>LPNX010700597.1:0-154555 GCA_001517045.1 Pseudotsuga menziesii | reverse complement strand
CCATTTATGGTTTCCCCTCCTAAAATCTTTGTGTCTCTTGTCTCTTGTGATGTGCTTATGTGATTGATGTACTTGTTATTCTCTCAGTGAAAAGATCTTAACATAATGCTAGCTTAAATGTTGAAAAAAAAACTAACATGGTATTAGAGATAACCTAAGAAGAAGACATTGTGCAGCTACAGGAACTAGGGATTCCTATTTTGTAGATCTTCCTCCACAGATTTTCAGCAAAAGTATGTTAGGATGACTCTCCATTGAAGGGTGCATCTTTCTGTCGATGCAGAACTCAATTTCAAGCATTTTCAGTTTCGATGTGGAAATTAGGGCTTTCTTCAGAAGAGGAATTTTTGAGTGAGACCAGCATAGGATTTTTCTCCTCATCAAAACTGAATTTTAGAGACCTGGATCAAGAAATTTGGTTGGGTGAAACTCCGGGAAAGTCAAACCCTAGTTTGACCCTGAGCTAGGAGAAACCCTAAATACTAAAACTGCTACGTTTTGGTACAGTCACTATATTCCAATATTGGAGAAGTATCAGAAGTTTAAAATTACAGGGGCCAAAGATAAAATCCTGATGAACACTGTGTCCAAAGCTCAGCCTCAGATTCTCTATATTTTGGAAGATATGATCTCTCAAAGTTAGGGTTCTAGCCTCTTCCAGAATTCATCCCTAAACAGGACATCTGGGGAGATATGCAATATCTTGGGCTACAGAGGTCCAAATGGAATTCCTGAATATTTTCCAAAAATGGCACAGACTTTTCTTTCCTTGGTCTGAATATCAGACTTAGAAGATGAACCAGTGACACATGGAATGACGTACAACGTCGATGTTCTGAACAGTCCTGTAACAGGTCACCTTGGGAAAATGACCATAAATCCCAAATGGAAAAACCAATTCTAATGACACATATGGTGTTGGATCAGGGACATGTGAGGTTACCTCAATGAGAAAATTCAGATACAGAGGAGCATTAATTTCAGAGATATCACAGAAACAGTAACAGGAATTACTGCAGAAGAAATCAGAAAATTAGGGCTTCCTGTTCTGGGAGCTTCCCTCCACTGTTTTCAGAAAAGGAGTACATTGGACAGCTCCATTTGAAGATATCTATGTGTTTGTCCAATTATATCTGAAATATTCCAAGTTTTGAAAAATTAGGGTTTCTGCGACAAACCCTAGATCAGCGAACTCCGGGACAAGGACGAACATCTCAAATCGGTAACATTACTCATGGAAGTGATGATTGTCTTATAGTTAGTGGGGCTTCCAATCATATGACAGGATTCAAGGAATCCTTTGTAAGACTATCAGAACATGAATCACCTCACAAGGTGAAACTAGGAGATGACTACCAATATCCAATAAAAGGTAGTGGGGAATCTTCATACAAGCTAGACTCTGGAATGTAGGTTGCATTCATATATGGTCAAGTCATCATATGGCCAAAAGGAAATACTATCAATGATGTGGTAGTGATTGAAGAACAAGAAGGAGGGTTGTACAAATTGAAGGGATATCTAGAACAAGCCTTGATCCATGACATAGTAAAGCCAAATGAGCTTTGGCATAGAAGGCTTGCACATGTGCATTACAGAGCACTACCTATTGCAAGCAAAGCTGTTGAAGGTCTTCCTGAATTCCAAGATATTTGAAGGGAAGAACAAAATCAGAATATGACCTAAATAAACCAGTTGAAGAATGAGAAGATCCAGAATGTAGAGACCATGTAGTCATAAGAGTCTCTCAAATCAAGAACAACTTGAAGCGGTGAAGAATGCAGAAGTGGTGATGGCCACCTTGAATGGCCTCCCAGGATCGTGGAATTCATTCATTCAAGGAATGTGTTCCAGAAGGAAGTGATTACATTTCAGCAGACTTCAAGAAGAAGAAGAAGCTTGAATCATAAGAAGAGAAGAGAAGATGGGAGCAATTGAAGATCAAGATCTCACCATCCAAAGAAGATCCCTCAAGCAATGAGGAATATGAAGAACTCAACTCTTGAAGAAATTCTTATCCTCCTTATCATTTGGATAAGAAATGATGATATCATGAATGAAGAAGACGGTGAAGTCAAAGGCTCAAGAATAAGTCCACCCATGAAAAAAATAAAGATAAGTGTTCTATTGTTATTTCATTATATTATTTTATGCATTTGTTTATATTCAGTTATTATATTATGCATGATAGGATGTTTGCATTAATGACAGAATACTACTAATATGCATGTGATGGGTAAGTAGCTCATGGGGCTATACAAATTCTCCATTGCTACTTATCTAGAATGAAACCTCTTTGCTGACATATTGGATTAGTGCACAATATTAATGTTGTCCTGGTAGAGATGGAAGGCATCTAGAAAGTTTCAATGAGACATGGATGAATGTTGTATTGGCTAAAGTAGTTACATGATCATATATTTATGCATAAGTGTTTGCCAGTATAAATATTCCTTATGAAATGTTTCTAATCATACAACTGCATTTGACTTGTAGGAAATATCGCATACATAATCGCCTACAAGCAAAGAAGAATGAAGACTTGTTCCGAAGAACAAGTGATGACAGTTCAAAGACAAAGAATAATATGATGAGTGCAGTGACATCATTGATGCAGAACCTTCCAAGAAGAAAGGGAAGTCCAGTTCAAGAAGAATGATGTCTGGAGAGAAGTTCATAGTTCCATCATGCAGTAGATGGAAACTTCATGGGATACAAAGCAAGATTTGTAGCATGAGGCTTCTCATGAAGAGAAGGCATAGTCTACAAAGAAACGTTTACAGCTAATAGAAGTGAAGTCACATGACATGCATAATCATGTGTAAGAAGGCCTTGTACGAGTTCAGAAGAAACCCATACATGATGAGCTTGATGAATATATTAACCTTTGCTACAAGGTTGATAGAGGATGAAAAGCTCACAAATGGGTGAAAGATGAACTTTTAAAGAAGTTCAAGATAGAGGATCTTAGTATCCAGTGATCCTAGATGGATACTACTTTCAGTGCATAGAGTACGGAAGACAGAAGGAGTATGATGCTCCGCTTCAGAGGGAGTGATTACAGAAGATCCTGAGGTTCAACATGGTACGACAGGATGGGTAGATTACTGATGATTCTAGGCTTTACTGAGAGTAAAGTGGATTCCAACCTTTGATCCAAGGTTGAAGGTGGAAGACCAGTGATGCTGCTGTTATGTGTCTATGCACTATTGTTCTAGGCATGGAAGTGTGGCAAAGTATGGATGGAATCTTCCTTGGACAAGGGAAGTATGCAGTAGAGATCCTGAAGAGAATAAGGATGATGGACTGCAAGGCTTTGGCTACACCCATGGCATCGAACCTGAAGCTATTGAGTGATACTTCTTCAGAGTCAGTTGATGCTACGATGTATCGTCAGATGATTGGGTCATTGATGTACCTGACGAACATGAGACCAGATATTTGCTTTGCTGTGAACACCTTGAGCTAGTACCTGACAGATCCGAGAAGTTTTCACTTGATTGCTGCAAGGCATATTCTAAGGTACCTGAAGGGTACAATTGATTATGGGCTCAAGTATGATACGAATCAGAAGATTAACCTGGAGGGTTATGTTGATTCAGATTGAGCAGGCAGTGCCATTGACAGGAAGAGTACTTTGGGATGTTGCTTCAGTATGGGATCAGGTGTGATCTCTTGGTTTAGCAGGAAGAAATCCTGTGTGGCACTGAGTACAGCTGAAGCAGAGTATGCCGCAGCTTGTTCAGCTAGTTGTGAGGCAGTATGGCTGTGGAAGCTACTATCTGATATATTTGATCTCCATTTGGATGCTACCTGTATACATTGTGACAACCAGAGTTGCATGAAGTTGTCAGAGAATCCAGTGTTCCATGACAGGTCAAAGCATATGGAGATCAAATATCACTATATCATGGATATGGTGCAGTGAGGAGTAGTGAAGCTCCTGTATGTTGCGATGGAGGAACAGATAGCTGATGTATTGATGAAGCCATTGGGTAGGCTGAAGTTCAAGTACTTCAGAGAGAGACTTGGTGTTCTCCAGATCGAGGCTTCCTCCCAGAGACAGTGATGAGTCCTAAAGCCATTCTGATGAGCAGGTCATATGTAAGGGCTGAGCCATTCTGTCATGGTGAGAGGATTCAGTTCCTTCCATGTCAGAAATGAGTGCTAGAGATCCAAAGCCATTCTGACAAGCAGGTCAGATATAAGGGCTGAGCCATTCTATCATGGTGAGAGGATTCAGTTCCTTCCATGTCAGATATGAGTGCTGAGATTGAGAGCCATTCTGACGAGTAGGTCAGATGTAAGGGCTAAGCCATTCTGGTCATGGATAAAGGATTAAGTTCCTCCCATGACAGATGTGAGTGCTGGCCATTCTGTCGAGTAGGACAGATGTAAGGGCAACTACCACTCTCTGGGAGAGTGGAGGCACCTGGTCCGTTACCAGGTAGCTCAGTTAGGGACTGGGGGCCATTCTAACATGGGTGTAGGATTCAGTTCCTACCAGGTCATATTTGAGTGCACAAATATCTCTTCATTGTGGCGGATGTGGTTCCAGCCTGGTTGAGAGTCTTCCATCATTGTGGCAGAGGTGGCTCCTACCTGGATGGGATTGTGCCCTTCTGACGAGTAGGTCAGATGTAAGTGCATAAATCTCTCTTCAATGTGGCAGATGTGGTTCCATCCTGGTTGAGAGTCTTCCATCATTGTGGCAGAGGTGGCTCCTGCCTGGATGGGATTGTGCCCTTCTGACGAGTAGGTCAGATGTAAGTGCAGAAATCTCTTTTCATTGTGGAAGATGTGGGTCCAGCCTGGTTGAGAGTCTTCCATCATTGTGGCGGAGGTGGCTCCAGACTGGATGGGATTGTGCCCTTCTGATGAGTAGGTTAGATATAAGTGCAGAGCCATTTCACAGATGTTAGCGATGTGATGTCCTATCATGCTAGTGAATGTGAGTGCTGGGCCTTTCTGATGTGATTGTAGTTTACTACATGATCAGATGTGAGTGCTAGGTGTGCCTTTCTGATGAGTAGGTCAGATGTACGTGCTGGGCGAAGACCTACATGAGAGTAGGCCTACAACCAGCATGAAAAAGGGCTGGCTCTGTAGAAATTCCTATGACGAGATAGTACACACATGATGATGAACAGTGGAGATCCAGATCGAGCTATGATCCAGATCCATTTATGATGACTCCGAGAGATCCAAATCGAGTGATGATCCAGATCCAACAGTGATGATCCAGATCGAGTGATGATCCAAATCCAGTCCAGTGATGATGATCCAGATCGAGTGATGATCTAGATTCAGTGATGATGATCCAGATCGAGTGATGATCTAGATCTTGTGATGATGTCCTATGATGATCCAGATCGAGAGATGATCCAGATCCAGATGACTTGAAGATGAAGATGACTCAGATGATCCAGTTAAAGCCGAGAAGAAGACCAGTGCTGAAAATTGTGTCGAAAGAATACCTTCCTAGTTAAGAGGGAGTGTTGATGTATATGTAACTTCAGAATGTATTCTTATATGTATTTTATATATTGTAACCCGATGTTTATTCCGGGATGTTTCTATTATGTATTGAGTCATATTGTCTTACCCCGATGTTCCGATCGGGAGGATTATTAATGTAAACAAGTCTTGTCAAGTCATTAGGTAAGTCCCCACAGTTTTGGGGCACTTGGGTTATTATACACTAATTAAGGTGTAGGCTCGAGTAAGTAATTGTAAGTTAAGCCTACGTGGTTGAGTGCACTTCAAGTCAATGGAAGAATATAAATAGAGAGTGAGAGTCTCTCTATTTATCACTTGTGAATTACATCACTTGCTCTCTCAAATGTGGTGCACCTTTGGAGAAGGAAATACTTTGTCTTGACAGAAGACAGAAGGCTGCTGTTGTGTTGGGAGGTCATCTTACTATTTTTGGATCACATCTTGTGGTGATACTATCTTAGAGGAAGTTGAGGGGTTTTCTCCATTTATGGTTTCCCCTCCTAAAATCTTTGTGTCTCTTGTCTCTTGTGATGTGCTTATGTGATTGCTGTACTTGTTATTCTCTCAGTGAAAATATCTTAACATAATGCTAGCTTAAATGTTGAAAAAAAAACTGACAACCATATGCAGATCCTGGTGGTAGTGACATGTCAGGGTCTCCCCGAAAATCTATCCCCGCATAGGGGTAATCATTGATGGCAACTATCTGCTGCCACCACCATAGAAAGAAATCAGCTAGATAGGGTTTAGACACCCTACCTCCACCCAGTCTATGCATCACATCTGCCCAATGTCATTGGGCCAGATCTCGAACCCCGTGAAGAGGAATGTACACTCTAGGGCTCAATCACGGAACACGCTCAAAGAAAAACATGCTCAGTATGCTGTTGAAACCAAAGTTTTGTACCCTGCCCATCTTGCACTCACTGAGTTGGTGTTTCATGTTGCTCAATAGTGCAATTCTCCAATCATAAACTGTGGGTGTCGTGCACTCCACTGCATAGAACATCAGGGGCCACGAGGCCTAGTGGAGTGAGGCTAGCCCTGCTATCGTGCCAAGTGTCAATAATATGGCCTTTATGCCTAGCACCTATATGGAGTTAGTTGGGATCTAACTCCTGACCTTCTCCATGTCCAGATAAAAGTACACTACTATGTACTCATCTATGGTAAGGCTACCTCCGGGCCCGCAAGAACATAGGTTCACCACTTTCCCCCCGTCAGGATAGTCCAGTAATGAAGTATATGTCCTCCGCTTCTATGGTGAGGGACATCCCATCGATCTGGAAAGACTCTAAATCAGGATCCCAGTAGTATACTAGCATCTATAGTAGTCTTGGTTTGGCTCTTAAGCCACCAGGACACCAAAAATTGTAGAGCCGGCATGTATGAAGAGCCTGTTGCGCCATTAGATCACCTTGTACTACTTATTCTACATCCCCGTGCTCTCATTCCGTCCATTCTAGAACCATACTACACATTTAATTCATGTTTGGGTAATTAGATATCTTAAAATACCTTGAACGTGGCTGCATACGCGACTGTTTGCAAAACAATCGTGTATGTACGCAACTTTGGGTCTCTTTTCTGTGTATAGCCATCCCTATATGCAGAAAAAACCCCAATTTTCGTGTGGGCTGTGGCGCATACTTTAGGATCGCCTAGAATTCAAATTAGACCATGGAAAATTGAAAAATTTACATGAAAATAAAATAGCAGGGCATGGGAAATTACCTACAAAAAATGGTGTTAGATTCCATCGACTGGATCTCCCAGAATTCGCGTTTGAAGTTTTGAGCTCAATTGGGTAAAAATTTCAAATGTTATATAATGTTTTGAATTTTTTATTATTTATAGAAATTTTTCAAATTTTTGAAAAATTTTACCCCCTTTTCTATAGTTTTGGACTGTTTCTGACCCTTTTGGACCATTTTTGTCTAATATATGATGTAGGAGACCATTTTGAGCGCCGTTTTGACCGTTGTTTTGACTCGTTTGTGCCGATTTCATATATCATGTTTAGACTGACATGTAGGTTAGGTTTCACTTTCATTTGCATATTGCATGACCTTATGACCATTTCATTATAACCGTAGGTATGAACCCATTCTATCTTGTCACAGAACCTTCTTGTTGTTTTAGAAATGGCATGATTAGAATGGTAGAGCTTGACCTTACATGGGTACCCTAGTTAGCTCCTTAGTTGCATTTGGTGCCCATGTCGATAGTTTGTCCTTTAGGGTGTGGGAGTTCATTGTATAATATTGCCATGAAATTTTGCAAGAGCCTCATACTCCTCTTGATCTTTTGCTGGCCTATTTCCCCAGGAATCCCTTATGTCAAGTTGTAATTGCATTATCATGAGCTTTGCTTGCCTCATTGAGCCTTATGCTAGCTTCCCTGACTTTGAGTATTAGCCATATATGTTGTACAGGATTACACACCTAATAACCTAAGGTCTTGGGTTACCAACATACTCAATTAACTTGTAGACAATTGACTTCTAGAGTGCAGTAAAGGAAATAGGAGGATGAGAAATACTTACTCAATTAACAAAGGTCGATCCTTGCTTGTCCTCTTCCATTCTGCTTCACTTTCAAAGTCTTCAAGGTTGCTCCTCCTTCACCTATCAAGAGTCAATCTTCCAGATACAAGATGATTCATATATATATAAGCAGGTTAGATAAATCATATACAGTATTGAAACATAAACATTTATCAAACCACAATACATGAAACACATATGGAAGAAGGATTCTCGTTATTATCAACAATGAAAGAGTTCAAATTACAACCCAATGCCTGAGACAAGGACTCCTCTGCAACCAAAGGATTCTAAGTTCCACTACTCCAAAGACTTCTGTATAAAATCCACCAGCATGACTTTGCTCTCCAAGTCTATATCAAACACCCTCCCCAAGTCCTGTATTTATATGGATGAAATAAGGTAGTTTCGAAGGTTGAGGAGGTTGAGACAGTTTAGAAGATTAAGGTAAATGGCTTAACTAATCTCAAGTAATCGCATGTTTTATTTTTAAATGTCAAAGATAGGCATCCACAGGTATGAAGACTGACAACTCGTGGATGATCCGTGACTTGCTATAAGAGCGACCCGCGGATACATCCATCCGCGACTTGAAAACATCGACACTCGCGTATGATCCGCGAGTTGCATATATATAGGGTCATGGATATGTCTTGACATATCTAAAAAGGAAAAGTAAACAACTGGATGGATAATGAATGTAATTTATAAGAAGCCCATCTATAGTGTTTTGGGAAAACCTCAATTCATAGATGTCCTTTTGTGTGCCAACATGAGGGATGTCGGCACTCGGACGGAGAGGTGCCATTTAGGTGGATAACAGATGCCCCCTAATGTGTGAGGTCAGAGGGAAGCAATGGCCGAAATACATTATAATCATCATCTTTGGAGAACTTAGAAATACAATGGAGTAGAGAGAGTACCTAAAACAAATACATAGTAATGTCATATACAAAGTCACATCTGAGGATGCTATGTTCAATTTACTGGAACACTAGCTCCTTTACAATATTTGAGTACATCATATGATACGGGTATAAACCACATATATTACAAAGGTGGATTGAAGCCACAATATACAACAATGATGAGTCTTCAAATATATGGAAGTTGTGTAAAAGAATGGAACATAATATTGCGCAACTTAGTCCATCAGTGAGGAACTAAGGTATTCATAAAAGATCCCAAAGAACCAGTACAATCCAAGCCATGTGAATAAGGGTAAGCTGAAGTCAAACATGGAAAGGATTCAACAGTTTGTCAATCAATAGATGATAATCAACAATTGAAGCAAAGGAATTCACCAATGATGAAAGTGAATCCTAAGGTATTATCGTCAAAACTCTAGGTCTTCGTCATCAGGAAGTGCTGAAACGGAACCATGATGTGATACAGAAGGCAATAGATCCTCCAACAAATCACAAGAGTGACTAGGAACTAGGAAAACAAAGGGAGACAAAAATAGATAACATATATAACAATGATGGGATCAGGCTATAGATCAGACACTGGGAAGAATCCTTGAACAGTGAGCACAACACAGAGATGACCCAAGGCAGCATATAACTTATAGATAGAACAACGAGACTTTTCTGCCATGTAGGAGACATGATCAGATTCCCCAGGTATAATGGACAAGAGGAGGAGAAAGAAACTCAAAGTGATAGCTGAACACAAGTGGACCCTGAAACATGGATATCGGAAAACAAAGAGTGCTATGTTCAAGGATGACATGCTGCCATTACTAAAAACAAGAGAAAACTTCTTCCTTACCTTCCCTGTTAAATTTTAACGAGTCCAGGAAAGTCAACTCGGTTCCCTCTTCATTTTTTAACAAGCTTGAAGAGATGGGAAAATAATGCTTGATAGTGTCACTGATTCGTGGATTTAATGAGCCCTAACTAGTACATGCTCAGCTGGTGTTTTCACATTTAGAGAGTTTGAAAACTCCAAAGAAGACTCCAGGGGGGGTCCTTTTTCATCCAATTTAGTCTCCTGAGGCTGAAAAAGTATAAAAAAAACCACAGAAAAACTCTCTTAACTTCCGAAGAAGAAAAGGTGAACCTTTTTCGTACTTAGTCAGGAAGGTCCAAAAAAGGTTAAATTACCACCTACCCAACGCTCCTTCCAGAACAGCATAAAATAGCTTGATTTTTACGAGTGTGAAGGAAAGCAAGATCCCTCGGAAAGATCCATTTGGTTATGAGAAATGGGGCTTACAACAATAAACTCGTTGCTTTGTTCTTAAGTGTTTAACGAGCATGACAAACACTACTACATTTTGACCCAAAATTCGACGGCCGTATTGTCGGATTTTTGACACTTCCCTGTCGCATGTATGACACTATGATATTTTTTAAGCATCGATGGATTTTGGTCGGTTATTCGACATCTTTCCCATCCATTGGTTAAGCGACAGCTCATTTGAGGAAGGATATAGGAAGCTTAAATTGCTAATTTGCTACTCATTAAGTCAGAGACTTTCCAATAATAGATACAGATTTAAAAGACTTGGAGACAAAGTCAAAGGAAAATGAGGATAAATTCGTTATAGATAATCCTGCTTCCAATTTGAAGAAAGAAACAAGAAACCAAAATTGCTACTCGCAAAGTTAGAGACTTTGCAATAATAGTACAAATTTGAATGGCTTTAAAACTTTCTATGTCTCACTAATCTCTTCAACATGAAAATCAATACTACATACACATGGTGAATATTTCACAAGGTGAGATGTTTTGTTCTTATTTTATGTAAAGGTATAAAATATAATATAGTTTGACTTTCTTTTGTTTTGTATTTGTTATTGAGTGACAAAATATGTTTTTTAGTTGAGTTTTTGGCAAACGTTCTCTTCTGCCATATTTGGAGTTGAAAACTCAACAACAATGCATTGCAGAACTCCCAAGGGTTTCAATCAAGGAAGCTTAAAAAGGAAATCTTTCTATTGTGGGATGTTTGGAATGCAGAGCACAGGTCTTGGACTCTTGGATGGACTGGAAAACTTTGGCCCGAGCTAAGGGATTGTTGTGATCCAACAAAGCGACTATCCGAGCGCTACAAAAACTCATTAAAGATAATAATCTCCCTAAAATGAAAAACATTATGCAGGGATGCATTTGGAGATATTAGAAGTGGGCTGTGCTGTAAAAACTCATTAAGATAATGACCTCCCTAAAATGAAAAACATTATGCAGAGGTACATTTGGAGATATTAGCGTTGACCTGTGCTGCAGAAAATCATTAAGATAATGACCTCCCTAAAATGAAAAACATTATGCAGAGGTACATTGGAGATAATAGAATTGGGTGTACAATAACCCCATCTTTGATTATAATAGAAAAATGTACTACCTCCTCATGCATAAAAAGACCCCACTAGCCCCAGGCTTGAATGCAAGATGGTCTTCTTCAGATGCTGAATTTCAAAGGATCACTTGAATGAGCAATGTTTGGTCCTACGAAATCTATTACAAGCTCAGATTTTTCTCATGGTCATGCTTTATCAAGGCTTACCTACAAAGTCCAAGCCTTTCTAAGAGTGGGTCCACCAATGACAATTTTCTCATCAATGTTGGACAATGGTTGAGCAGAAATTTAAAAAATTTCATCTTTGCTTCTTGTATATCATAACTCTCTCATTTCTATCCTTCATAGGCATTGCATATGGATCTTAGCTCTTTATTCATTCTGGAAATTTCATTGTAAGTGTCTCTACTTTTCAAAAGACAGTGTCTGATGAGGTAAATGCCCAAATCAAAGTTAAAGGTTTTTTGCTTGTACAAGATGCCAAAAATGTATCTATCAGTGCATATTCAAACCTTATTGCAGCATTGTCACCACTAAGGTAACTATCCTTTTACTTTATACATATTTGATTTTCTGTATAATATAAGTGTATTTTCTCCCTCCCCCCCCCCTCCCCCCACCCCCAAAAAAAGTAAACAAATATTGACCATTTCACAAAAGCTTAAATTTTGCAAAGTTTTAATTGGAAGAAATAAGTCCGAAGTTTGTTTAGCCCTGAAAGTATGCAAATACCTTTTCTTTAATGATAACTAATTTTGTAGATTGACCTCCAGTTAACCATTCTCCTATTCATCGTAATGTAACAAATGCTTCCATAATGGCATAACCTAGAGCTTTTAATGTTTAATCCCCTCGCCATGCATCAAATTCCTTTGGTGCAAATTATCAACATATAGCATACAGCTCTTGGTGATCAACCTCCTTAGTAAAAATTAGAAATCAGGTTACTTAGTGAACAACCTCCTCAGTAAAAATTACAAAGTAGGTTACCTGGTGATCAACCTCCTCAGTAAAAATTACAAAGCAGGATAATTGTTAGAAGAAGAACATGCCTTTTCTTGATCACTACTAGAAGAGTAAGAGAAGAACAAAGTCCATCTCAATTTCCTTTACGAAGTCACGAGCAAATTTAGGTTTTCAGAAGAGGATCTCTTCGGTAAAAGCATATATAGGGAATCCCTGTGTTTCCACCCTAATCAATGGTATGTGATCTACTGGCTAATTTATTTGTGTTGTCAAGAGGAACTAGGCATTGCAGTCAACTTTCACCAACTGTGGAGCATATACCTGTGGCCACCGTGAGACAGTTTGCTTCATGAAATTTGTACTCAATTTGCTTCATAGTTGTTTTTTCTAGTGGTCCAATTTTCTTTGTATTTGTTTTTACAAAGCAACCTGTGGGAGAGTTGAAACCATGATATTGTTAGTAGCTACCTAGGAATTATTGAATTTTTTTTACAGGCCACCATTGACTGGAAATGTCATAAGATAGGATAGTATAATTTTTTAATATCCAACTAATGGCCAAAAGAAAGCTCAATAGGACATGGAACTAAAGATTGATACCAATTTGTAGGGGTGATGAAAAAATAGAATCATAATTGTATAATTTCCATGTAACAATACCTTCAGCAGTCTAGTTATATGGTTGTTAAGGCATATGTTGGCTGCCTGGCAATTCAAGACTTCAAATTAATAAAGCCTCCTCATTGACAGCAGTCTCTCATCATCTAATTATAAAGAGGATGTGCATATATTTGATGTTAATATATGTCAACTGGTATTTGGGAACCTCTATCCTTAATATTCCAGCAAACTCATAGCTCATGTTTTTTTAAAGAGCTTGTGAGTAGGTAGTTCACTATTTTATTTGACTGGAATTATATTCTTAAAATTCTTAGATTGTGAATCTTGTAAACTTATTACAAGATTCTTGCTTGGACTAGGTTAAAGAAGTCTTTCTCTGGAATGACCACCTGCTGATTTAGTTAATAAGCCTAATGGTGATTTAGACATTAAGTTGTAGATAAGGTCTTATCTTGTAATCACCATCTGGTTGTTGTTATCAGATTTTGATGTAAGAGTATCTATCAACACAGGGTATGACAGGAACTGCAGGGAAGGAAATCATGACAAACAATGTAAATTGAATGATGGTGGGATAATTGACATGTTTCAATGATTCTCCAGCTTGTATAGGTATTAAACAACCTAGACATTGCTCACAGGAGAACACTCCTGTCAATTCACAGGAGTCCTGTGAATATATAGGGAGCTCTCTATTGCCAAAATTCACCATTTGTTGAAAATATTGTTACAAGAGACATGGACCTCAAGAAACCCTTAACTACAGTGATGCTAGTATTCACAATCTCTCCTGTGGTAATGCTAAGGGGAAATTGATGAAATATCCAATTATAACGCCAAGGAGAAATTGATGAAATATCCAATCTGAAATAATTTCTTTCTTTAGATGAAACTAGACTACCTTGTTGCCAGGTTACCATAGACAATATTGGTGAGCTTGGGTACCCTCTATGTCACAGGGTTTGCCTATGTAACATATGTTTTGAACAAAACACCCTAAAAATTTTAAAGAGACCATGGTATTGAGCTGGGAGGTCGTAAATGGCCATGGGCAAGCCCCCCATGTTTTGGTAAATTACCAAATTACTATATTCACCCACACTTTTTGGCAAATCACTATGTCTACACCCATAATTGTTTTTAACTATGCAAATTTTCCAACCTGATCAATCACAGTTTCACTCCTAATGTTATCTCTATAGTCCTTATAGCCATTGGCCAATGCCTGCAAAATTGCTCATAGCTCTAGGACGTTGGAAGTGTGGCAGAATAGGGAAGCTTCCCAAGTGCATGAGCTTATACTTGAAAGATATTGTTTTGTACTTGGATGGATCACTCTATCAGATATTGATGTTAAGGAAGCTGGTGCTTTGCCATGGAGTCCTGAATTGGGCAGAGACAAGTTGCTTGAAATTGAATACTTCATAAGTTTTAGCAGAATTCTGCACCATAATGTTCATTTTGGCCATACAAGGGAGCTATCACAGCTGCCAAATATCATTCTAGATATACTCTCTCAACTTCAAACATTATACAAAGAGCATAGTGTGAAGGAAAGGGGTTGGCTATTCTTAAGGCATAGTGCATGGCTACCTTTAATTTTATCATTGCTCTAGGCAGGTCTATGGAAAGTGTCTCTGAGAAAGATCCCAGTTTCAAGAGAGGACACATTTTGGATAGAGCAGACATCTAAAGATACTTCATTACTCACACTTTGTGAGCAGTTAGTTTTTTGTGTATTGAAGGATGGGCAATCAAGCATTTTGCTGAAAATATTGACATCCCTTTTGAGCATGCATGTCAGGGCACTGCGAAAAGCTATGCTTTTTGTTCTTGATGGAAAAGAATGCGAAGATGATGCACTGTTTTCACTAAATTTGCTGCTTCAAGCAGGTTATGACAAGTCAAAGCAGGAAGAGCTGTTGGGGAAGCTAGGAGCTAGCTTTAAGCTTATAGAGTTTGTACTTGGCACTCTGACAAAGTTTAGAGGAATTGTGAGCAAATAAAACACAGGGAACCTGAACAAAATTTTTCTGAGCTCCTTGTTGCATGGTTTCCCATCACATGTTCATCCAGGGAGTGCAGCTGTGGTCTATTCTACCCTCTCTGTTGAGGGATTTTTGTATACAATTGAGCAATTTTTCAGAGCAAGAGATGCATTAGGGGGAATTGAGGTTGATGCAGAAGTTTTCAATAGTTTGCTTGAGGTCATAATGACCATAAATTTTGATAGGATATTTGAGGGTATACATGATAAATGTAGAATCCTGTTCAATAATTTAATTCCCTCTATAGAAGAGAGATGTATGTATAGTGATCTATTTTTGCTGAAGAACATGGAAATCCTGGAAGCAACTTTATGGAACAACATTGGTACTTCTACTACACTTGCGATCTGACTGTTTCTAAAGGGTGTTGTTCTATTTGTGCCAGGGTGTGCCATAGGGGTCACAGAGTTGTTTACTCTTGTTTAAGCCGTTTCTTTTGTGATTGTGGAGCAGGAGGGGTGAGAGGGACAAGATACCTCTGCTTGAAGCCTCGAAAATATGTTTCTTCCAGCACTACATCATTGAGGGGGGCTAGCGGCGTTGATCCATTCTTGCCTCTCTCAGATGAGAGGGATCATCTTCAGCCATCTGACAGTGACTCTGATCTTGAGGATGAAGGTTGCATGGAGAATGAGAAGACTTTCAAGTTATCTATCCCCAAAGAGGAAGAGGATGGGTTGCTATCACTTTTTATGGATATGGATATTGAAGGCCAAGTTTTGAGGTTATGTAGACAACTTCTTCCTAGTATTAACGAGGCTAGTCATTCAGTATCGTCAAAGGATGAGAGGATAGTTTTGGGTGATGACAAGGTTTTATCCTACAATTTAGATCTTTTGCAATTAAGGAAGGCATATAAAAGTGGATCTCTGGACATGAAGATTAAAACAGAATATTCTAATGCAAGGGAACTTAAATCCCATCTTTCAAGTGGCTCTATCATCAAATCTCTTCTTACTATAAATAGCAGAGGCAGGCTTGTAGCAGGAGAAGGTGACAAAGTAACAATCTTAGATGCGAGGCAACTTATTGGACAGCCAACTGTTGCACCTGTGATAGTAGACAAGTCTAATGTGAAGCCTCTTTCCAGGAATTCAGTTTGATTTGAACTAGTTCATCTTGTTTTCAACTCTGCAAATGAGAATTATTTGGCTGTAGCTGGGTATGAGGAATGCCAAGTTCTCACTGTCAATTCTCAAGATGAAATAATAGACCGTCTTGCAATTGATCTTGCTTTGCAAGGTGCTTACATTCGACAAATAGCCTGGCTTCTTGGTTCTCAGGTTCAACTCATGGTGGTGACCAACAAGTTTGTGAAGATTTATGACCTGTCCCAAGATAACATTAGCCCTATGCATTATTTTACGTTATTGGAAGATTCAATTATTGATGCAGTATTAGTACCCATCTTACGTGGTCAGCTAGTTCTTTTTGTACTATCACAACATGGCATGTTGTATAGGCAACAAATAGAAGTAGAGGGTTATATTGGAGCTCAAGTTTTGGCAGAGACTATCCATCTCCACGGTAGAGATGTGTAGTCAAAAGGTATATCTTTGTGTTTCACATCAGCCTACAGATTAATTTTCCTCTCTTATCATGATGGTTCAAATTTGATTGGGCATTTGAATCCTGATGCGACATCTATTAGCAAAGTATCAAGTGTTCTTGAGGGTGATCAAGATGGTCAATTAAGGCCTGCTGGACTACATCACTGGAAGGAGTTGCTTGATGGCAGTGGTTTCTTTGTATGCCTCTCTAGTTTGAAGTCGAAATCTCCACTTACTGTGTCTCTTGGTCCTATGGAGCTGTGTGCACAACTTCTGTGATTGCCTAGAAGTCCATCTTCTCAATGGGTTGGCATTTCAGCTTACAGGCCTCTCTCTAAGGAAAAAAATAATGTTCTATAAACGGGCATCTTTCTAGTTGAACTATTGCAAAATCCCTCCCTACCTGCAACTGTTCTAAGTCTAGAATTTGGTCTCCCTGCCATCTAGGTTACTCGAGTGCTAACACTCCCTTGAAAAGTTGGAGCCTTCCTATCTCGCTACTTCCCTCGCTCTTCTACGTTTTGCTATATCTCTCTCGTTTATATACTTTTAAAATCTCTTGCACATATTATATTATGGAGAGGGAAGTTCTCCTCATTCAAGACATATCTAACACTTCAGGCTAGAACCAGGTCCTATTAGAACTCATTAGTGTGGCATAGACACCAAAACAAGTATATTGCATTCCCTATATCCTTATATTATATATGTACAGATGTAAGTCAACATAAAAATTCCTTCAAGCACTATGTTCCTTTTCTTCCAAATGATCATTACTGGTCTAGCTGCCATAATGTAGAACAAATGGCAGTACTAGGCTACCATCCAAACTTTGTTGATGATTTTGTTTTAAGAATCAGAACAAATGATTTTCAAGTTTGGACTAGTCTCATAAATTCAAGAAATTTCTCGTTATAGGGACAAATTATACGACGGGATTCATTGAGAAATTAAATACGATAATTGAAAATTGCAGTATCAAAATTTAGTTTTCAGAAAGAACAAATTTGTGGAAACTATTCGCTAGGGAAAGGAGTCTGGAAGGCAATTTTACAACCGCAAACCAGAAACTCAAGGGGTTTTCCAATACAGAAAATGATAACTTCATAAATCAATTTCGTCTAGAAAATGTAAGCATGATCGACTTCCAATGGTGAGAGAAATGCCCTGGAAATATTATTTGTCACTGCTTCAATGAACTTCAAGCAATAACTCTTATCGTGCTTGCAAGTGTAATTTCCGGTATCTCTTATTTCCTGTAATGTTCTCAACTTCTTAGAAAGTCTCATCTCATGTCTCCTATCTCCAATATATCGAAAGTATATTTCTATTTCCCATTCTAGATATGGCAGTGAGGCTGCAATATTGTGAAGGATAGCAGCCTTGAGAAAGTCTCATCTCATGTCTCCTATCTTCAATATCTTGAAAGTATATTTCTATTGCCCATTCTAGATATGGCAGTGAGGCTGCAATATTGTGAAGGATAGCCATGACTGTGTCCCAAATAGGTTACTTGAAACGTTTTTTGCAAAGTAGGATCTAGATTAGGTTATCTGTTTACACCCCCAGTAAACATCTTGCAACCTCTGGTCCATCTTCCAAATGCGTACCTGGTTTATATTTGTTACTTTTCCATCCTAGAGTCACTATATTAACTTTTAATTGTTTATTCATTGACTGTTGTCTCATAAGGAAGAACAACACACTCTTGATTAGTAAAAGTCTACAACGTAATCAATAAGAAATATCTCAGCTAAAAGACCATACCGTAGCAATGAGCCAACCAAATCAACATCCAACCTCTAATATAATATATGCAATGAAACTTCCAAAGGGAGCTAAGAAGTTACATTATTTTAGGGTGTCTTCAAAGTAACCATTTCCTTTACATACACAATTTAGAGGAAACAAATCATCCAATAATCTTTTCTTCTTTTATTATTTGCACTAATCTAATTCTTGGTGATATATGGGATTAATGAAAGTGCAATAACATACTCAAAGAAGAGAAAAGGAGTATTGTTTGAGAAAATATAATCCAATCTGCTTGTTTAATTAGTACTGACAAAATCAGCTAAGTGATGCAAGTAATTGTCCTAGGCCAAAAAGCAGAGCTAATGATAACAACATGATTTAGATGTAAAAGAAAGAAAGAACGAGTTTCCCTTCAGAAATCATACATCATGATATATGATTGTGTGAAGTTAACAATGTCCTGAAGAGTAGGTTCCATTTATGTTGATTCAAACAATTCAATTACCCTTCAGCAAAGAATAATCTTCTTGACAAGCTTTAGAAGCCAAAAAGACAATTAGGAGATCATTCCAAGCTTCTCAAGGACTTTAAAAAAATTTCCACAGTTTCTTCATAGATGAAAGTAGGTAGCAATTCAACCTCAATGCCCTGGATATTCAGAGAGTCCAACAATGAATTCATTCAAATACAGAGCTACATAAACTTGCACAAACAGTATTAATACTTTCAAAATATCACTGAGGTCACTTTGCATTTTAGAATCCAGTG
The DNA here is from genome assembly GCA_001517045.1 of Pseudotsuga menziesii. Classification (NCBI taxonomy): domain Eukaryota; kingdom Viridiplantae; phylum Streptophyta; class Pinopsida; order Pinales; family Pinaceae; genus Pseudotsuga; species Pseudotsuga menziesii. The sequence goes on along the minus strand of LPNX010700597.1, from coordinate 135,496 downwards.
GCAACTCACAAACTAGAAAAGTAAAAGATGAAATGAACTTGTTTTCTCTGTCTCCCTCTATTTGTACTAACAATGATGCAGGGATATGAATGATTATTAAGTAATAGAATAGATGTCTCTGCATAATCGATGTTGGCAGCAAATAGCACTACAAAATTGGAGGGAAGAATATCGAGGTTATGGCTGGCAAACACATGATACATGGTGTGGACTAGATAACATAAAATTGTTCAATCATCAATTCAATAACAAGGTAAAGAATATGGCTACAGTATGAATTTTAAACGAAAGTCATTCCATCATCTAATATGACAGCTGCATCCAAATAAAAATCTAGAGGAAACAATACCTTATATCTGCCTGACAGAGATGTAGCTTCAATGAGGTTCGGAAGGGTAATAAATAATGTGCAGAAACTTTCACCCTCTCTATAGGGTAATTGATCCACTAGCTTCCCAACAATATCTTTGATGGGGAGATATCATTCCCATTAGTTTGCTCCATTGATCCAGAAAAACTAGAACTATGTTCCAGCAGAGAATGGCTGTCAAAACTTTCCGAGCTTGAACATTTGCAAGTGAAATAGAAGATGTAGCTTATCATGGCATCAATAAGCACCACAAAAGTATACATGATGACCAACAGAGGACCTTCCAGATCCTAGAATACACATCACCGTAATTCAAAGCCTTCACTCTATGTTCATAGAGGCTCTCCACAAAAGCAGTCCCAATAGATGTTCCCAAGAATATCATGAGACCCACTTGGGTCCTCCCTTTGATTAAATACATGGATCTAAACAATGTTGCCAAGCCCCGGCAATCTTCGAAGATGGAGATCACATTGGCCAAATTGCAGATAATCAAAGTGTGTGCAAACAGCATAGAAAAAATTATGCCTAAGCCAAACACAGCATAGATAGCACAGCTTGAACAAAACCCCGTGGAAACCATCACATTCACCAGAATCACAAGCAGAAGGAGAAAAGCAGCAATGCATTTGACAATGGTGATACATACCCATAAATAAGTCAGTATGACACGTTTCCAGATCCTGCGAATCATGGTAAGAAGCTTTGCAATTGTAAGTTTCTTGCCTGCATACGATCCAGCCACGAAATGCACTATTGCAACTTTTGCAAATAACCAAAGGGTAACCAAGAAAGGGAAGCAGAAAGTCAATGAAATAACACTCTCAGATAATTTCTGGCACACGAGTTTAGTAAGATGGCTCTTAGGCAGCCCAGATGCCTCTGCCACTAATGTAAACCTAAAAGACAGTTTTTCAACCACTGATTGCTCTACAAAGGCATATGAGAGAAGGATTGCAGATACAGGGCAGATGAATAGCGCTGCAATTACCAGGAATCCTATGGAATTGAAGTGAAGGATTCTGATGGTTTCTCTCAAGATCTCCAATGCACTCAGAGAGTTGAAGTGCTGCTCCATGTTTGAGCTCTTAGAGAGTCTGTTGGAAAATAGAAGATGGCTCTATGTTCCATTATCTCCAATGCTATTTTGTATCCTTGATTCTTCTTCCAATGAAGAACTTGGGAGATGCAAAGCATCGAGTTCAATGGTCTCATCACAGCGAGCCATTTCTAGATAATTCTTCAAGCCATTTCTACAGTACACACTGGTGGGTTTTCATTTTTAGGCATTGAAATATAAACCTAGTTGAGATCTTCGGCAGATCTGGATTGGGGGTGCTATTATAAATACGTACGGATGGCCTGTCGTGTACAGCTATACATTTGCAATTATGGGCAAAACAGAAATTTTATTTTTCATAGGAATCCAAATGAATTGGGACTTGAAATGTCTGTACCTTGATTTGGAGATCATCCACAGCAGTGTGTCTTTGAAGCCCTTGAAGGTCTGCCTATTTGAGACTAACAATGCCCATTATATCAAGTTTAGACAAGCTAGGCACGTTTGATTGAGGATTCTCATGGACTTGTCGGCATTTGATGGAGGTTCTTACTGCGTGGGAAATGGACAAAACATGTTAGGCTATCCAATGACCGTCGGATTTACTAGTTGGCATTGGATTAACAAAAGGCGTCGTCGCTTAAGCGACGCTTACTAACGCGTCGTTGCTTAACCGACGGTTATGAGAATAGTCGTCACTTCACCGACGCTTGTGGCCACATTTACAAAAAAAAAATGTATCCTTGTGATTTTTGGTAAGTTTAAAAAGATAAATCCACGCGCCATCAGATTTTTCCATCAGATTTTGGATCAAAATGTAGTATTGAAAGACACAAAGTACACTCGGAATCTTTTTCATGTTTGGGTCCAGAGCACGAAAAAGAGAAAACTAAGCTCAAACCGAGTGTTCCTTTTTCGTAAATTTAGTCCCTCAGGTCCGGAAAAGTGATAAACCTATGCCTGAGAATACTCTTCCCAATTCAAAAAGAAAAGAGAGTGATCCTTTCTCATATTATTTCGCACGGTCCGAGAAAGAGATAACCTACCACAAATGCGGATTCCTGTTCACATATTCTTAACAAGCTTGAACGAACGAGATAACTCGGCAGTCAAGTCTGTTTTGAAGGAGTCAGACCTAGGCCTAAAGAAACTCCATAAGGGCAGGGATTCCTCTAAAGGGATAGCTTGTAAAAAGAGATTCAAAAGAAGCTCTATTTGGCGTGAAAAATAGCTATGAGGATACCCCTGAACCTGGAACAGTGGCGGCATGAGTACCAAAGAATGACAAAGGCATATAAGAAGGATACTCATGAAAGAAAGGTCCTAGCCACGGAAGAACAATGGTAAAGACAAGGGACTAATGGCTTAGTATACCACAGTCTGTGGCAAAATGTTGAATGGTATGGTTAATGTGGAGTGAAAAGATGCCAACATGTATTGGAAATAACAAAACCACCCTATTGGAGCAACAACAATTTGTAAAAAGTGATAAACATATTCCAAGGCACAAAAAATATGGTATTAGTTGATTGACATTTCAAACTATAGAAAAAGACCCACTTTATGAAATATAATTTCTATAAATAGGTTGAAAATTAAAACAAATCTCACCATTTGAACTTTTGAGCCATAAAAAGCAAATTTACCCTCTACCTTTGATCGATCATTGTGGACAATTGGACTGACGAAATCGAAATCCTCCAGCTGCAGGTAATCCTACACCCTAAGCTCTTCAATTTGATCCAAACAAATGTTAAGTTTAAGTGTGAATTCAGTATTTAATAGCATCCTAAACTATAGCAGTGCGCATCCGCGGGTTGCTTATATGGAAACTCGTGGATACGCGTTATATCCGCGGGTTGCCTAACTAGATAGTCGTGGATGGTACGTGACCTGTCTAAAGAGACAGTCGTGGATACTGCGTGGAGGAAAAAATCTTACATATATGCAAAATTTTTGAATTTTGATATGGAAATACTGAATCCAATTGCTTGTATTTGCTAGGTAAATAACGGTTATGGAGTGGAGGGAAAGGGAGCACAAAATAATGGACCATGTGGCACTCCAAAGTGCGCCCACCATACAGGCATTGAGGACCAGTGGGCTACTGAAATTATTTTGTACATCACCCATGCAAGCCAATGTCTGCATACTTGAGTTCATGGTCAATTATTGGAATCATGATATGGGGATGTTCAATCTACAAGGGGAAACCTTAGAGCTTACTTTGGAAGACATATATTTCATTACCGAGTTGTCACGACAGGGAGCACCAGTGAACTTGGAGGGCACTGACAAGGGTGGTGACCCCTTAAGTGTCCAAAACTATGTAGACATATTCTGTACACCAGGTTCTCAGAGAAGGGGAACCAACATTCCAATTGCAGATATCCAAGATTTTACTCTCCAGGTATTAGCTAGTACCATTGTGAGACTTTCAGGATCAACATCTTTACATTTGGCCACCAAGAATCAAATGAGGGTGGCAGTTGACTGTTTCAGAGGTGCTCTCTATGATTGGTGCTCGAGAGTTGCCTCCATCATGAGGAGACAATTATCCGATTGCAAGAGAGGAATATGCAAGAATTTTGGCTATGCAAGCATATTAGTGGTGTTCTTCTTCTTTGAGAGTACCAGCAATGATCCCTACCATACCTTTACAGGTTAGATCTCCACATCAGCTGAGGCTGAGCAGGTGGGGAGACATCTTCCTCTGTCAAGGAGGAGGAGACATAGTACATAGCCTATATGATGTTGAATTTTATACTTGGTGGGAACGACAACTGCCAGAACTGGAGCAGTTTCCATACGCTGGAATGGACTTCCGAGGTGACCCCGACCTTGTCCTCCCTCCAAGAGGAGCATGGGGAGAGCTAGGTAAGTCATTTTTAATTTTTTATCATTATCAAATTTTTATGAATTTTTCAAATGATAGATATATACATATGTACAAGTCTTAATCCTATTTGTGTGTCAAAATGCAGATATTGGACCACTCCGCCCTAAAGGGCACCCTCATATGTTCATGCATCCTGTCATGGGTGAGGATCCAGGATTGATCAAGGTACTAGAGGGGAAGCTAGCCAGGCTAAATCAATGAGTACCGACCATATGGATAGAGCATATCCCTGTAGCCATGCAGGAGTTCGTAGTAGGAGTTCCACCGGTTTGGCTCTGTCTTTTCAGATGAGTGGCTAGAGCAGTGCTCGTATATAGAGATGCGGTGGAGGCTGAGGAAGCCAGAGTGCATAGAGATCATGGGGACCAAGGTGGTCCAAGTGACCAAAGCGGTCCAACCTATACCTAGGGCATTTTGATGGACTATGATCCACATTTTTGGATATTTTGTATATGACGGGATCTACGGATCAGACCTGACCTATCTATAGACAGATATTTTACATATATATATATATATATATATATTGATGTGTGTTGTCAGTTTATTTACAAGTGTATCTTATATGTTTGCTGTATATTTGTATAAAATGTGTGTGAGATGCCAATCCAAAATGTAATTAGCATATGCATCAATCAATGAATTTTGGTGTCGTGGAATATGATTGAAAGTAATAACCTCAAAATGTCTTTCCAATAAACGAATTTGCATGAAATGACGTAATAAGATAGGATTTTGTACCTGATAAGATTGATTGAGTTGGGAAACTACCAACTAAGAATCCAAATAGACCTCAAGCTGGGTTATGCCACGTGACAAAGAATCCCATAGGAGCTCAATTACAGCACTATACTCAGCAACATTATTCAAAGCAGGACCTAGACAAGCGCCTCCCACGGCAACAAGCTGTCCTGAGGGAGAATAGATAACCCATGCTGCCGAAGCTAGGTTACAAGTATGACGGCTGGCACCATCAGCGAAACCTACATACATTTTAGAAGACATCTGCAACAACCAGCAGATAATATAAAAAACAAAACTGACAACCTAATGTATATAAAATACATACAATAAAATACAGGAAAAAGTGCTAAGCCTAAGCATAGTACTTCTTCAGGTAGAGCCCATTTCTAGGCTCAGGCAGCTTATTCCCATCATAATCAACTAAATCATATGCACCCTTACTCAAAAATTTCGACATGACATAGGGTCCTAACCACATAGCCTTGAATTTTCCTGCCCCCAGAGGTTCTTTATCTTGGTCCCAAATCAAGACAAGTTCCCCCTCAGAAAAAACCCTAGGTTTGACCGTTTTATCATATTGAGATTTAACCCTATTTTTATGAGCTCGATTAGCAGTCAATGCATCTCTACGTTGTTCATCAAGGTGTTCTAAATGTACCAAACGTTCCTCAAGCTCAGTCATATCAGGTAACACATGAATGGCTATCTTCAAAGACGGAATTTCGCATTCAATCAGAGTAACTACTTCCACCTCATGAACGAGTTGGAAAGGGGAGAAACCCGTGGTAGTATTGACATTGGTTCGGTAATCCCAAAGAGCAGGATATAACATGATGTGCCAATTAGAATGGGCTACATCAATTGTACGTTTAAGGATAGTTTTTAAAGTCTTATTGACAGCCTCGACCTGACCGTTTGCTTGTGGATAGTATGGAGAAGAATGTTCTTGTATGAATTCGAGCATAGTAGTTAGTTCCATCATCATGTTATTTTGAAAATGACTGCCATGGTCAGCGGAAATCACTTTGGGTATACCGAATCGTGCAATAATCTGATTGAATACAAAGAAAGCTGTTGTTTCCTCGTCGGCTTTGAAAGTAGGCATTGCCTCTGCCCATTTCATAAAATAGTCAACAGCGACAATGATGTATTTATGCCCCCTAGCTGAGGCTGGGTTGCATGTCACGTAATCAATCCCCCATTTCATAAAGGGGCCTACCGAGACAACAGGAAATAACGGGGAAGGATGCGACCGCATCTTCCTGGTGTAAAGCTGACATGGATGATAGCGCTTCACTACTTCCACACAATCTTTAAAGATCGTGGGCCAGAAATAACCGGCTCGCAATATCTTCTGGGCCGTTGCTAACCCAGATAAATGACCCCCACATGCTCCACTATGGGAATCATTTAGGACAATCTCCGCTTCCTCATGAGTAAGGCAACGGCATAACACAGAATCTACCCCTCGTCGATATAATGTATCTCCTATAATGAGGTAGTTCTTGGCATTAAGGCATAACTTACATTGTTCCTCCCTAGAGGAAGCCGCAGGGTACTTCAGAGTCCAGAGATATATAAGAATATCTCCATACCAAGGATCAGAGGTGGCTATCAGGAAGATGTTCTCATCTGGGAATGAGTCATCCTCAACTACTACATCTTTTTCTGTAGGAAATTCTGTTATGAGCTCAGCAAAAACTAAGGACTTTTTAGACTTAGCGGACTGGAAATCCAAATCAAACTCTTGGAGAATTACTATCCACTTATTAAATTTCCCCCCAACAATCCATCGAGATAAAACATATTGGAACAGATTCACATGCACCAGTACTGTGGTGGTCCTCAGTAAAATGTAGTGGCGCAACCTCTGGACAGCATAAACAACTGCTAAGGCTAATTTCTCGACGTGGGAGTATCGAATCTCAGGTCTGGCCAAAGCACGGCTAAGATAATAAACAACATGCTATACAATATTATCGTCCTCCTGAACTAGCACTACCCCAATGGTCGACTTCGACGCAACCAGATATAATATAAAAATTCCTAGAATAATCTGGTGGACGTAATAAAGGTGCTGACAGCAAAGCTTTTTTCAATGCCTCGAACGCAAGTTGTGCGGTTTCATCCCATACAAATGGGGTGTCTTGTTTGAGCAAGTGCATGAAACCTTTAGTGATCTTGGCATAATTAACAATAAAACTTCGAAGGAAATTAGACTTTCCTTGCAGGCTTTGAAGTTGCCTGAGAGAATGAGGAGGAGGCAGATTTACAATGGCCTCAACTTTCAAAGGATCCACCTGGATGCCTCTACTAGAGACAATGAATCCAATTAATCTTCCTGACTCGACACAGAATACACACTTGTGGGGATTCAAGTGAATTTTATAATACCTGCATCGTTCAAAGATCAACCGTAAATGATCTGGATGTTGGATCCTCTTGCGATAATGTGTGGGCAGATCATCCAGGTATGGTTCGACAATGGCTTTAATGTCATGAAAATCAAAGTTCATAGCCCATTGAAAGGTTTCCCTAGCATTTCTCAATCCAAAGGGCATTTTCTTATACGAAAATGTACCCCAAGGGAAAATGAAAGTAGTTTTATCTTGGTCTTCCGGTTTAATTTGGATTTGATTGTAGCCGGAGAAACCATCCATGAATGAAAACACCTCACTTCCAGCACATGCATCTATGATCTGGTCGATAAATGGTGTGGGGTAGTTGTCCTTAGGACAGGCTTTATTGAGGTCTCTAAAGTCAGTACAAACGCGAATAGTCCCTTTCTTTTTATCAACAGGAATAGGGTTGGACACCCATTCAGTCAAAGCTATGGGATATATGAAACCAGCTTTCAATAGCTTTTCAACTTTGCGCGGGTTCACAGGTCTTAATTTTTGTCGAACTGGCTTGGCATTAGGATAGGTTTGGATTTCATGTTCAACAATAGATGGATCTATGCCTGGCATCTCCTCATATGACCAGGCAAAGACATCATGAAATTCCTTAAAAAGGGCAGTATAGATAGCGATCTCCTTAGGAGAGCAGTTTGCAACTATATAGATGTTTTCCATGACATCTGGGTTCACAGAGATGTTAATAGGTATAGTGGTGGAAATGTTTTCCATATTCCCCTCGGCAAACACTCCTTCCCTAGGCAAAGGGTTGATAGGTATATCAACATCTTCTGACAGTCTCACACGAAACTCTTGGTTTTCTATCCTGCTCAGTTCTGGAAGAAAATAGGATCGATGATGAAGATCCTCACAAATCTTATCACATCCACTCATGGCTTCCAGAATAGCTTCATCAGAAGGTAAAACTATGTCTAAGCAATCTATAGAATGTGAAGAGTTTTCTGCCCATGCGGGCAAATAGACTTCTTCCAGATCATCCGAGACTATTAGAGGATCTGGAATGGGATCAACAGTGGCTTGAGTGATAGCTTGATAAGCCACCTCCACTACCGATAAGGGCACTTCCAGTTCATGGGGAGTTGCGAGAACCCAAGGATCAGTCCTATCGACAACTGTGGCGATGGAATTCCCCACACTAGTAGAACCAATGTAATTAACCGGGGCTGGAAGATCAAATGTGCCCATCAGAGATGTGTACATTCCAGCCCCCAAGCTCTGTGCAGCAGGTTTGACCTAATCAACCAATGGCATAGCAGACTCATTTGACTCTAAACGACCTTTTCAGGTAAAATCAAGTTGATCAATAGTGATCAACTTGCCCTCATGTGGAAAAAACACTACACGAAAAACGACCGATGCAATAGCGGATATCGCATAAGTCCAATTCCTTCCCAGAAGCAGATTGTAGTCCAAGGGAGCATCAATCACTTCTACTTCAATAGAAACTACTTTGTCTACCAACTTAATCTCAAAAGCTGGCAGGATACCATGCGGACGGAAGGATCTTCCATTAAAAGCAGTAAGCAAAGTGTTTGATGGGACCAGTTCTGGGGATCCAAGAGCTTTCCAACAGGTCAAGGACATAACACATGTAGAGGCCCCCTCATCAACAACTTCCCTTCCAATGGTCTTGCCACCATGGATGACATCTATTGATAGCACTACATGGTAAGGCAGGTGAATTTTGACATCAGATAAATGAAATTTTGCCGTGAGACTCGAAGAGTCCATGCTGCCTAAAGCTACTAAGAGAGCATCCCGCTGAGTAGGACAACTCTGTAACACCTCTAAAGCTGACATTGCACACAGGGTTTGAGCTAAATCTTCAACCACAAAGTAGTTTGAAGCAGACCTAGCATTAGGGTTATGCAAGGTCTTCTTGAAGACACCTTTCGGTATCTTCAGCATAGTTTCAGCAGGCTTTTCTATTGTGAGAGGGTTGGAAGTTTCACCTACAGCTTTACCCTTCTTTGGAGTCTCTTTCTCATATTTTTTGTTCCTTGTCTACAACAAAGTCGAAGATAGAACCATGTTGATATAATTTGGGTCAGGGGCAGCTTGAGTGCCCCCTGCTACGTTAGGAGCTGAAGCAGTGTTATGTCCTTGGGGAAAAGGATCCTTCAGGACAGCCGGTTGTTGAGATTTAAGCAGCTTCTGGGCTTGATATATAAGGGGACAAAGGTGAGTAAGGTGGTCCTCTTGGAAAAACTTACAAGGGAACTTGACCTTCTTCTTTTATTTTTTGCCCCCATCAGCATTGTTTACGGGCTTTGGCTTGTTTTGGTTTCCCTCTCCCTTCTTACCTTTCTTTTTCTTCCCACCGGGCTACTGATTTCCCTTCTGAGAGGTTTGTACAAAAACATTTGCATTCTGGGGGGAGGGGGCAGCCTTTGCTTCCTCCATCATAGACTATTTGATATACAACTACTGAAGTTGCTTAGTCAAAGACTCTACGATGGGAGAGTTAACGGATCCAACCACACCATCGGCATGGGGTCCAGGCTTAGGCTTCTCCGCCTCATGCGAAGGCCTCGATGCCTCAGGGATGATCTCATATAAGATCCCAGATTGTGAATAAATCAAATCTAGTTGCTGGGCCCTGAGTATGGCTTATTCTTCATTCATTACTCCTGATGTGGAAACGTCCTTAGATATGTATGGAAACAATGATTTAAGGAACCACTCTAACAGAAACTTGGGAGGAATGGTGGATTTGATAAGGATCTTTCACCTCCTCCACTCTTGGATATGATCCGAGATGTGGGTATCCTTGTTTTGTCTAAAAGTAGACAACAAGTCCGTTTCGAAATCATATCGGACCGAAAGCTGAAAGTGGCTGAGAAATGCACTAGCCAAGTCCCAGAAACTACTGAAAGCAGCAGAAGGCAATTCAATAAACCATTTTGCCATAGTACCTGTCAAGGTCCTCTGGAACAGCCTCAACCTAACTGAATATTCATTCAGCGAATTTGAAGAACACCATAAATGGAAGGTGGTGGCATGAGCCCCAGGATCTTCACCAGTTTTACCTTCGAACTTAGGAATGTCTGATGGCAATTTGGTGGGAATAGGTGGCCACAAAGGGTCATGCCTCACCAGGTCATTCATCAATTTTGACAAATTTGGCAAGTTTAGGGTTGCCAGGAATGGAAGTTTGGGTCGAACTGGGGTAGTAAATGTGTCAGCTTGGGTATTTGAGGGACCTGCCCCCGAATGCCCATGGGTAAAAGTGGGGTTTCCCCCAGCCACCGGTTGCGAAGTGGGAAGGTTGCTTTGAAACGGATTCCATTTGTAAGCCACATGATTGTGTGTGGGAGGTGCAGTGTAAGAAGTTCAGCTTGTCCCCATAGAAGTAGGGGTCTGAAAGATAGGAGCAGGTATCCCTCCGCTAAACAACGAAAATGAAGAGCTCGTGTATGGGACCGAAATAGGGGGTTGGAAGCTTTTCCCATAAGAGGTGTTGCTCCCAAACTGCACTCCTACATAGGAAGGAGATGGACCTACGTATGGATTGGATGGGGGAATGTGCCCCCCATTCCAAGGAAATCCTTGGACAAATGCCGAGGATCCTACCGAACCACTCTGGGTAGTATAGGGAAAGGAAGAAGGAATGGTAGGTATACTGGGGATCCTAGTAACCATGTCACCAGAAGTGCCTCCTAGGTTTGAGTGAACCGGTGGTTGAACCACCCGACTCGCTGGAGTCAAAGGTGTAGAAGGTAAACTAGATCTAGGGGCACTTACTGGGGGAGGTAGTACCCCTTCAATCGAAAGGGTTGAGGTGAACACAAAAGGACTTTCTTCTACAGAATACATGATCCTACCCACAGGGACACCTAATACAGGTGAATCAAAAGGTCTAACCTGAACGATCACAAGATCGTTTAAATCAGTCAAGGGGGTGTTAAAGTTTCTTGCAAACTCATCAGTCTGCAATTCTTCTATCTCGACTGTGTCAAGATCAAAATGGTTAGCTATCAGTTCTGGTTCACCAAGAACTTCACTTATTCCTACAGGTTCAAATGAACCGTCTGTGTCTAATCTCTGCCTTTGAGGTAGAGTTGGAGGCTCCAATGTGGTGAGAGGAGGAAGGTTTCTCAACCTTCATTGACCTTCTAGGAGGTTGGTCCTCCAAAATTGAAAATTTAACAAATCACACCCTAAGGCCAACTAAACACAGGAAAAACCACATAGCATACACTATAAAATTCCTAAAGCCTCAAGAAATCAAACAAGGGTAAAAGATATACTTTCCCGAAGAAAGCTGATGAACGATTACTCGGCGTCCTTGAAGTGGTTCTTAGGCATAAGCGGAGGAATCACCCAACCACCCTCCTACACTTTCAACAAGGGTTACCTTCCAAGCCCGTTCAAAGTGAACCAGAAATAACCTTCCGGTTTACCTAGGTATGAACCCTAAAATACAAGAGACTAAAGGCTACCTTGGCAATACCAACAGTCTGGGGGGACAGTTGCAAGCTGAACTCATACGCATGGGTAGGGTAGCTGAGCCCAAAACTCTGTCTAGGACAGAGTCCCTAGATGTGCAAAATTCCTGAGTTACGCTTTGACAAGGATTCAGAGTGTTATCTCCTCTGTCCAGGCCTCCATGCGGCCTCGTGCTTAACTCCCGTTTGAGAGGAGCTTCCTAGATACAGTCAATAAAGTCAAGGATTTACCTAAAGAAAGGTCCACTATGTCTGAGTTTTATAACTTGTGGGAATTTTACACTTCCTAGCCCACAAGTCTAGCCTAAGCTAGTAGGTGAAAGGCCCCTAAAAAACAAAACTTACTAGTAAATTTTAATTTATGCGTTCATTTTAAAGGGTTGTTTCTTACTCAAGAGGAAATGGAGTGTTATAATTTATGGTGTTTTGACTCAAAATAAGAAATAAATGAAAATAAAGGTGTATTCAAAGCAAAATTACCATTATAAAAACAAACTTCTTTTTTTTTCTTTTCAAATATATATTGATGAACTGAATGCAACGATAAAAGAAACTAAGCCTATATTTTTGTAGCTTTTGAGATAATATTTTTAAATTGAAACAAACACTACTTATGTGAAATCAAGATGCAAAAGTTTAAAAATGTTTTCTTTTCACGTTTAAAAATACTCAAAATTCTACCATGCACCTACAATGCACTGTACTTGAGCAAACTTGAATCAAATAAAGTGTCTAAAAGCAACAAACTAAAGCAAACAGGCTGACAGAACCAAAATACTACCAACAAAGGAAGGCTAGGAACCCTAGCTTGGGTGCACACAATGACAAAAATCACTGTAGACTTATAAAGGCAAGTGACAACCAGACACTATCAAAAGACAGACTCGAAAAACAGAGCCCAAGACCCTGATCACTGATCTGGACAAAGACACTTTAACCTACAACCCAAACAGGACAAACTACTTCAGCATGCAAGCAGGAAATAATCCAATCAAAAAAGACTCAAGGGATTCCAAAAAATAAGAAGGTGTGATCACCAAAGGCACTCAGACAAGCTACACAGCATTCATAAAGAAAATCAACTCACAAATAGGGATTACAGAAATAAAGGAACAAGCAAACCTTAACTTAAAAATCCCTACTTCCAGGCATATCCGCAACTATCTAGAAGTGCAACCCGCGGATGATCCACGACTGTTCAATACAGCAACCCGCGGATGCAGGTTTGTATCCGCGACTGTGCAGAAGAGCAACTCGCGGACAGGTATAAGATTTTTCTCAAAAAAAAATAAAAATTCCCAAGACTTTCAAATACTGAGGCAAGTATGAACCAGGATGTAAGATCACACACAGACTTCAAGCAAAGACTGGTCAGGGGTAACAGAAACAACCTAAAGTAGTCTAGGATTCCCCAATGGAGTCCCCAGTTCTGTTGTACAGGATTACACACCTAATAACCTAAGGTCTGGGGTTACCAACATACTCAATTAAATTGTAGACAATTGACTTCTAGAGTGCAGTAAAGGAAATAGGAGGATGAGAAAGACTTACTCGATTAACGAAGGTCGATCCTTGCTTATCCTCTTCCATTCTGCTTCACTTCCAAAGTCTTCAAGGTTGGTCCTCCTTCACCTGTCAAGAGTCAATATTCGAGATACAAGATGATTCATATATATATAAGCAGGTTAGATAAATCATATACAGTATTGAAACATAAACATTTATCAAACCACAATACATGAAACACATATGGAAGAAGGATTCTCTTTATTATCAACAATGAAAGAGTTCAGATTACAACCCAACTCCTGAGACAAAGACTCCTCTGCAACCAAAGGATTCTAAGTTCCACTGCTCCAAAGACTTCTATATAAAATCCACCAGCATGACTTTGCTCTCCAAGTCTATATCAAACACCCTCCCCAAGGCCTGTATTTATATGGATGAAATAAGGCAGTTTCGAAGGTTGAGGAGGTTGAGACAGTTAAGAAGATTAAGGTAAATGGCTTACCTAATCCCAAGTAATCATGTGTTTTATTTTTAAATGTCAAAGATAGGCATCCGCAGGTATGAATACTAACAACTCGTGGATGATCCACGACTTGCTATAAGAGTAACCCGCGGATACATCCATCCACGACTTGCAAACAACGACACTCGCATATGATCCACGATTTGCATATATATAGGGTCGCGGATATGTCTTGACATATCTAAAAAGGAAAAGTAAAGAACTAGATGGATAATGAATGTAATTTATAAGAAGCCCATCTATAGTGTTTTGGGCAAACCTCAATCCATAGATGTCCTTTTGTGTGCCAACATGAGGGATGTCTGCACTCGGACGAAGAGGTGCCATTCAGGTGGATAACAATATAGCCCGAGCCTGTCTCATGTCTAGCCACATAGAGCCATTTTTTATATCCTTTGCAGCTTGATTCCCTATTTTTACCGGGAGGGGACTTTCCCCCGAGTGTCACTATCCTACACATGTGTCCATGCATTGAGCATAGGTATGTTCCACTACTTGGAACTAGTTTGTTTACCCATTTGACACTCATCTCCTCCTAGTCTATAACTTTAAAGCTATTTTATTCTTTTTCAAGCTTTTCAAATATTTGAAAAAGTCCAAAAAAATTAAAAAAACAAAAATCTAGACAAGAAAATATGTTACCTTTGGCAGCAGTCGACTCATGTTGCCTTTGAACAAAGCACTGTATATCACATCCATTGGTTGGGTTAATAGTTTGAATTTAGGAGCTGTACTCGTTTATCTGAGTTTATCTCCATCGACCGGTTAAGCTTCCAGTACCTATGGAGCCTCTGTCGATGCCTCCTATGTCGCAGAGATGTCCGAGTTTTGTATCTCATGTCTATGTTACCTACTTTAAGTCACCATTCATTGTTATGCTCTTGTTTGAAGGAAGTTGAAACCTGAGTCGACCATTCCTCAATTATCTTGACTTTGCATGTTGACCGTTCCCGGTACAGTTATTGGTGCGAGCACCTTATGATCGAGTCCTTCCACATTATATAGCTTTGCTAAGTACCTTGTGTTGGATGATGGGGGATGTCGTAATTCCCTCCTTCTAGCAGATTTCATCCCATCGACTTCAGATCATTTATTCTGGGATAGGAATCTAGAGTCATTTTTGAGTGCCTTGAGACTTGTAGTCATCAGTGGTAGGTTCTCTTTCCATCGACAGTTTTTGGGAATACATCAATGTCCCTTGATCGATGGATTATCTCAAGTGTTCGACCTCAACACATTTATTCACACTTGTTAGTTTGCACTCTAGTACATTGATTCCCATTTTCATTATCGGTGGGTGATCTTGCGTCTGTTAACGGTATACATCAATGATCGGTAATCAGACAATGGTCTACTATGTTCGACCTCGACACCTCTATTCACATAGTAGAACATGTACTCATAGCGGTTTTTGTAGAATACCTTCCATATTGGTGGCATCTTTTATATGCTACCTCCTTGATCATGCCAGTGTTCATGAGATTTCAGCTCTCGTGACTTGATTCCAGTATATGTCACATATTTCTAGCCATTATGGAGATCTTGATCTATTATATATCTTTAGCCTTCATGGAGATCATGATCATTTGTATATCTTCATCATGGAGATTCTAATCTATTTATATTGTACGTGGCAATGACCACATATGTCATATTGTATCATTCATATTCATGTCCATTGTACTCTTATGTATCCAGGACTGCTCTATCTATTTGCAGTTATGTGGAGAGATGTATCATTGTATATTGCTGATTAGATGGCTAGTTCTTCCACTGGGTTCTTCATCACTTCACTTCTGGGATGGACTTATAATGTATTTTGGCCATCGTATGACCCCTATGACCTCACACATTAGGGGGCATCTGTTATAGAATATTTTACCACACATGGTGAATCACACCTTTATGGCCTTACCTGTCCCTCTGCAGACTCCTTAGACGCCATGGACCATTTTTGTTCCTTTGATGTTTCCAAGATCATCCCTAAAAACATGCAAAAATTCCCATATGTAACTTTTAAACCCTTTCTCACATATATACGCAGGTTTGACCCCTAAAACCATGTACATCAGGATGTGTGCAAAAGGCCAAATTCTTTTGGAGTTTTCCTTGTTGTGGATCTGACTCACTTGTCTCCTGGCCTTCCATATGCCTTGAGATCAATTGGATTCAACCTTTCATTACCCCATTGAAGAGATATATAAGGAACCCTTTGGATACATTATAGGCATGAGGAATTGAGAGCAAGAGAACTATAGTCCATTGTTGCCGGAGCTTATACTTGAGTCTTCATCCCTTTGTCCCTTGGAGCACTTTTGTGTTCTTCCCAAGCTTGCCTTTTTCTTGTGAGATTGCTATCGAGAGATGGAGGATTGAAGTTGTCGAGGCCCAAGTGGGGGACTCAGTTTCTCTGATTCACAGACGTGCCGACAGAGGTTGTATCTATTGCAATCTTTGTTTTATATTAATAGAAATATCTTTTCCTATCCAATAATGTGTACTTGAATGAATATTTGATCCATGGATGATTTCAAATGCTTATATGTTATTGATTATATATGCTAGAGTAGGTCTAACACGATTATATATAGCATGCTTGTGTTGTTTATTAAATGTTGAGGAAGCAATTTATCAATTCAAGCTGGAGTTGGAAATTTCAGTGGGGATCTACATCAACTGTCTGGAATAAGGTATGAATCGAGATCCTTTAGTGTTAGATATTTGGTTTCTCTTGCATATAGGAAAGGAATGATTTTTGGAGTCAAGCTATCTATTGCGGTACCCCAATCCATAGGAATTTCTCTCAGTAACAATCACATTATTTTGCAGGTCCTCCATTAACAGCATGCTGTAAGTTTGCTTGGTTCACTAACCCTTTCCTACAGGTTTTCTCTCCCATCCACAGAGACCCTATCCTTCCTTCCTATAGATGGAAGGTAGCCATTTATACATGTAGCTACTACTATAGGGCCAATAGATAAAATAGTATAAAAAATGCCACCATCTCTATCTTCAAAAACCTCGTCTATTTTGTAAAATTCTAAGCCCGAGCTTCAAATTCTCCTCCACCATCCATTTTTTAAAACTAGTAGGAAGGTGAAAACATGGCCTAGCTAAAAAAATTACAGCTAGAAAGATAGTTGTCTAAGTTGGATTTTTCCATGCAGAAAATGTTTCCTTCTCCTAATGCACAAAAGACAAATAATCCTTGAACATGTGCCTTCATCTTTTATAATATTCTTAACATAACGATTTTGGAATCTAAGAAAATGGTTTTATTTTTCATTAGTGGAACTCTCTGTTAATCTCCATGCACATCTCAAGGGAGGATCCCTTTTTGTTTGTAGATTCAATCCACCTCTCTTTTAACTGTTGATCTTGATCACATGTTATCCTTTCCTTATTTCATTGCACATCATGCTATATAATCTCCTCGAATTTTCCCCTAGCGGATCATCTACCTACCATAGATATCCTATACCTTCATCGTACACTGTTAATTATTTCCACCATTTCATCCGGACTTTATTTTCTGTTTCCTACTTGGTTTGTAAAACAGTGTGCCACTTCTCAGGGAGGATCGGTTAACAACCGTTGATCTCATAAATATGTAATCTTGACCGTTCACCAATGATGATCTTTAACAATTTCGTTGATCTCCAACTTGTCATCTGTCATTCTTGTTTCCCAGCAGACCCCATCTCCATTGTTGATCTTCCTTCCTCATAGTCAATATTGGATACTCTTTAAACTTTCCTCTCATCCCTGAATCATCTTCTTTTGTGCATCTTCCCATGGAGGATTTCATCTCCACCATCGATCTCATCCCCTTTAACATTTGGCCATGGATCTAAGTGGGTTGTAAGCTTTTATGCTAATCACCAAAATTTATTTTTCCGCGCAACTTTAATCAGCAAATATATTGCTCATCGTAGATGTTCCCACTTGAATATCTAAACGATTAAAACTTTTGGCATACACCATAAGCGTCATTTCTTCATTTGTATCACTTTACCAACCTTTATCCCATGGTTTTATGAGAAGACGAATAATTTGGTCTTTAATGTAGTGCTTAATTAGCCACCACATGTTTATATTGCCAAACATTTCACATAGCACACCCTTATTTCACCTCAAACCTTTCCATTTAATTTGTTAACTGAAAGAGTGATAACAAGAGGTTCAAATGTGGAGGCTCCACCTTCCATACCCATTGTCGAGTAGGAACCAAAGGTTTTCTTGAAACTAGCCCCTATAAATCCACTGAGGAAGAAGTGAATGACTGGTCAGGTCATTTCCCCCAAACAAATATTTATAGCTACACATGTCATTGAAGCTTCAGGGTTCGGTTAAACAACTATACTACATATTTATATTCCACCATGGAAGGATGATGCTACCAATTTGGTCATTTGAGAAAATGCCAACTATTAACTTGTTAATCCAGCCATCCCGCAAGGTATGCATGTCATAGTGGACATTATTCCTAATTTGAAGAAGCTAACATTTGCTTACCATGACTTGAAAATTTTCCTAGAATTCTAGATGTCTTGGTATATGAATTCAATGCAACTGGTCGAAGACAAACCTATTCAATTCGTCCCTATGGATTTGCTCGTGGCTTGGAGAATTTAGGCATTTTTTCCTTGATGCAAATAGCCCACTTTGATCATACTATTGAGGTTAATACATGTGTGAAGAAGTTTTTGGTCTATTTCCATGGGTTTTGTTTGTGGTTGGATAACCATATTTTGATTGATGTCGACTTGATTTCTTCTATCACTTCATTTCCCAAAGTGGGAGTTGATCTAGCACCATTTTTTGTTGGTAAGAAGCAAGACTCAATCCTTGTCGCTTGCATGAAAGAGAAGTACAACCTTACACATGATAAGAGGGGTACTTCCTTTGATTCTATCAATGATCAAGGTGTTCGATTCGTGGGAAAAGTATTTTCCAGCAAGTTATTGAGGAAGATGCGAGAAAAACCGTGCACTGTTGGTACCATCGTTGCAGCCGAGCAATGTGCTCCTAGATTCCAAATGAATTGGTCCACATTTTTTATGAATAAATTATTAGGTGATGGTATCGATGCAAAAGAAAAAGGTACCCCTTTCACTTATTCCTGGATGCTTGTATTTATTTCTTTCGTCGCATGGTCCGAGGCCCCCAACTTTAAAGGGATGGAAGTGCATGTCCCGTATCTATCAGAATTTAATGTACGAGGAAAAGAATTGACAACAAAAAATGGAAAAAACATTTAATTTTACATGCATGTTTATCTACTGAGGAATCATATTGGAAATCAATCAATAATTATAGCATAAACTATCGAACGGTATAGAAATGCGATCAAATTTACTACAGGGGCTCACCATTTGTATCTTCCACCACGGAGAGACCCCTAGCATCAATGCCTAACCATTTTGTTTCAGTTAACCGAGGATGAACTTGATGTAATAATTAGGGATTGACTTAAATATTGGAAGCAACCTATCATAGATGACTTATTATCTGTCGAAACTAAACCACAATAGGAGGGCACATTGGGTACTGAAGCAAGGGGGGCTCAAGATGAATGCAACCCACCTATATCGCATCAAGACAATGATGAGGAATAAAGTGTAACACCAACATATCCAAATTTGGGGGAAAAGAGGAAAGTTTCTAAAGAGGAAAAAGTGTCGAAAAAATCAAAAGGACTTTATAAATACTTGTGTTAGGGTCACTAATGACGACTACAACATACTAGAAGAGAGAATGAAGAAGGTTGCTAATGAAACATGTCAAAATATTGAACTTAGGGATCTCTATGTTGTAGTAAAGGAAGTCATGGTTGTGGCCATTTGAGCCATGCCGTAGTCGTAGGAAGCTAGGTACACATAACCTCCTTATTTTTAGGAGTCTTCTCCTATGTGGAATGGTTATCATCAGGTCCATTATTATACCTTAAAATTAAATATTATAACCTCTCATACCATCTTTTTAGTTGCACGATTCCAAATCTTATAACCTTTCATACCATCTTTATAGTCGATAAAAGATACATTTTTTCATCTTTGTTATCCAACTTGCTCATTTTCTCCTTTGGAACATGTACATAAGCATCACAACCAAAAAAATTTAGATCCTTAATAGAGGGTTTCTTCCAAGTCCGTACCCCTTCTAGTGTTTTTTCAACCAATGTTGATGTGGGCGATCAGTTTACTAGGTAACATGTTATCTCCACTGCCTCTCCAGGAACTCTTGTGCTCTCCCAACACTACTTAGAATGATCCTTGCCTTTTCCATCAGTGTCCTATTCATCCTTCTGACAAATTCATTATGTTGAGGTGTGTGTTGCTGGCAGCAACAGATCCCATTTCAACTACTTAAATGGGAGCCCCATTTATTCACTAAGGTAAAAGATTAGGTTATGTTTTTTCTTATGGGGTCTCATTCATGCTTACTGTAAGTACTATGTTTTTCTTTTCAATAAATTTGCATTAAAGCCTTTTTTTTTTAGTTTTGTGAATTATGAGAACGACCCTTTTAAAATTTTATTTTTTCCATTCCGGAACCCACTTTCTGCAATCCGTGATTCGGATAGAAGAAGTCCTTTTTTTGGAGGTTTTGAAAATGGTTTTCTCGAAACATGCAACATGCAAATGCGGATTGCAGATATTAAAAAAAAAAAAAAAAAAAAATTTCTTTTTCGCAACCCACAAATGCGAATTGTGGGTGCCAAAAAATATTTTCGCAAATAAAATATCAATTCTCCTCTCCGCATTTCCGCAACCTGCATTGTAGATTGCAGAAATCAAAACCTCAATAAATAATAAAATTGCAAAATTGCTTACCTGCAATTCCACAACCTGCAATGCATATTGCGGATTGTGGAAGTTAAGAAATAAATTCTTGGTTTCAAATATCATCCAACGCTTCCACAACCCGCAATGTGGATTGTGTATTGTGGAAATAAAAAATGAAAAAATGGGTAAAGTTCATCTTTGCATTTCTGTTTCCCACTTTAATCTTAATCATCGATTGATATGAAGTCACTTGTTGTAAATGGAGGTCACGAGATCAAATCCCACCTGGGTTTACCTTGTTGATGTATATGTAACTTCTAAATGTATTCTTCTATGTATTGTAACCTGATGTTTATTCTGGGATGTTTCTATTATGTATTTGAGTCATGTGGTCATGCCCCGATGTTTTGATCGGGAGGATTAACAATGTAATCAAGTCATATCAAGTCATTAGGTAAGTCCCCACAGTTTCAGGGCACTTGAGTTATTATACACTAATTAAGGTGTAGGCTCGAGTAGTAATTGTTAGGTTGAGCCTACATGTGAAAATGCAATTCAAGTGAACGGATGAATATAATTAGAGAGTGAGAGTCTCTCTATTTATCACTTGTGAAATACATCACTTGCTCTCCCAAGTGTGGCGCACTACTGAAGAAGGAAATTTTGGTACTAGATAGAAGACAGAAGGCTACTACTGTTTTGGGAGATCTCTTACTGTTTTGGTGCTGATTCTATCTTAGAGGAAGTTGCGGGGTTTTATCCTTTATGGTTTCCCCGAGGAAAATCTCTTTGTGTCTCTTGTCTCTTGTGATGTTCTTATGTTTTATTGTTGTGCTTGTTATTCTCTCAGTGAAAATATCCTAAGATCATAATGCTAGCTTAATGTGATGAAAAACTAACATGGTATCAAAGCTAACCTGAGAAGAAGACATTGTGCAGCTACAGGAACTAGGGATTCCTATTTTGTGGATCTTCCTCCACAGATTTTCAGCAAAAGTATGCTAGGATGACTCTCCATTGAAGGGTGCTTCTTTCTGTCGATGCGGAATTCAATTTCAAGCATTTTCAGTTTCAATGTGGAAATTAGGGCTTTCTACAAAAGAGGAATTTTTGAGTGAGACCAGCATAGGATTGTTCTCCTCATCAAAACCGAAGTTCAGAGACCTAGATCAATAAATTTGGTTGGGTGAAACTCCGGGAAAGTCAAACCCTAGTTTGACTCTTAGCTAGGAGAAACCCTAAATACTAAAACTGCTAAGTTTTGGTACAGTCGCTATATTCTGAGATTGGTGAAGTCACTAAAGCTGAAAATTGTAGGGGGCAAAGATAAAATCTGGATGGACACTGTATCCAAAAATCAGCCTCATATTCGCTATCTTCTGGGAGATATGAACTCTCAAAGTTAGGGTTCCAGCCTCTTCCAGAAATCATCCATAAAAAGGACACCTGGGGAGAATTTCAATATCTTTGGCCACAGAGGTCCAAATGGAATCTCTAAAGATGTTCCAAAAATGGTACGGACTTTAATTTTGGTGGTCTACATATCAGACTCAGATGATGAACCAGTGACATGTGGCATTCCGTACAACTTCGCTGTTCTGAACAGTCCTGTAACAGGTCACCTTGGGAAAAGGATCATAAAACTCAAATGGTAAAACCAATTCTGATGAAACCTATGGTGTTGGATCAGGGACATGTGAGGTTACCGTAGTGTGAAATATTAGACACATAGGATTAGTAATTTCGGAGATATCACAGAAATATTAACAGGCATTTCTGCAGAAGAAATCAGAAAATTAGGGCTTCCTGTTTCGGGAGCTTCCCTCCACTGTTTTCAGAAAAGGAGTACATTGGACAGGACCATTTGAAGAGTTCTATCTGTTTATCCAATCAGATCTGAAAGATTCCAAGTTTTGAAAATTAGGGTTTCTGTGACAAACCCTAGATCAGCGAACTCCAGGACAAGGACGGACATCTCAAATCGGTAAGATCTAATCCTTTGCTATTTCCATTTGAGGTTCTCATTTCAATATGATATATCACATCAGCTTGGTGACAAGCTTGGGGAAGTTGACAACTTCCAATCCTGGAAGTATATAATCTCTCTGAAGAAAATGGATTGGACACCTACATGAGTATAGAGGATCTAGTTTCAGAGAGAGATGGGGTTAGAAGCCTTTCACAAGAAGAACTTGGTCAAGGCCAAAGAAGACATC
This sequence comes from Pseudotsuga menziesii, assembly GCA_001517045.1. Classification (NCBI taxonomy): domain Eukaryota; kingdom Viridiplantae; phylum Streptophyta; class Pinopsida; order Pinales; family Pinaceae; genus Pseudotsuga; species Pseudotsuga menziesii. The sequence continues at coordinate 112,522 of LPNX010700597.1, read as the reverse complement.
ATGCTCATGCTGCAGAGGATGATGAACCATCCAAAAAGAGATCCAGGTATGAAAGTGAATATTCTTCAAGTGAGGATGAATATGTTCTGATATCAGCTCTTACAGGTAACATTACTCATGGAAGTGGTGATTGGCTTATAGACAGTGGGGCTTCCAAACATATGACGGGATTCAAGGAATCCTTTGTAAGACTGTCAAAACATGAATCACCTCACAAGGTGAAACTAGGAGATGACTACCAATATCCAATAAAAGGTAGTGGGGAATCTTCATACAAGCTAGACTCTGGTAAGTCTCTAACAATGAAAGCAGTATTGTTTGTTCCGGGATTCAAGAAGAACCTTCTCTCCATTTCAGCATTGATGCATTTGGAATGCGGGTTGCATTCATAGATGGTCAAGTCATCATGAAGCCAAAAGGAAAGACTATTGATGTTACGGTAGTGATTGGAGAACAAGAAGGAGGCTTGTACAAATTGAAGGGTCATCCAGAACAAGCCTTGATCCATGATATGGTAGAGCCAAATGAGCTTTGGCATAGAAGGCTTACACATGTGCACTACAAGAGCACTACCTATTGCAAGCAAAGTTGTTGAAGGACTTCCATAATTCCAAGCAAAGCATGATGGAGTTTGCAAAGGATGTGCGAAAGGGAAGAATACAAAGAAGACATTTCCTAGCAGCGAAAGCAAAGCCAAAGGCATTCTAGAAATCATCCACTCCGATGTATGCAGTCCAATGCCATCAAAATCACTAAGCGGGTATGCATACTATGTTTCTTTTATTGATGATTTTTCTAGAAAGACTTGGATTTACTTTATGAAAAACAAAGATGAAGTGTTTAGCAAGTTCAAGGAATTCAAAGCCTTGATCGAGAACCATACTGAAAAGAAGATCAAGACCATTCGATTAGATAATGGTGGAGAATTCACTTCGAATGAATTCAAAGAGCTATGCAAAGAAGTAGGGATTAAGAGGGAGTTGTCAACTCCTTATAATCCACAACAGAATGGGGTTGCAGAATGGAAGAACATAAATGCTTCATGATCAAGATCTACCTATGCATGTTTGGGCTGAGGCTGCTAGAACAGTAGTGTATGTACAGAACCGTACTCCACATAAAGTACTCAAGAACAAGACTCCTGAAGAAGTCTTCTCCGGCAAGAAACCAGAAGTCAGCCATCTCAGGATATTCGGTTGTCCCGTGTACATACATATTCCAAAAGAGAAGAGAACAAAACTAGATCCTTCAGGAAAGAAGGGCATATTTGTGGGTTACTTTGAAAGCTCGAAGGCTTACAGAATCTACTTCCCAGGATACAAGAAGATTGACGTCAGTAGGGATGTAACATTTGATGAAGACACAGCTTACAACAAATCCAGAAAGAGACCTACTAAAGAACCTGAAGAAGCAGAATCAAAAGCACCTAGGATCCGTGATACAACCATGAATGAAGAAGACAATGACGCTGAAGGATCAAGAAGCAGTATACCTACGAAACAAATAAAGATAAGTATTCAATTGTCATTTCATGATATTGTTTTGTTATGCATTTGTTTATATTTAGTTATTGTATTATGCATGATAGGATGTTTGCATTAATGACAGTATACTACTAATATGCATGTGATGGGTAAGTAGCTCATGGTGCTATAAAAATTCTCCATTGCTACTTATCTAGAATCAAACCGCTTTGCTAACATATTGGATTAGTGCACAATCTCAATGTTGTCCTGGTAGAGATGGAAGGCATCTAGAAAGTTTCAGTGAGATATGGATGAATGCTGTATTGGCTAAAGTAGTTGTATGATCATATACTTATGCATAGTAACTTGCCAGTATGAATATTCCTTATGAAATGTTTCTAACCATACAAATGCATTTGAATTGTAGGAAAGATCGCAAACATAATCGCCTACAAGAAAAGAATAATGACGACAGTTCAAAGACAAAGAATAATATGACGAGTGCAGTGACATCATTGATGCAGAACCTTCCAGCCACCAAGAATAAAGGGAAGACCAGTTCAAGAAGAATGATGTCTACGTGCAATATCGAGACCTAAAGAGAAGTTCATAGTTCCACCATGCAGTAGATGGAAACATCGTGGAATACAAAGCAAGATTCATAGCACGAGGCTTCTCATGAAAAGAAGGCCTAGACTACGAGGATACATTTGCAGCCAGTAAGAGTTTAAACACATACATGATGAGCCTGATGAAGATATTAACCTTTGCTACAAGGTTGAAGATGTAAGTCTATACACTAGATGATCACATAGAAGATTAGTAGCATAGGAAGCTACTTGTCACTCCGGTACAGAATGTTTCAGTGCATAGAGTATAGGAGACAGAGGGAGTATGATGCTCCGTTTCAGAGGGAGTGACTATAGAATATCTTGAGGTTCGACATGGTACAACAGGATGGGCATATTACTGATGAATCTAGGCTTTACTGAGAGTAAAGTGGATTCCAACCTTTGCTTCAAGGTTGAAGGTAGAAGACCAGTGATGTTCCTGTTATGTGTCGATGCACTATTGTTCTAGGCATGGAGGTGTGGCAAAGTACAGATGGAATCTTCCTTAGACAAGGGAAGTATGCAGTAGAGATCCTGAAGAGATTTGGGATGATGGACTGCAAGGATTTGGCTACACCTATGGCATTGAACCTGAAGCTATTGAGTGATGCTTCGTCAGAGTCGGTTGATACTATGATGTATCGTCAGATGATTGGGTCATTGATGTACCTGACGAACATGAGACCAGACATTTGCTTTGCTGTGAACACCTTGAGCTAGTACTTGACAGATCCGAGAAGTGTTCACTTGATTGCTGCAAAGCATATTCTGAGGTACCTGAAGGGTACAGTTGATTATGGGCTCAAGTACGATGTGAATCAGAAGATTAACCTAGAGAGTTATGTTGATTAAGATTGGGCAGGTAGTGCCATCGATAGGAAGAGTACTTCAGGATGTTGCTTCAGTATGGGATCAGGTGTGATCTCTTGGTTTAGCAGGAAGCAATCCTATGTGGCACTGAGTACAGCTGAAGCATAGTATGTCGCAGCTTGTTCAGCTAGTTGTAAGGTAGTGTGGCTATGGAAGCTACTGTCTGATATATTTGATCTCCAATTGGATGCTACTTGTATACATTGTGACAACCAGAGTTGCGTGAAGTTGTCAGAGAATCCAGTGTTCCATGACAGGTCGAAGCATATCGAGATCAAATATCACTATATCAAGGATATGGTGCAGAGAGGAGTAGTGAAGCTCCTGTATGTTGCGACGGAGGAACAGATAGATGATGTATTGACGAAGCCATTGTCTAGGCTGAAGTTCGAGTACTTCAGAGAGAGACTTGGTGTTCTCCAGATCGAGGCTTCCTCCTAGAGACATTGATGAGACCCATAGCCATTCTGACATGGTGAGAGGATTGGTTCCTTCCATAGTCAAAGGTAAGGGCTGAGCCATTATGTCATGGTGAGAGGATTGGTTCCTTCCATGACTGATATGAGTGCTGAGATCCATAGCCATTCTGACGAGCAGGTCAGATGTAAGGGCTGAGCCATTCTGTCATGGTGAGAGGGTTGCTCCATTCCATGTTAGATATAAGTGTTGGCCATTCTGTCAAGTAGGACAGATGTAAGGGAAGTTTCCATTCTAGGAATGGAGGCACCTAGTCAGTTACCAGGATCAGTCAGTATAAAAACTGAGTAGCCATTCTGATGTGATAGAGGGATGTGTTCCCACTTGATCAGATGTAAGGGCTGAACCATCCTGTTCATGGCTAAAGGATTAAGTTCCTTCCATGTCAGATGTGAGTGTTGGCCATTCCAACGAGCAGGTCAGATGTAAGGGCAACTGCCATTCTCTAGGAGAATGGAGGCACCTGGTCAGTTACCAGGTAGCTCAGTCGAGGAGGACTGGGGGCCATTTTGATATGATTGCTGGGATGTGTTCCCCTCATGATCAGATATGAGTGCATGCCCTTCCATCATTATGAGTAGGATGTGTTCCCACCTGGATGGATGTAAGTGTTGAGCCTTGTCACAGATGATAGTAGGTGTGTCCTATCATGCTGGTGACTGTAAGTGCTGTGCCATTTCATAGATGATAGTAGGTGTGTCCTATCATGCTGGTGACTGTAAGTGCAGTGCCATTTCACAGATGGTAGTAGGTGTGTCCTACCATGCTGGTGATTGTAAGTGCAGAGCCTTTTCATAGATGGTAGTAGGTGTGTCCTACCATGCTGGTGATTATAAGTGCTGAGCCTTTCCACAGATGGTAGTAGGTGTGTCCTACCATGCTGGTGGATGTGAGCGTTGTGCCTTTCCACGGATGATAGTAGGTGTGTCCTATCATGCTGGTGGTTGTAAGTGATGAGCCATTTCATAGATGATAGTAGGTGTGTCCTATCATGCTGGTGAATGTGAGTGCTGTGCCTTTCTGATGGGATTGTAGTTTACTACATGATCAGATGTGAGTACTAGGCATGCCTTTCTGACGAGCAGGTCAGATATAAGTGCTGGGAAAAGACCTACATGAGGGTAGGCCTACAACCAGCATGAAAAAGGGCTGGCTTTGTAGAACTTCCTATGACAAGAAGAATCATGAGATAGCACCAATGTTGATCCAGATCGAGTGATGATCCAGATCCAGTAATGATGATCCAGCAGTGATGATCTAGATCGAGTGATGATCCAGATCCAGTCTAGTGATGTTGATCCAGATCGAGTGATGATCTAGATCCAATCTAGTGATGTTGATCTAGATCGAGAGATGATCCAAATCTAGTGATGATGTTCTATATTGATCTAGTGATGATGTTCTATATTGATCCAGATCGAGAGATGATCCAGATCCAGTGATGATGCTCTATGATGATCCAGATCAAGAGATGATCCAGATCTAGTGAAGATGACTTGAAGACGAAGATGACTTGAAGACAAGATGATCCAGCTGATACAGAGAAGAAGACCAGTGCTAAAAATTGTGTCGAAAGAATACCTTCCTAGTTAAGAGGGAGTGTTGATGTATATGTAACTTCGAAATGTATTCTTCTATGTATTGTAACCTGATGTTTATTACGGGATGTTTCTATTATGTATTTGAGTCATGTGGTCATGCCCCGATGTTCCGATTGGGAGGATTAATAATGTAATCAAGTCATATCAAGTCATTAGGTAAGTCCCCACAGTTTCGAGGCACTTGAGTTATTATACACTAATTAAGGTGTAGGCTCGAGTAGTAATTGTTAGGTTGAGCGTACGTGTGAAAATGCAATTCAAGTGAATGGATGAATATAAATAGAGAGTGAGAGTCTCTCTATTTATCACTTGTGAAATAAATCACTTGCTCTCCCAAGTGTGGCACATTACTGAAGAAGGAAATTTCGGGACTAGACAGAAGACAGAAGACTATTGCTGTTTTGGGAGATCTCTTACTGTTTTGGTGCTGATTCTATCTTAGAGGAAGTTGTGGGGTTTTCTCCTTTATGGTTTCCTCGAGGAAAATCTCTTTGTGTCTCTTGTCTCTTGTGATGTGCTTATGTTTTATTGCTGTGCTTGTTATTCTCTCAGTGAAAAGATCCTAAGATCATAATGCTAGCTTAATGTGATGAAAAACTAACATACATGTGTCCCATGTCTTGCGGGAGGGTGTGGGGAACCTATGGGTATAATGTTGGCAGGAATGGATCCCTGGAACCCATGTCATGCAAGTACCAGCCCATCCCCAACTGGTTATTCCCCTAGTTACGAAAAAAACATTGATTTTATTGAAATCTACAGCATAGATATATTTCACCATTGGACTTGGATTATTTAAATCATTAAAATTTTAATATTTTTTCACCATTTCAATTTGCGATTTTTACCTGCTCTAAGATCTTACTAGGATTTTCTCACTGAGCCCACCAATACTTTTTATTTCAATCTATGGGTAATTTTTTCTCAAATTTATTAGTTCTCAACGGTTCAATTCTATTATTTTTATCCTGGGTAAATTTTAATTATGGTCGCCAAATTGTATAAGAAATCACTTCCTAGTCTGCAAACATGTCGAGAACTATGAGGTCTAAAACTACTCTGAATGGGGAAAATAATAAGGACCCTAATGCTGGTATATTCTTTGACACCAGTGGACGGGTGTCAGAAACCTAATACCTGTACTCGTCCAGAATATATGCCATTTTGGAAACGATGATTTTTTCTCCATTTCTCATCATCGTCCCTCTTACAACAATATTAGTAAGTCCCAGCTCCACTTTATTACAACCAGACCTCCATTCATGCCATACGCAGACCCGGTCAAGTGGGAAATTGACCATGCAGACCCCAAAGAATGATCTTTTGAGGACCACGCATAGACCTAGCTAACATCTTTTTCCTTGAAGTTGTTACAGGAGCAAATGCCCTTAGCCCGCCACAACAATTTCTCAATGCTCAATTTCTTAAAGCTGACATGACCCAATACAATTTTGAAGAGATGATAAAATCATGGATGGACAACCCTACGCAGTTCACCCCCAAGCCTTATAAATCCTATCCCATTTCTTCATTTAGGGAGCCATTCTCTCTATTGGCAAAAATGCTCTGGAGGTTGTACGTGTTACCCAATTGTACTATGTTTAAATATGAATGGGCTCACATCCCTCATCATGCCTTGACTATAGGTAAATCCTTCAATTGGGCGCAAAATATGTTAGTTGTTTTGAAGGAGGCTATTGAGGAATATTAGAAGAACCTGACGTCCAGGAATCCTTCATTCTACCTATCAGGTTATGTTATCGATAGATTTTGTGCTAAATCTCCATTCCCAACCATTGGATGGAATTGGACCAGAACTTCACCACCTGTCCACATATACTACTCAGCTCTATAGGAGGACCACTTTGTTCCCCACATCTATGACATCTACAACCACTTCATCAGAACGATATATCAGAAAATATTCAAAGTGTACACCCCTACCTTCTCTAACATGGAGAGGGCACTAATTTTGACCATGGGGTATTGGTATGTGGGTGAGTATTTCTCCTACAACAGAATTTGGGGCGGAAACACTGTTCATATGCTGCCACGGATCATGCCAGATAGGATGGTATTGTAGGAGATATCCTTCCCAACTTTAATTGATGGGGTCTTCCCAAATATTACACAGGCCGAGAGAAGGGGTTGGCCCAAGTTTCCACTCAATTTGTTATTCCTAACTTTGCAAAACTCCACGCATGCTGCCATTTTGGGAAATGCAATTATTGTAATGAACCTAGGAGAGGCACATAAAAGGATGCATGATCTTAAAACATTTTTGGCCAACCACTTTGTACATGAGCACATGAATACCTTGTATGTCCATCATGGAAACCCTGATGACTCAATTTACAAAGGTGCTAATGATTTTTCAGATGTGGTGAGAAAAATTCCTTCACCACAAGAGAAAATATTCATCTTCCAGTATTAAAAGGAGTGTAAGACAACAGTATTACATTACAGGAAGCTCCAAAATGAAAACAACAGAAAATCAAGAAAATTAGTGTTTATCTAGCTCTCCTTCCACTCCTATTTATCATTCAAAGGGTAAGGGTAAGTTTGTTCTTGAATGTCCTACTAAATCCCAACCTTCCTCTACTCTCCAGGTCCTGCAAAGGTGAGTAGAGATGAATGAAATTTTAAAAAGGATGAGTTGAGAAGTGGAGGTAGAAGAAACAAATTCTATGCAACATCCAAAAAGATGGAAGGTTGAAGAGAACATTCCATAGGTGTAAGTACAAGAACTCGTTCCAGAACCTCCACCACAGGTATTCCAAAGGGAAGAACAACCATTTCTACAAGTTGATCCAATTCAACAAGTGGGTCCATCAGCCCTTGTGAATGTTGATGTTCATGATATTGAGAGTGATATTAAGGAGGAAATATCTCCCTCCACCTATGTATACCCAGTCACCATCCCTACCATATTACCACCTGTAGTTTCAATAACCCAGTCAGTTGGTAATCCTTTTGGAACCATGACTCCTCAACATACCTTTTCGGATATCAACCTCTCCCACATTTTTTCTACCACCAATGGAATGCCTCTAGTATTTGTACATATGACTATCGTTACCCCTTTTTCCAATTTACCTATTCTTTTAGCACCATTTGAGCTTCTTGCCACTTCAACATCCTCACAAACCCATTCATTACTTACACAACCTGATAGTTACTCCATCCCCACCACTTCTTCCCAACCTATTATACTTGTTCCTACTTCTATTTTTCATCCCCTATCTCTTATACCTCCACACCTTCTACTACCATCCCCTCAATAAGCATGGTAATCCCTACACCTGACACTCCCCAACATGCCTCTATAGTTTCAATCCCTGAAGGAAACATCTCAACAGCGGAGGAGGTGTTTGACTTTGGAGAGGATGCAGTTGTCTCATTGGGGAAGTATTTTTGGAGAAGGAAGGAAAAGGCCATAGTAAAAAAGGGATTAGAAAGATATAGAGAATGGACCTTCAAGAAAGGTTCAATGTCAAACTGGATTATTTGTTAAATAACCTCTACTTATGTCAAACAAGAAGCCCTAGAAACAGCGGCTGCCACGGGAGATTTTGCAGGAGAAAACAATGATTCAATTTCTTTGTTGAATAGAGAAGTAAAGGAAAAAGAGCAGGAACTGCAGAAGTCCAAACATGACCAAGCATAGGCCAATGCACATCATCAGAAGGAAATGTAGGACTTGAAGGATGAATATGAAGAGAAGCTGAGGAAAATCCAAGAACAAAATGATCATCTCAAGCAACATCTTGAAAAAGAAGAAGGATTGAATGTTGAGAAATATCAGAATATTGACACCCTTGAGCAACAGCTTAAGGACTTCCAATTTGCATCTACCACCTCTTCATTCTCCAAATTTATAGAGGAAGAATTTAAACAGTTGGCTTACAATATTCATGATGATATTTACCAGAGAATGGTCAGTCTTCTCGAATACTTAATGAAATGCAGGAGACGTACAATGCATTCGAGCACAACTCTGACCTCCTCCATGACCACAACAGAAGGAGGAATGAAGCAACAAGGGATTTTGATACTCTGGTAGACTGGAAAAAGTATATCAAGGATAGACTTGGTGATTTATTAGTCTTGGACAAGGGTAAGGTAAAAAGGATTCAGGTTTCCATTGAAACATGGGAAAATGTTTGTGACTTGGTAGAGTCCATCATTAGATATGGATAAGTGGCATGCAAAAAGAGATGGTTTGCTTCGGAAACCTTGTTAAGGTTTTATGGACCTACCATTATTGGATCTAATCGATGAAGCTATGCCTCCTAATATGAACCTTGAATAGATTGAGAGTGGATTTGCAAACGATAAGGAGAAAATTTAGAAAATCAGTCAGCTTCACCTAGACCAAATCAAGGAACAAATCAAATCTCCCCTTACATCACATATGAGAATTAACCTTTTCCTCTAAGAATGGGGAAAGGTTAAGAAAAGAGAGATCGGATCCTTGATCTGCAAAGATGAACTACACTTAGAACATGCCCAATATCGCGACATACATGATTTTTTGGATGTATTTTCCAAGTGGAAGTATGCCCTTGGAAAATATTGAAATTCATATTTTGTAACCCCATTTTTTGGGAAGATTTTCTTTTTTCTATAAAATATTGTAATTATTATTTAAATGGAAAGGTGTCTCTTGAGAAGGGGACTCGCAGAAGTAATTTTGAAGGAAAATAGGAGAAGGAACCACCAAGGACATACCAAGGATGCTATGTAATTTTGGCAAGATTGTAATTTGTTACAGTTTTAATAAAAGTTACATTGTTTCTTATGTCATGTTTCTGGTTATTCATTAAATTTGTTTCATGAATTTTGGTCATTCTTCTATCTTCTTGACAAATTAATAATATGTTTCTTATTTATTGAACATGCTAACTTCTGTATTGATGTTTCATTACAATGTTAATGTGTGTTTATGTATTGAATAAATGTTTTTATTCGATCCATATGTCATTAATTGCAACTGTTGAACATCCATCTATGCCTATACTGATTTTTGAAATGGTATCATTCTGATAGAACAATTACATATATATAATACTTTGGATAAAGTAGTACAATTTTCATTGTTTCAGTTTCGTTCAAGGTTGACAGAAGGGACATGCATGATCTATATTTTTTATATTTTGGGTTATTATTTCTTTGTCATACATTATACAACTAACTGTTATGATCAAAATCGTTCACAACCATTGTCTCAGTTTCCTTAGACAATCTAGTTTCCAGCAACTTCAAATATTTTTTAGATATCCCTTGTAGGAAGAACAGATCCATTCGATCTGAAAGTCCTTGCGCCAATGGAGGCCTTGTATCCATAGGATTTAGTTGTCCCAAACAACTCAGGGATATAATCATCTCTACATGGGATCGATTTGGAGCCTTTCTGGTTGGACTTTCTCCTCTTATTGATTGCCTTGTAGTTTATCCAGTAACGTACAATCCCAGGCCACCAACAAATGGCACTAGAAGGAGGGCATAGTTAAACATGTCAAGAAAAAACACAACTAAACCTCCTCCTCCTAGTTCACAATTGCCACTAGAAGCTAGATTCAAGCTTCTATGTCTGTAAATCAACCTGTAGAATTTCAAACACCAGTCCTTGTCACCCTTGTCCTAGAACAAGTTAATAGAAGACCAGAATTCCCCTTTGTATCACCAACTAGGGGCACCCTCACCCTTGAATAGTTGAAAAAAAAAAATTGAGATCTTACTTCTAGGGTAGAGAAGAGGTCGGAAACAATTATAAGCCTTAGAGATGCTTTGCCGTTACCTTGTTCAACTGATAACGCATCTATTAACACAAGAAATCAAAACACTATTGAACAGGGATAAATTCCTGAGATCAAAATAGATCAATTGTTTAAATAGATAGAACAACGTCAAATAGATATACATCCCAACATCCAGTCTGGTGGACCACCACCTCATTAGAGGAAAATTGGGGTCTAAAATGGGCCTTATAAAAAGCTATGCCATGGATGAGCTGGATTGAGTTGAATTTTTAAACCAATAGAATTTCAATATCTTTGGTCAACCATTATGGTTGAGTTGGACACATAATGCTTATGTGCCATATTTTTATTTGATAATAGCTAACTCCATATCAACCTCACATTGGTTAAATTCTTGAAAAGATCACCTCGAAATAAGATAAATAAACTTTAACTAATAAAAATAGAATATTTTATTTGATCACTACTTCCAACTCCTCTAAAACATAACCTTCGCATTAATTAAAATTGTAGTGAAAGCATTTTGAAATACTAAAAACATTTATTAATCAATATTTTAAAAAGAAAACTAAATAATATTTAATTTTTAATAGACCTATCTTGAAATACTAAATAAAAGATATTTAGTATTTTTAATATTTTTAAATAATATTTAAAAAATAAATATATTTAATTATTACATCCAAAAATAAATAAAACATTTAAATACTAACAAAATAAAAAATAAAAACTATTTTTATGTTACTAAAATTATAATAAAATTTGATTTTACTTTTTTTCTCTCTTACCTACCTACCCATTAAACCACAATTATTTTTATATTAATATAAAAAATAATATGAATATACATAGTTTATTGTTTTTTATTTTATGTGATGTGATATTTTTTATATGAATTAATATAAAATTATTTAAAAAAATAGTAGTGATCTTTTATTATTTTAATACTAGTATAATTATATTTTTCATTATAAATGAATATATATGAGTTTTACATTTATTAAATATATAAAAAGTAGTGGTCTACTCATTTAACAGAATAATAATATAAAATTCAAAAGTTTCCTATCATTTATTATGTGTGCACAAGAATCTAAATATTTCATTAATATTTTTGACCAATATCTCTTAACTCTACATTAACTCAATATAGTTGTCAACTACCATTAATGAGACGATTTAGGTTGACTTTCATTAGATTTTCATTAGATTTGATCTCACATGGCATATTTGTAGTGTGATGTGGCTTTTATTATTATTTTCCTTAGGAGGCCCATTTTAGACCCCAAATTTCCTCTAATGGCTTCGCCTTCATCACCTTCTAAGGACTCCTCAGATAGTAAAAAATCCTCAAGCCCTTCTTCATTTGAAGAAGCACCAATGGTTGAGAAACTAAGTAGACCGTGGCTAGACCAGGATGCAGCCTTTCTCCCTAGGAAATAACACAAATTTCCTAAGAATCCTGAGAAGTGGATCCTAAAGTTCAATTCGGATGAGGGATCCCCTATTGAGGATCATATTAAAACCTTTATGCAATCCATTCAGTTAAGAAATGTAGTACATGAAGATGTAGTATGCAGATTATTTCCCTATTCCTTTGAAGGGAAGGATTCCACTTGGTACTTTGCCTTGGAATTTGGGACTATCAACTCATGGGATGAGTTTGAGAACTTGTTTCTCCAAAATTTTGTGGATGACAGCATCCCCAAATATCTTTTCATGGATCTATCCTCTTTGAGGATAAAGGGAAAAGAGAGAGTAAAGGATTTTAACTAGAGTTTTTCTTGTCTCAAGAATAGGATTCCTACCAATGTTCTTCCTACATAAGAACTATTGGTTTCTTACTATATTAAGGGTTTACATAATACAATATCTATGTGGGTTAAAAGGGAACATAAAACTACTCTGCAAGAAGCTTTATCAGAGGCTATCTTAGTGAAAAAGGACACGTTCTTCCTAAAAGACAATCCTGATGTTTAAGCATACCATCCTACTACATCAAGAAAGAGGAAAGATAATCTCCCTAAACCCACAACAACCAAATACCCTTACGACATGGAAAACATGAAGAAGATATTATAAAATATTTCAAATGATATGGTTTATCTCAAGAGAACTAATAATGAAAATCAGGTAAATAACAGAGGTTTGGCAATGCCACCTTTCAGGAGACCCTACCAGCCTCCTCAAAATCAACCTCCTCCGAACCCTGAAGAAACATTAACCTCTGATAAAGATTTGATCCATTTTTAAGGCCTTAACTTCTAGACCCCAAACTTCCCATGATGATAGTAGAGACAGTTCACAAGGAGCTACAGATTATATATGTCCTGATGAAGAACAAGATCAACACCTAAACACTATTAACTGTTTTTCAAAACTGCCAATGGCAGAAGAAGAAGATGAATATGAAGCCATATTTGATCTACAACACTCTTATAACATCGGGAGTAAAGGTCAAACATTTCAATAAAATACACTGTCAACATCCACTCCTAATACAGGTAAACCAACACCTCCAAGTAAAAAGGTAATTCCTGAAATAGAATACAATTTGGTTGATGCTCTAAAAAAGGATAAAGCTAGTATTTCTTTGTTTGAACTTCTTAAAATACTTCCTATAAGAGAAACTTTTGCAAAGCCTGATAGTCAGAATCCTAATATGAAAAGGGTCCCCCTTTCCTATTCACTTTTGAAATTTTCAATAGGAATGCCCATAATTGTATGATTGATTCAGGAGAATCATATAATGTCATGCCAATATATGTCTGTAGAAAATTGAATGCAACCTCGGAATCCTGTCCCACCCAAATAGTTCAATTGGATAGATCAAGAGTTAAGGTGGTGGGTGAACTAAACAATGTCCTCTTGACATTATATGTAGATCATAGGATTCATCAAACAGTAGACATTGTTGTTGTTGATATCCTTGATACTTATGGTATGTGGATAAGCGAGGACTAGATATAAAAATTGAAGGGATACTTTTCCATTGACTGGTCACATTCGTGGTTTCCTTACAATGGGAGATCAAATCAGATCAAAATTGTAAATTAACCTTTTATGAAGCAAACAGTCACAGATCTTAATGACCCTAGTGATCCTGCAGTTTTATTTAGTTCGGCTATAGAACATTATAACTTTGATTCTTTCTTTGGGATTTTACCTATTGGTTCCTTCCCTACCGAGGATGTTGATAATTTGTCTGAAATCAATAATTGCACAATTCTTCCATATACTAGTGATATTGTCCATAATGTATATAATGTCAATACAAAATTTAGGTTAGATTTATCTTCTTGGACTTTGTTTTTGATGGATCTAAATCCAAAGATGGTGCTGGTGCAGGTTGTGTACTGATAGATCCCAAGGGAACCAAAATGATGATTTCCTGCTGACTTGAGTTTGAATGCACAAACAATATTGTTGAATATGAAGCTCTTGAACAGGGACTCAGAAAAGCTATAGATCTAGGAGCTCAAGTGATAGAATGCTATGGTGACTCTAAGATCATTGCCAAGCAGGTAAGGAACATAATCCATTTCTTATCACCTCATTCGCTTAATTATCAGAAATTGGATAGGGATATGACTAATTCCTTTAAAGATTTTAATATTAAGTATGTCCCTAGATCACAAAATTTTGATGCATATCTATTAGCCAATACTACATCCAATATCATTCCCCCAAAAGGTTCGTCCCCTGACACTTTTTCCATCGAACTTATGTACATACCCTCCATTCATGATAATGTGACAAGTTGGAAAGTTTTTGATGATGAACTATAGAGTTTAGACTTTTTAACAACCCAGGATACCATTAAGGACCTATCCATGGATGAATTTGAACATGACATGTCTTTATATGACCATACTTTCCCTTCAAACCTGATCCGTAAGTTAGTTATTAATCTAGATAAGTACCATGACTTGCAAGATAAATTCAAAGGTAACCCTAACTGCAAGACACACAGTTATTCCCTCATTTTTAAAACTGTCAATCTTGGAAATGAGCAAAACCATCAACTTATCAACATAGCGTTTAGTTGTTCACTAGAAGAAGAAAGGGATTTAGTTAAAATTTTGTATAAAATTCAAAGATGTGTTTGTATGGACGTATGGTGATTTGAAAAAATTTGGCATGTGCATCATGTAGCACAACATCCCTTGAATCCTGACATAAAACCCTATCAACAGAAGTTGAGAAAAATGCACCGCAGTCTTAAACCATCCATTAAAAAGGAACTTGAGAAACGTTGAAAGCCAGGACCATTTTCCTAACAAGACATACATAGTGGATCTCCAACTTATTCCTCATCTGCAAGAAGAATGGGGAAATAAGACTATGTGTGGATTTTCAAAATTTAAACAGAGCATCTAAGAAGGATAATTACCCTGTTCCTTCAATGGAGAAGATACTACAAAGGGTTTTAGGTGTGGAAATGTTTTGCCTACTAGATGGTTTCTCTGGTTATAATCAGGTATTGGTCTCATCCTCCGATAAACTTAAGACTTCTTTCATAACACCCTGGGGCACATTTTCCTACAGAAGAATACCCTTGGGACTTATCAACGCTGGTGCAACATTCCAGAGAGCTATGGATATAGCATTCAGAGGTTTGATGAAAAATTCCGTTGTTTTTTTATTTGGATGACATAACAATTTTTTCAAAGAAATGACATGATCATCTATTTGCACTGAGACAGGATTTTGAAAGATGTAGAAAGTATGGGATTTCTCTAAACCCGAAGAAGTCAATTTTTGCAGTTATAGAAGGTAATATTTTGGGATTTATTATTTCCAAGGATGGAATGATAATTTACCCTAAAAGGACAGATGCCATTGCAAAAATTGGACTCCCGAGTTCGAATAAATCCATAAAATATTTTCTTGGAAAGATAAATTTTGTTAGGAGATTTGTACCAAATTTTGCACAGTTTGTTAGGTCACTACAATATCTAATTAAAAAAGATGTTTTATTTAAATGGTATGACATTCAAAATGATGCATTTATCAAGATTAGGAAAGATATTATGGATGCTCCTGCATTAATGTCCCCATATTTTGATAAGGATTTCATTTTAAACATGTTTGCCACTGATTTTTATTATGTTGTTGTTTTGACTCAGAAACAAGAAGAGGACATAGAGATCCCCATTTCATTTATAAGCTCCAAATTTAAAGTGGTTGAACTAAACTATACACAGATTGATAAACAAGCCTATACTGTCTATAAATATGTCAAACATTTTAGGACTTATTTATTGAAATCTAAAACAAAGGTGATGGTCCCCTGTGCATCTATAAGAAATGTTCTCATTTAGAAAGATTTAGGAGAGAAGCGAGCTCATTGGATGACTGCATTTCAGGAATATGATTTGAAGATCAATCCTGCAAAGATTGTCAAAGGGAAAGGCATGTGTTTGCTAGCAACCCAATCAAACGACCCAAAGAAGAAAAAACAATGGATACAAGAAGAAGATATGTCTATAGACACATTTAAAGGCATTTCTGCTGCATCTTTCAAATGGTATGATGATATCAGGTTTTATCTTACTCATGGGTATGCTCCTCCAACCTTAGATTTTAAGAAGTGTAGGAATTTGAGGTTAAAAATGGAATCTTACCAATTCATTGATAATGTGATTTTCTGAACAATTTATGATGGTTCCTTCCTTAGGTGCTTACAAAAATTAGAATTTGACAATATTTTGTTTGAAATGCATGTAGGGCCTGTAAGAAGACATTTTTCGGGAGAAACAACTGGACATAAGGTTTTGAGACCTGGTTACTACTGGCCCACATTGTTTAAATATGCACATACCTTCATCTAAAAGTCTGAATCCTTCCCACATCCTTCCAGAGATGTGATAGTAAGGAAAAGAAACCAACCTTTCCCCTCCATCCTGTTACTGTCCAGTTTCCATTTCAGTAATGGGGACTAGATTTTGTTGGCCCCATTACTCCTCCCTCTTCATTGCTGCATAATTATATCTTAACTGCAACATATTACTTTATTAGGTTGGTAGAAGCAATTCCCCTTAAATTTGCTAATACAAACTTAGTTGTATCTTTTCTAGAGAGTAATATTGTCACCAAATTTGGAGTCCCTGAGTCTCTGGTATTTGATAATTCATATTATTTTAATTCCATTTATATTACACAATATGACCTTGAAAAATGGATCAAAGTGAAGTATTCTGCAAACTATTACCCATAAGGGAATGGATCAGCAAAATCTTCCAATAAAAATATGATCAACATCTTAAAGAAAATTGTGTCTACACATCACAAGGACTAGCACACTAAGCTCTTCAATGCCCTATGGGAAAATCAAATCACTCCTAAAGTTTCCATCGGAAACTCTCCTTACTTGTTTATGGAAAGGAATTTGTCTTACCATCAAACCTCCTTCTTCCATCATTACAGATAGCACAATCTCTCTCTCGAGATGATGAGTCCTCTCCTTTTCAGAATTGAATTGACACATTGCTTAAATTAGAAGAGGAGATAGAAATAAAGAAAAAAATTGTATCAACATCAACAATTGGTTAAGATATGGTTTGATGAGAAATCTTCGACCAACCAAGATTTTTAGGCTGGGGATCTGGTACTGAAATGGGACAAACCCCAAAAAGATAAGAATGACTATACTAAGTTTCAACGTTTTTGGTTAGGGACATTCATAATTATAGAAAATATTGGCCCTAGTACCGTCCAGTTACAGACAATAGAAGGTCTCCTTGAGACCTATCCAGTGAACATCCAGCTCCTCAAAAAGTACTTTGTTTGAGGTAAGTTTTTTCTTATCTTTACAGAGGTGTGTTTCCTTTGATTGCTTTTCTGGTTTATTTTATTTTTTATTGTGTTTTCCTTTTCCTTTTATTTTCACAAAACATGGTATTCACACAACAATTGGCTACAATTGGTGATTAGTTTATCTTCAAGATTTCTAACTAAGGAATTTTAAGTTGGATATGTCAGAAAACCGTTACTCTATTTATTTCTAAATAGTGCTTTCATGGGACTACAATCAAAGATATATGTTAACTCTTTAAAATTGAGTATTTCCTTCCTTGAATCACTATATTTACTAACACTCACAATGATGATTAAACCCTTAGATTAGTCTCGTATTCCTATCGGATGTCTCATTGGTGATTGGCAGTAAATCTTTACAACCTCCTTAACCTTTGTTCTTTTCTGATCTCACCTTCATCACCTTGAAACTGAATGAAGCCGCCTAAATAATTGTAAATTGTAGGATAGGGGGTCTTAACACAAGCCATCCTATCATGTTCATAGAAATGTTGAGTGAATGACATTGCCACCAAATGGTTACCAAGCCAGGGTAATGGCTTGCAATTTGCATTCTAAATAATGTTGTTTTCTTTTGTTTTAACTGCAACTTGTTGTATTCAAGGATAGGTGGTATTATCACAAGCTATCCTGACCATGTTCATGGGTCCTATTTTGGACTAGAATTATTGATTGGTGGTTACTAAGCCATAGTAATTGCTTTTGTTGTAAAAACTAAAAGACAAGGAGTCTCCCGACTGAGCTAGCTTGTTCTATTTCCATGTAAGATTTGTGTGTGTGTGTGTGTGTGTGTGTGTGTGTGTTTGTGTGTGTGTGCATGTGTATTTCTCTTTTTTTTTTTTAATTTTTCTTTAAGAAACTACAACTTAGTTGAAACAAGACTAGTTCCCTAGTAAGGTGCAATGCCATTTTTTTTGTATATACTGATGAATAGAATCACTAATAAACATTTTTATTCAAGGTGGTTACCGGTTTGATGGTATTGAAATAGGTCAAGGTTTTTCTACAGACATATCACAAACTACCCTCCTCTGCTTACATCTTGCTTATGAGGATACCTCATTACTTTTCAACCTCGTTCATCTGTTGAGCATCATTATCAGTGATTTTGAGCTGGGAAGATGACAATTATATATTACTTCTACTAGATTCGGTTGTACTCTTATGAACCCACTATTAATTATAAACTTAAATATTTTTCTAACTAGCATATCTCGTTCGAAATTCTTAAGGTGATTTGTACAGAGATAACTGCTTCGCCCAACGAGTCATCATTTGTTGTTGGGAGCAACAGATCCCACTTCAACTACTGACCACTTCAACTACTGAAATGGGAGCCCCATTTATTCACTAAGGTAAAATATTAGGTTATGTTTTTTATTATGGGGTCTCATTCATTCTTACTATAAGTATTATGTTTTTCTTTTCAATAAATTTGCATTAAAGCCTTGTTTTTTTGGTTTTGTGGATTGTGGAAGCAACCCTTTTAATTTTTTTTTTTTTGCTTTTTTGCAACCCACATTCCGCAATCTGCAATTAGGATATCAAAAGTCCCTTTTTGGAGGTTTTGAAAATAGTTTTCCCATAGCCCGCAACTCACAAATACGGATTGCGGATGTCAAAAAATATTTTTGCAAATAAAATATCAATTCTCCTCTCTGCATTTCCACAACTCGCATTACGGATTGCGAAAATAAGAAACTCAATCAATAATAAAATTGCAAAATTGCTTGCTTGTAATTCTGGAACCCGCAATGCAAATTGCATATTTTGGAAGGTAAGAAATACATTCTTGGTTTCAAATATCATCCCACACTTCTGCAACCCACAATGTGAATTGCGGATTAAGGAAATAAAAAATGAATAAATTTGTTAAAGTTCATCTCTGCATTTATGTTTCCCACTTTAATCTCAATCATCAATTTTATTGAAATCTACGACGTAGATCTATTTCACCGTTGGACTTGGCTAATTTAAATCATTCAAATTTTACGATTTGTTCACCATTTCAATTTGCGATTTTTACCTGCGCTAAGATTTTACTATGATTTTCTCACAGATCTCACTGGTCCTTTTGCTTTCAAGCTATCTACGGGTAAGTTTTTCTCAAAGTTATCAGTTCTCAGCGATTCAATTCTATTATTTTTATCCTGGTTACATTGTAATTATGGTCTCCAAATTTGTATCAAAATTTACCTCCCAATCTGCAAACATGTTGACAACTACGAGGTCTAAAATCGCTCTAAATGAGCAGAAGAGTAAGGACCCTAATGTTTCAATCTTCTCTAACACCAGCGGACGGGTGTCGGAAACCTACTACCTGGACTGGTCCATAATCTATGTCATTTTTTACAACGATGATTTTTATGACATTGCTCATGGCCAATTGTCTTACAGTGATATCAGTAAGTCCCAACTCCACTTTATTGTAGGAAAACCTTAGTTCATGCCACGTGGAGACCCAACTAGCACCTTTCCACCATGAATTCTTTGCAAGAGCATACACCCTTACCCACCACAACAGTTGCTTAATGCTCAATTTCTTGAAGCTGCAATGACCCAATACAATTTTGAAGAGATGATAAAATCATGGATGGACAACCCTGCATAGTTCATCCCCAAGCCAGATAAATCCTATGCCATTTCTTGGTTTAGGGATCCATTCTCTCTGTTGGTGGAAATGCTCTACAGGTTGTATGGCTTACCCAATTGTACTATGTTTAAAGTTGAATGGGCTCCCATCACTCATCATGTCTTGACTACAAGTCAATCCTTCAATTGGGTGCAAATTCTGTTAGTTGTTTTGAAGGACGCTATTGAGGAATATCAATAGAACCCAGCATTCAGGAAGCCATCATTCTACCTATCAGGTTATGTTATGGACATATTTTCTACTACATCTCCATTCCCGACCATGGGATGGAATTGGATCAGGACTTCATCACCTGTCCACATATACTGCTCAACTCTATGGGAGGACAACTTTGTTCCCACATTTATGACATCTGCAACCACTTCATCGGGTCGATATATCAGAAAATATTCAAAGGGGAGGTCCCTACCTTCTTTGACGGGGCGAGGGCACTAATTTTGACCATAGGAGATTGGTATGTGGGTGAGTATTTCTCCTACATCAAAGTTTGGGGCAGAAACACTGTTCATATGCTACCCAGGATAGTTCCAGACAGGTTGGTACTGCAGGACATATCCTTCCAGACTATAATTTATGGGGTCTTCCCAAAGCTTACAGCGGCCAAGAGAAGGGGTTGGCCCAATTTTCCACTCAATTTGGGATTCCTAACTCTACATAACTCCACACATGTTTCCATTTTTGGCAAGGCAATTGCTGCAATGAACCTAGGAGAGGCACCTAAAAGGATGCATGATCCTAAATCATTTTTGTCCAACCACTTTGTACTGTAGCACATGAAGATCACATATGTCCATTAGGAAAACCCTGATGACTCAATTTACATAGGTGTCAATGATTTTTCAGAGTAGGTGAGAAAAATTCCTTCACCACAGGAGAAAATATTCATCTTCCAGTATCTTACATTACAGGAAGCTCCAATTGACAGTGGAAGAAAATTCCAAAAGGAAAACATCCAAAAAGGAAGAAAAATATTCATTAGCTAGCTCTTCTTTCACTCCAATTGATCATTCAAAGAATAAGGGAAGGTATGTTCGTGAATGTCCTACTAAATCCCAACCTTCCTTTACTCTCTAGGTCCTGCAATGGTCAACAATGATGAAGGAAATTTTAAAAAGGATGACTTCAGAAGTGGAGGCACATGCAACAATTTATGTGCCATAACCAAAATGATAGAAGGTTGAAGAGGCGATTTCACAGGTGCAAGTACAAACGATTGTCCCAGAACCTCCACCACAGGTATTCCAAAGGGCAGAACAACAGTTCTATAAGTTGATCCATTTCAACAAGTGGATCCATCACCCCCTGTGAATTTTTATGTGCATGATATTGAGAGTGATCTTGAGGTGGAAATCGCTCCCTCCACCTGTGTATGCCTAGTTACCATCCCTACCATTCTACCACCCATAGTTTCAATAACCCAATCAGATGGTAATCTATTTGGAACCATGACTCCTCAAAGTACCTTTTCATAGATCAACCTCTTCCACATTCTTTTTTCCTCTAATGGCACACCTCTAGTATATGTACATATGCCTATTTTACCTCATTTTCCACTTTACCTATTTTTTCAGCACCATTTGACATGCCTGCAACTTCCACATATTCACAAATCCATTCATTATTTACACAACTTGATAGTTCTTCCATCTGCACCACTTCTTCCCAACCTATTATACATGTTCCTACTTCCATTTTTTCATCCCCTATCTCTTATACCTCCACACCTTCTACTACTATCCCCTCAATCAGCATGTTGATCCCTACACCTGAGACTCTATAGTTTCAATCCCTAAAGGAAATATCTCAACAGCGGAGGAGGTGGTTGACTTTGGAGAGGATGCAGTTGTGTCGTTGGGGCAGTATTTCCAGAGCAGGAAGGAAAAGGCTGTAGTAAGAAGGGGATAAAAATATCTATAGAAGGGAACTTCAAGCAAGGTTTAGTGCCAAACCAGATTATTTGGAAAAGAACCTCTACTGATGTCAAAGAGGTAGCCCTAGAAACTATGGCTTCCATGGGATATTTTGCAAGAGCAAACTATGATTCTGTTTCTTTGTTGAATAGATAAGTAAAAGAAAAAGTGCAGTAGTTACAGAAGTCCAAACAAGACCAAGAATTGGACAATGCACAACATTAGCAGGAAATGAAGGACATGTAGGATAAATATGAAGAGAATTTGAGGAAACTCCAAGAACAAAATGATCATCTCAAGCAAAATCTTGAAAAAGCAGAAGGCTTGAATGATGAGCAAGCCTAGAATATTTCCACCCTTGAGCAGTAGCATAAGGAATTCCAATGTGTATTTGTCACCTATTCATTCTCCAAATTTATAGAGGAAGAACTTAAACAAATGGCTTACAATATTCATGATCTTTACCAAAGAATGGTCATTCTTTTTGAAGGACTTAATGAAACGTAGGAGAAATACAATGCATTCAAACGCCACTCTGACCTCCTTCATGACCACAACAAAAGGAGGAATGAAACAACAAGGTATTTTGATACTCTGGTAGACTGGAAAAAGTATATCAACGATAGACTTGATGATTTTATCAATCTTGGACAAGGGTAAGCTAAAAAGGATCCAGGTTTCCATTGAAACATGGGAAAATGTTTGTGACTTGGTAGATTCCATCATCAGACATGGACAAGTGGCATGCAAGAAGAGATGGTTTTCTTTGGAAACCTTGTTAGGTTCTATGGATCGGCCATTACTAGATCCAATAGACGAAGCTATGCCTCCTAAGATTAAGTTTGAACAGATTGAGAGTGACTTTACAAAATCTTAGGAGCAAATTTCGGAAATCAATAAGCTTTCCCTGGCCCAAATCAAGGAATGGATCAAATCTCCCCTCACATCACAGATGAGAATTGACCTTTTCCTCCTTTCCTCCAAGTATGGGGAAAGGTTAAGAAAAGAAAGATCGGATCCTTGATCTGCAAAGCTGAACTGCACTTAGAATATGCCTAATATCGCAACATACAGGATTTGTTGGATGTATTTTCCAAGTGGTAGTCTTCCCTTGGAAAATCTTGAAATTCATATTTTGGGAAGATTTTTTTTTTTGTAAAACATTGTAATTATTACTTAAGGGAAGCGTGTCTCCCAAGAAGGGGGCTCACGGGAGTAATTTTGAAGGACAATAGAAGAAGGAACCACCAAGGACATACCAAGGATGCTATGTAATTTTGGCAATATTGTAATTTTTTATAGTTTTTATAAAAGTTACACTATTTCTTATGTCATGTTTCTGGTTATTCATTAAATTTGTTTCATGAATTTTGGTCATTCTTCTATCTTCCTAACAAATTGATAATATGTTTCTTATTTATTGAACATGATAACTTATGTATTGATGTTTCATTACAACGTTAATGTGTGTTTATGTATTGAAGAAATGTTTTTATTTGATCCATATGTCATTAATTGCAACTATTGAACAGTCATCTATGCCTATACTGATTTTTGAATTGGTATCAATAGAACAGTTACATATATATAATACTTTGAATAAAGAAGTACAATTTTCATTGTTTCAGTTTAATTCAAGGTTGACACAAGAGAACATACATGATCTATATTTTTATATTTTGGGTTATTATTTCTTTGTCATAAATTATACATCTAATTCTTCTGCTTAAAATCATTCACAATCACTGTCTTGGTTTCCTTAGACAATCTAGTTTCCAACAACTTCAAAACTTTCTTAGATATTCCTTATAGGAAGAACAGATCCATTCGATCTAAAAAACCTTATGCTAGTAGAGGCCTTGTATCCATAGGAGTTAGTTATCTCAAACAACTTGGGGATAGAATCATCTCTGCGTGGGATCGATTTGAATCCTTTCTAGTTGGGCTTTCTACTCCTGTTGATTGCCTTGTAGTTTATCTAGCAACCTATGAGCTCGGGTCATCAATAGTGTGTATGGAGTAGTCTTATACCTTGGTATACCACACTTCTTACATAATTCCTTGAATTCATTCCCACAAAACTCCCCACCATTATCAGTCCTCAACACCTTTATTTTATTTTCTGTCTGATTCTCTACAAGAGCCTTAAATTATTTAAACTTAGCAAATAATTCATATTTATTTTGAAGGAAATAAATCCATGTGTTTCCTGAGAAATCATCTATAAATGAAACAAAATACAAAAATATACCTAATGATGGAACATACACGGGTCTAAACACATCATTATGTACTATCTAAAACTCCCCTTGCTCTTATAGAACCATATGAAAATCTTCCTTTGTTTTGTTTTCCATATATACAATGTTCACAAAAATCAAAATCCATCAATAATACCTTCAACCATACCTTTACCTTGTAATGCTCGAAGGCCCTTTTCTCTGATATGCCCCATCTTTGATTCCATAGCATTGTCTTTCCACGTGACACCATTAGGGCTCTTCCTTCTTTATCTCCTTCCTCGGGCATAACATAACTATTTCATTCACCAAATATGGTGCTTCCCAATAGTTTGTACAGAGTTTCATACCGAACTCCACTTATCAATACCATTGATCCTCGAACCATTTTATATCCACCATCTCCACACATAGTCCTTACATATGCAACTTCCATCTTTCTGATAGACATCAAGTTTCTCACTAGATTTGGAATATCTAGAACTCTAGGGTGAGTTCTAATCCTTCCATCCTTGAATTTCAACATGACTCTACAAAATTCAATGATACTAGCTGGTGAATCATATCCCAAGTACACATCTCCTCCATTGTACTTTTTGTATTCACAAAACCACTCCCTATGATGGGTCATATGACATGACTCACCTAAGTCAATCAACCATATATCACATTCTGAATGATACCTGTGGATGCTAGGTACACGTCCCCTTCTTCTTATGAGGATTTATTCACCTCTATTGAAGGGGTATCCTTAAATCCCTTTTCTTTCTCATCATTCTTAGATCTACAATCCTTTTTATAGTTCCCAACTTTACCGTATTTCCAACACTTTCGTCTACATTTTCTCGTGGATTCAAATCTACCCTTAGATTTAGAGTACTCCCATATCCTTTATTTTTGTTTCTCTCATGGGGTTGACCTCTCATATATAATGCATCGATGTTGTGATTATCCATGGCTTTCCATCTCATCTCTTATAACAATAGGGGTGTTGTTGTTTCATCAAATTTTAAGGTTGCTTTAATAGCACTACCTATTGCTATAATTAGGTTATCCCAGGAGTCTGGCAAAGAACACAATAATGTAATACATGTATCTTCTACACCCATTGTAATTCCAACAGAAGTTATTTGACTTACCAAAGTATTTTAGACATTTAGATGCTCTACCACTGTGTCATTATCATCCATCCTGAGGTGATACAATTTCTTTTGCAGAAACAACTTGTTTATCGGGGATTTAGATTGATATAAATTCCCTAGTTTCCTTCAAATATTTACCGCACTATCTTCTCTAGATACATTAAATACCATAAAGTAAATAATTTTGTTTGATATATTATATTGATGACGTTGATAAAAAAATCATCGACTCCCCATAAATCCAATATTTGGTGCACATAAATTCAATATTTTGTATACCCAGAATCAAGAATTGACATTCCCATAAACATTCAAACAATGATCGGTGCTTTCCTGCCTTATTCAAGAATGGAGAGAAACATTCAATAATGGTTTGTCCTTCTCTGCCCAAAATCAAGGATGAACACAATAATGGTTTGTCCTTGTCTTTTCTTGCTCAAAGTTATAAATGAACAGATTGAAGCATGATTTTAATTGGCACCATTCACATTCACATTCAAATTTTGAAAGTATACTGTTGCAACTTGTTTGCGAGTAGTTGAACATAACCTTTCTAGCTGTTGAAGACGAATGGCTGTCGTTGCCGGCATTAAAAGTTAAAACGACGTGAACCAAATATCCCGGGCGCGTAATTATTGAAACGCTGTGAACCTCTTGTTTCCAGCTTTGAAAGCAAAAACGACGTGAACCAGTCAGCCCCACTTCCCTACCTCTTACTGTTAGCATTGAAAATTAAAACGACATGAACCGCTCGACCCGACCTGGCTATCGTCGGCAGCATTGAAAGTTGAAACGAAACCGACTTGAACCAGTCAGCCTCACTGGCTATCGTTGCCAACATTAAAAGTTGAAACGACGTGAAACAGTTCCAATACTACTCAAAATAATTGGACATCTTCAACGTTGCACAGTACGAATACCAGTCATAATTTTCCGAATACCACTCAGAGTATCATTCATTTGTCTGTATTCCAAACTTTTCCTTCATACTTCGAAGTGACTCCAAATGTTCAATCATCTCAGATGTTGTAGAGCTTGAATACCACTCAAACTCAAAATACGTATGCCCTTTGTAACTTCAAAATACGAAATACGTATGCCCTTTGTAATTTCATCAATTGCATTTAAAAGGTCTTTCAGCTTCTTGTAAAGGGCCAACATCATATTATGAAAATGGCAGTAGTTGAAATTGTCCCTTGAAGTCCCTTCCCATCAATATAAGGAATCACTCCAAACTAAGTAGGGATAATCATTATTGCTCCCTAACTTAGTGGTCTCTCCTATGTTCGATGTCAACAAATGCATCACATCAAGGGGAGTCATGCATTTTGGAGATAGGAGTGTTCACATTTATGATTCATGATCGTAGCACCACTAATTCAGTGATGTTCTCCAAACAACATCATTATTACTTAGGTCCCCCACCCTAGTGGGATTCTCATGGTCATCACTAGTTTTACTTCTTCAACACCAATGACATCATTCCATGATTCATTTACTTATGCAAGGATAAATCCACCTTCATCCTTGTAGCAATAGTATCAAGAGTCGACCCCTCGGTCCTCTCTTTATTGTAATATATTTTGACAAATTTTCATGAGAATAGGTATGCCTCTCTCACTTGTATAAAACACTATACATTCTTTATAGCTTCTACAATTATCATCAACAACCTTCTCCCATGGGCATGTCTTTTTCACTAACAAATGCTTGATAACTTATTAGAACATGGAGAGAGAGAAAACGACGATGCATTATTGACGTACAGTACCCTCTAAACCTCATACATCTAGGGGGTCTGTTAATACTTAAATATTGCATACATGTGACATTTTGGCTAATATTTGCAAAAATACATCATCAACATATCGAATGCAGTTAAACAAAGACATCGTCATGAGATCCAAAATACAAATTGAGTCCCAAAATGCACAAAACTCTCTTTCTCTCTTCTCCTAAGAGACAAGTGTTTCTCCGTTGTTCTATCCAAGTTATCTTGCATGGATAAAAAGGACCCCTTAAGGAATATTGTTGGCTTCCCTTAAATCTTGCACCTCCTAGGTAACAGTATTGTATTTAGCTAGACTATTGTATTTAGCTAGACCATTGAGAAATAAAAACTTAGTTTGACACACTCTTGTTCCAGCTTGTTTGGTTTATCATTAACCTCTCTTTCATTTCAATTTATTTCTTGTTTTTGCTTCTAATCAAGAATTGTATTGACCATTAAAGATTTTAATTATTAACATCTCAAACACAACACTAAATCCATGTTGCAACCTCAAAAATACTCTCAATGTGAAAAAGTTGTTTACCTTATAACCATTTTTCCATAATACTTATCCAACCTATCCCACCTCTTTTTTAAAGGCTACTCTTCCCATCCCATTCCCATTATTTTGGAAACCTTTGGAAGGACGAGTAAAATTCACATCATCATAAGGGGAGGGGTTAAAAAATAATCCTCGTTTATACTTGAAATATTTGTGCTTCAACATTTGTAGATCTTTACGTTGAAATCTACTTTTATATTTTCAATAAAGTGTTAACACTTTCTATTCTAATATTAATAATGCGAAACAAGAACAAAATCTTCCAATTTGCAATTACCTCGTAGGTAATTGCATAGTTTTTTTCCGTTAAAATTGCATAAACAATGCACCAATCCTTAAAGTTTAAATAACCAACACTCGTCATGTATGCATGGAAATTTTCTTCTTTATCTTACATAAATAAATAAATAATAATTTCATGTGTGTTTTTATTTTATAATAAAGAAGGAATAAACTAGTGAGGTAAATGTAATGGGAAGATATTTGTATGGAAAATAAAGGGAAAGATACTTCTACCAAACATTGACTATAACACATCATTTTTTACGGGCAGTTTTGGCTTGCAGTGGTTTTTCTAGCCTACCCCCTCCAAAAAGTTTCTTTAGGTCTTAGAGGGGATTTTGGGAAGACCCCTCCTAAAGGTCATTTTCAAGGTGTTTTTTAACCCCCCCAAAAGGTATGAGAATAGGACTTTTGGGGCGATTGTTTTAAAGCCTCCCTCAAAAGTCATGATAATTGGACTTTTGAGGACGTTTGTTTTGTTTTAACCATGGGAACAACAACCTCCCAAGAGTATATCCAACAGCCTACAAGCCAAATATACCAATAACTTGTGACTTAGCAGGGGCTGAGACGTTCTGAATCCCATCAAGGTGAGCCTCTATCCCAGGGGTAGCCTAGCCTTCAATCCTTGTCACAATAGGCCAATGAGCAACTCTACCCCCTGCCAGTTTTGAACCTGTGACCTCTAGGGAGATAACACATGTTCTTAAACATTAGGCCCACTCAAGTGCTCTTTAAAAGTCAATATTTGTTGACAAACAAACCTGCTACTTAAGGAGTAGAAGCTATTTGAAAGGGGGCGTTTGTTATAAAGTCGCCCTCAAAAGTCCAATTGCCATGACTTTTTTCAAGGGGGTTTGAAAGCGCCCCCCCCCCCCCCCCGCTAAAGGTCTTTTTCAAGGTGGTTTTTAAAAATAAACCTTTAAAAGTCATGATAATTTGGAGTTTTTGGGGTGGTGGTTATAAATCCTCCCTCAAAACACAACAAATCACCCTTTTGGAGGAATTTTTGGCTTGAGGACGGTTTCATTAATCCCCCCACCCCCCCAAAAAAAAAAAATTAGGTCTTTGGGGGCGATTCTTAAAATCCCTCCCCCTCTTCCAGTTCCCAGGCCTTTTAGGCGAGGGGATTAGAAAGACCCCCCCAAAGCTGTTTATGAAGGCTACTTTAATAAAACTCCCCCAAAAGGTCACAATAATTAGACTTTTTGGGGTGGGTGTTTTCAAACCGCCCCCAAAAGTTCAATTCTCAAGACTTTTGGAGGTTTTTTTTTTAAATAACCCTAAAGCTTTTCAAGGCAGTTTAAAAAAAGCCCTCCAAAAGTCTTGAGAATTGAACTTTTGGCGGCATTTTGTAAAAACCTACCTCCAATTGTTAAATTATCATGACGTTTAGACGGGGCTTTATAAAGGTAGACCATAAATATACGTTTCAAGGTAGTTTTCTAAAACCCCCCTAAAAGTGAGAATTTTACTTTTGAAGGCGATGTTTTAAAGATCGTTGCCAAAAGTTCAATTCTAGTAACTTATTTTGCGAGGGCAGTTAGAAGGACTACCCCTTAATATATTTTATAAGTATGATATCCATCCTCTCAAAGAGTACTATAGTTTACCACTAATTACCCTATAATTAACCCCTAATTGCACCTAAATGACCCCTACTTGACCACTAATTACCCCTAAATAATCCATTCTTATCATTAATTCACCCTTAATAACCTCTAAATTGTCCCTACTTCTTTAGAAGGAAAAATTCATGGAGAAACCCAAGAGATGCTTCTAAACATTCATAGATGGCATATTCCTTGGTAAACCCATCGTTGTAGATTAGTATGCCTAACACATAAGGATTCAAAATGGGGAAATCCCACCATGAACCTAACTAAATGCTCAATGTCATAGGAAACCTTGGTTTAGCTAAGCCCTTGAGATTAAATAGCCCCTACTTACCCTTAATTAACCCATAATTACCCCTATTTAACCCATAATTGACCTCTATTTACCACTAACTAACCCCTAATTACCCCCTCATTGACCCCTTATCAGCCTCTAATTACCACAACTCATTACCCAATAATTTCCCTTAATTACCCATAATTGGCCACAAATTACCCTTAAATGATCACTAATCAACCCTTAATTACCCTTGATTTACCCATAATTACCCATAAATGACCCCTAACTCTATGCAGGGCCCAAGTCCATCCCATAGGCCTTACAGAGGGAATTTTTTGGCTTGTGAGTGGGATATGGTAACCATTTTGGGATGTATAACACCACGAATATTTTTTAACTACTAGGCCATGGTTTGGGATTAATGTCTAGGGCCTAAGTTCATATAGTTTCCGCTAGGTCTCATGGGTCATTTGTAGTGCCCCAAACAACCAAACATGCCTTACATAGGAAATATTTAGCATATGAGTGAGATATGTTCATCATTTTGAGAATTGGCATACCAAGGATGGTTCTCGATGCCCATACCATGGTATAGGCATAAAAGGCAAGCCACTAGGACATAATATACATCTCTATGGGGCTCGCATTCCATGTTTTGTTACTTGAGGCTATTAAGTTTTGATGGTTATATCATATCTTGTAACATTTAGCATCATAAAAGTATAACCATAAGCAAAGAGATCACTAAAATATAGACAAGCATAGCCACAAAAGGAACACAAATATTTATCCAAGGAAAACCTCATGGGGAAGAAAATCCAGCAAAAACTTCCTGTCTATAAGATGCATAAAAAGTAAAAGACAAGACCCCAGATAGGTGTGCCTCCCTCCAGCATATCTCTCTCTCTCTCTCTCTCCTATGTGCTTTTCACAAGTGAGTGTGTGTTCAAATGAGGAACACATCTCCTCTATTTATACTCTTTTCGTCACTTGACATTTAACCTAACAAGTCGGCCCCATTTAACTAAGTAGGCCCACTTCACTTAGGAAGACTCAATACAATATTATATTATATTCCTTAGGGTACTATTTCCCCAACTTACAATGGAGTATTTACCTCATGACTCTATGATGACCAAATACAATAGTAACACCCTACCGAAGGAATAATAACATCTCCCTTGGGTTACATGAGTAAAATAAATTTAGAATATCCTTTGAAGTTACAATATTCAACACTCCCCCTTAACGAGAAGGTTATTCTACTGAGAACATCATCATAGATTATAGGATACTAGAGAAATACTATTTGCAACATCATTGAGGCTATACATCTATACATCACAGAAATTTTCACAATCAATAACTGGAACAATTACTCTTCATCTTCTACATCACATGATCACTTGATCCTTTTGCAGCAATGCTTCAATATTTTGATCCTTCGTAGCAACACTTCGATATTCTGATCCTTTGTAGTAGTACTTCAATCTTCTGATCCTTTGCAGCAACACTTTGATCTTCTGATCCTTTGCAGCAGCACTTTGATCTTTTGATTCTTTCCAGTACTTTGATCCTTTGCAACAACACTTTGATCTTCTCGATCCTTTGCAGTGGAACTTCGATCTTCTTGGTCCTTTGCAGCAACACTTTGATCTTCTGTTGCAGCCTTCTGATCTTCTCAATCCCTTCTAGCAACACTTTGATCCTTTCAATCCTTTTGTAGTAGCACTTCGATCCTTTTGTAGTAGCACTTCGATCCTTTGCAGCAATGCTTCGATCCTTCTTGATCCTTTGCAGCCACACTTCGATCTACTTGACCCTTCACTTTTATACGTCGATCTACTTGATCCTTCACCACCACGCTACCTATAGTAGTCATGATATATTTGAGGGATGATCAATCCCGATCACTTTAGGACATATGTCCAAGGATGATGCAATCCTCCATCAACATGATCCATGAAATCGATCAGCTGAATCATCTACAACTAAATGTAGATCTTGACCGCACTTAGTGCCGACCCTATCATCTGTGAGGACTCATCGTAGACCATCCATACCACACAGGTTAGGACCACTCACAAGTGATTGTTATACTATGGTATCTACACTCACATGTAGGTATACTCTACCATGTAATAGTATTGTTCGTAGAGCAGATCTAGACTGCATTCAAAATGTCAGCCCAACGTAGAACATCCATACCACATAGGTTAGGACCACTACCAAGTGAGTGTTATACTACGACATCCGTGAGGACTCATCTTAGAGAATCCATACCACAGAGGTTAGGACCACTCCCAAGCGAGTGTTATTCTATGGTATCTACATATGAATGTAGGCATACTCTCCATACAAGAGTATCGTATTCAGAGAAGATCTCAACTGCATACAAAATTTTAGTTATGTCATTTGTGAGGACTCATTGTAGAGCATCCATACCACTAAGGTTAATACCACTCTAGAGCGAGTGTTATTCTATGGTATCCACAATTGAATGTGGGTACTCTCCATGAGAGTAACATCTGCAGTTCTATCCTTAGATAGTAAGGACCACTCTCATGAACATAGTGTTATACCTTCCATCCTCAAGAGAGGATGCTATCGTCCATAAGTGAATTTCCAACCTTTTCAGCATCTTCAAGTGCACTTGGACTCTTTCATGTTCGAGCATCACTATCATTCCATCATCGATGTCAGTCTCATCGTCACTCCCCATTTTTCGTGAGGATCCATATTATCAACTTGCTCCCCCTTTGTCTGAGGAGGGTTCATAGTCTCGACCTTTTCTTCTTTTTCAAGGATAGTCCATGTCTTCAATTGTTCCTCCTTTCTTAAGAAATTCTATTCCTCTGACTCATTCTTCCTTTCTAAAGAAAGTCCATACCTTTGACTTGTTCTTACTTTCTAAAGAAATTCCATATCTTCGACTTGTTCTTCCTTTCTGAAGAAAGTCCATATCTTCGACTTTTTCTTCCTTACTGAAGAAAGTCCATATCTTTGACTTGTTCTTCATTTTCGAAGAGATTCTGTATCTTCGACTTGTTTCTCCTTTTCGAGAAGGGTCCATATCTTCAACCTATTTCTCCTTTCTGAGAAGGGTCCATAGTTTTGACATTTTTCTCCTTTTCGAGAAAAGATCTATATAATCATTGTTCCTCCTTGCAAGGAAAGTATGTAGTATCATCATCATTGTTCCTCCTTGCGAGGAAAGTATTTTAGAAATACACCAAGCTTGTCATGGAAGCTTGGTCACCACATCAGCAACTTTCTCATTGGTACTCACATACTGGAGTTTTATGTCTCCCTTTAGTACCATATCCCACTAGATTCTTTGTCATCTTTATGCAATTCTGGTTGTCACAAAGAATCACTATTGTATCCAACTCCATGCCAAATAGTATTGACATCATCTTTTCAAAGCCATATGGCTTCCCAAATAGCGGAGCAAGTTGTAATGTACTCTACTTTAGCTGTACTAAGAGCAACACTAGACTAAACCATGAGATCATGGCGGATTCCAGAGCATAACATCCACCTGGGGTGTTCTTCATGTCTGTGGCACTTCTTGCCCAATATGAATTTGTATATCCATACAATATGTAGTCATGATCTCTACCATAGTAAAGTCCCAAGTATGTCGTACCTTTAAGGTACATTATCACATGCTTTGTAGCTATCACATGAACACATCTAGGTTTAACTAGATACTGACTCAAGGTGTTCACAACAAAGCATATATATGACCTTGTGTTCGTCAGATACATCAATTACTCAATAATATATCTATACTTAGTCATCTCCACTAGCTCTGATGTCTCATCGGAAAACAACTTCATGTTGGTATCCATGGGTGTGTCCATGGCTTTGCAATACAACATATCAAATCTTTTTAATATTTCCATAGCATACTTTCCCTAGTTTGGAAAGATTCCTTCTAGGCTCTGCCACACTTCCAACCCTAGGAAATAATGCATCAATTCAAGTTCTTTCTTCTTGAATTCTTCAGCTAGCCTCTTCTTGCAATCTGTGATATGTTTCTTATTTCCAGTCAGAAAGAGATCATCCACATACATCAATAGTATGACAGGTTCATAATCCATAACCTTAAGGTAAAGGTTAGGATCAACTTTACTCTTGGTAATTTCCATGCTTGCCAAGAAGCTATCTATTCTTCCATACCAATCTCTAGGAGCTTGCTTTAGTCCATACAGAGTCTTTTTCAACTTACATACATGAGTCACTCTATTTTCAACTTCAAATCCTTGTGGATATTTGATGTAAACCTCTTCCTCAATCACACCATTAAGGAAGGTTTTTCTTTACATTGATATGGTGTATATCCCACTTCATCATGGAAGCAAGTGCCATGATAGTTCTAATGGAAGTGTACCTTGCTCCTGGAAAAAATTTCTCTTCATCATCAATTCCATGTCTCTAAGAGAATCCTCTATCTACAAATCTTTCCTTACTTCCATCAACAACATATTTTATCTTTCAAATATATTTGGAAGATACCACACTCTTTGTTTCTAGTTTGGGTACTATATCCCAAACATCATTATGGTATTCTTCCATCATTGCATATATCATGAGTTCATTCTGTCAAGTCATCGACATATCCTAGTCTTATGCATTCAAACTTGAAGGTTGGAACCCACTTTACTCTTGGTAAAGTCTCGATCCATCAAGAAGTTGTACCACATCGAACTCAGAGATCTTCTATAGTCACTCCCCCTAAAGTGGAGCATCTTCTTCCCTATGCAATTTGTACTAGAGTGACAGGTAG
Source organism: Pseudotsuga menziesii (assembly GCA_001517045.1). Taxonomy (NCBI): domain Eukaryota; kingdom Viridiplantae; phylum Streptophyta; class Pinopsida; order Pinales; family Pinaceae; genus Pseudotsuga; species Pseudotsuga menziesii. The sequence continues at coordinate 77,668 of LPNX010700597.1, read as the reverse complement.
CATCTTCTTCTGCTATGTATCCATCTCAGGTTACTAGATACCAAGATCCCTTTATCTTCAAATTTGTCAAAAATTTCATCTTGCACCCATCTGTGAGCTTGTTGTATTCTATAGATTTCCATATTCATCATCTAGGTGACCTATCAAGATCCTGGATGTGCTTATCTTCGTGCAAAGCATATTCTATAAAGGTGGTTCTTTGCTCAATATATACTTCTACTGGAGAAGTGTGTCTGGTCAATAGAGTATGTCATGCCATAGTCGATTCTTTCCGAGACAAACCACGAACTTTGCTTTGTACACTTGTTCTTGTAGATCCATATGGAAGACACTATGAACTTTCCTTCAAGTCTCGAAACCATATCCTAGACATCATTCCCCATGATCAATTTACTCTTTAATCATAGCTTCTGCCATAGCTGGAAGGGCTTGCATCAATGATGTGACCCAACTCTATCACACAACTAGAGTGTGTTCAAGGCCTCTTACTTTAGTTTGGAAGTCCCATCATACTTCTCTTCATCTTGAATTATCTCTCATGTCCAATATGGTCTTCATCTCTCGAGGTGGATGTACCACTCTTTGAAACTCTTTCTTCTGTCACGGTGTCTGTGGCCCTGGGAGCTTCAGGTTCATGTATATTGGAGTCAATCTTGAATTGTCATCACTTGTTCTTCAAAACAAGTCTCATTCTCCTTTTCTTGTAGGTAGTTGTACAAGACCTTTCCTACAATTCAAATGCACCAGTTGCATGGTTAAAATCATTTCATAGGACATATGCATAAGGACAAATTCTTATGCATCATGCAACTATTTTAGCCAATACCACATTCATCCATATATCTTGAAAACTTTCTAAATGCCTTCCATATATACCATGACATCATTGAGATTGTGCACTAATCCAATCTGTTAGCAATGAGGTTTCATTCTAAATAAGTAGCAATTGAGAGTTGTATAGCACCATTGGATACTTACCCATCACATGCATATTAGTAGTATACTGTCATTAATGCAAGCATTCTATCATGCATAATACACAACATATATAGGAAATACAATTCAAATACTTATGTTTGTTTTCTTTCTCTTCATCCCCTTCTGGATCTGCGGCTTCTTCTTTGACCAGTGAGATTGCTTCAATCACATGCTTGCTTGAAATATTTTATGGAATGTTGCTTCTGGTGGACCTAGGGTTTGATAGAGAAACCCTAATTTTTCAACTGAGGTATCTTTTAGATCTAATTGGATAGAAATGTGCACCTCCTCAAGGTGAGATGAGCAGTATACTCATTTTCCCAAAACTGTGATTAGAACTGCAAACTATCTTATGCCCTAGTTTTCTTCAATTTCTTCTACACAAATGCTTGATATTGTTTCTACGGTATCTATGAAATTACTACTACTCTGTGCTTGAATATTCGCAATTAGGTATCCTTTTCTGCTATCTTTCCAACACCATAGGTTAGAGAATAATTCGTTTCACCAATGGGACTTATGTGTGTTTTCCCAAGGTGGACTTATTTTAGGATTGTTCCGAATAGCAAACTTGTACGGACTTCCACCTATCACCGTTTCACCTTCTGGGTCTAAAACTCTTACCACATAAATTAAATTTTGTTCCCTATATAGAACATCTTGATAAATTTCATTTGGACCTTCATATCCAAATATATAGCAATTCTACCTAGGTCACTTGTTTCAAATGATGAATCCTGGGAGAGGATGGAACCCTAACTTGGACGAATCATATCTCTTATACTATAGAGAATATGAGGTTGAAAGGTTTACACAGGGTTCATCAGGAACTTATCTTCAGCCTATAAAATTTTCATCTCCTAATCCTTCTCCAATATTGCGATATAGTGAATGTACCAAAACTACTAGTTTTAGTATTTTAGCGTTTTCAAGCATGAAACCCTATTCTTCAATATCTGTAGTTGTAGCACTATTTCGGTTGCACAACAAGTTCTTTCACGGTGACTCTGATACCATGTTAAGTTCTAATGATATCTTACAAAATTTAGCATCATAACAGTATAACCATAAGCAAACATATCACTGAAAGATAGACGAGCACAACCACAAAAAGAACACAAAGATTTATCCTGTGAAACCCTCATGGGAAGAAAACCTAGCAAAACAATTTTCTGTATAAGATGTATAAAAAGTAAAAGACAAGACCCTAGATAGGTTTTCCCCCCTCCAAAATATATATATCTCTATCTCTCTCCTATTTTATTTTCACAAGTGAGTTTGTGTTCAAATGAGGAACACATATCCTCTATTTATACTCTTTTTGTCACTTGACATTTAACCTAACAAGTCGGCCCCACTTAACTAAGTAGGCCGACTTCAGTTAGGAAGACTCAATAAAACATTATATTATATTCATTAGGGTACTATTTCCCTAACTTACAATGGAGGCTTTACCTCATGACTCTATGATGACCAAATACAATAGTAACACCCCGCCGGAGGAATAATAACATCTCCCTTGGGTTATGTCAGTAAAATACATTTAGAATATCCTTTGAAGTTACAATATTCAACAAAGGCATCACAAATTCCCATAATACATAATATTTTTCCTCTAAGTTTGATATTATGTTGATTTTCAAGTTCTGAAAGGTGTGATAGGTTTCTTGGGGATAAGGGCATAGTTTGGTGCAAAAATATAGGTTCTAAATCCATGGAATCTATCTCTAAGCATTACATGTCATGTGTGGGGCCTTGAGCCACAACATAGGCCATTCATAGAAAATATCTAGCATGCAAGTAAGATGTGGTGTCACATTTAAAGGTTGAGTACACCAATAATGGTTCTCATGACCCAAATCATGTTCTAGGGTGAAGATCCACAGTTGTATTACATGACATGAGGATTTTGGGTTCTACATAGGCCATCCATGAGGACCTAGCCCATTATTTCCCAGTGACATGGATATGGTGGCCATTTTGAGGTTTGTCACATCATGGATGATTCTTGGTCACTAATCCATGGTTTGATACCCAAACCCATGTTTTAGTGATAACATTTGTCTATGGGGCTCATGTTCTTTGCACAGTAACCCACATAATGGCATGGGGCCCTTATAGGGAATCCTTAGACTACATGTGAGATATGGCCATCACATTGAGGAGGGGCACACTAGGGATGGATTTTGAGAACCATTCCATGGTATAATGAAAAATTTAGGACCTTACATTGTAGCCTTTTACTATGGAGCTCATGGTATATGTGTGTGGTTCCAAACCACCATTTTGGCCTTCCATGGAGAATGTTTGGCATAGAAATGGGATATGGTGTTCATTTTGAAGTTTAAAACACTATACATGATTCTTGGTTCTTGTGATGTGGTTCAATGCAAAAATGTAGGGTTTTATACCATAATATTTGTCTATGGGGCTCGTGAGACATCCGTGTGTCCCAGCTTGGATACCATAGAGGTACTACAAAGGGAATCTTTGTCATGTGATCAGGATATGATGGCCATTTTGAGTTTGGAACATTTAGGATGGTTATCATGACTTTATAAATGATCCAAGGTCAAAATATAGAATAAATTTATGATAGAATTCAGTAACCTAACATTGAATAACGCGATGACAGATAGAATTTAGTAACCTAATACTGAAGAAAGTATTCAGTAACCTAATATGTAATAAAGTGATAATAGAATTTAGTAACATAACACCTTTGATATGGGTCTTGTTCCAATAATCTATTTGTAAATATTTACAAGAGGATTGACCCACATCTATTAATGAGATGTATAATAATCCTCACATCAATTTTATTCCCATGAATATCCCTAGAGGTTTAAGGAGCATGGTTCAAGCCATTGAGATTATGTTGGAAAATCTAAGGTGTACTAATGGTGTCCTTGGTGTATATGGTAAACAACCATTTATTTGAATCAACATTCTTCATCACATTATCCCTTCTATGATACTTTGCATGGATGAAAGGTTGCATAATGACACTAAAACCTTCATCACAAAGTAGAGATATTCCAAAAAATGTTCAATTATGGGGGGATTAGTTGATTTTAACCCTAATATTTATTATCAAATTTTAACTCATATTATGAAAATTTATATAAGTATTTATCATGATTAATTATCATCTTGTTCATAAAGTTATGTGTGTTCTTCATAGTGACCAACTTCGTTCTTTTGGGAAATATTTTTTCACACAAAATCGACATCACCTTTTAAGGACATATGTTCACCAACACATTTCTCAAAAATATGTATTTCTTTAATTTTAATGACTTGAAACATAAATTTTATTATACATTGAGATGAATGCAGGTATATAGCTTCAATATTAATAATTTGGAAATTTAACATGATAGGATTGGTTTGTCGATTGCAAAATTCATATATTCCTCCTTATTTGAATAAGCTCACATCTAGGGGGGTAGCTGGTAAGTGGTTAAGGGGTTTAGGTTATGGGGGTGCTAGTGGGTAAGTAGTTTATGAGTTAACATGTTATTTTATTAAGGGTTGGACGTTAGGGTTATGGGGTTATAGGTTGAATCTTCAAAGGTGCATGAATTCATTATATGGGTTAGGTGTTCTAGGTTCATGAGGCATACATGTGGGTTGGTTGTGTTAGGTGTGTTTAGCCATTGGAAATAGTAAGTAAGTGATTGATGATATAAGAAGTTGTTATTCATGGACAAAAACCTTACACTTAACACCAAACTAATGACATTAAGGATTATGGGCCATGGAACACTACATAGCCCCTACATATAGAATATTTTTCCAACATGAGGTATATGGGCATGAATTGGATATTTAGTTACTAGTACATGGTCAGGGATTGTAAGAACCATAGTTCCATATATCTCATTTTCAACTCTCTCAATTCAAGTTTATCATAAAATTAGGGAGATATGGAAATAGGACAATCAATTGAAGGAGATTTATGGATACGGTAAATCATCATCATAAGGTACATGGCATCCCCCCATTGAACCCCCTTCCCTTTCCCTTTGGTGGAATCATAGCCCCACCAATGCCCTCCCCATTAGTGAGCCTTGGAAAATTTCATAAACATTAAAATGATCATGTTTTTTTGTATTCAGAATCACCATGGTGACTACCTCATGGTGTGGAGAAACACATAGTAAATGAAAATCATAATTACAATATAAACAAGATCGAGTTCAAAGGGTGGAGATTGGGGTATTATGCAAAAGGTTGGATGACTTGTTATTTTTTCATTAACTTTGGTCAAAGTTTTAATATTGATTTTGATTTGAGGTTGGAGAAGGTTTTGAATGTTTAAGAGACTTCACAAGTTTCTAAGTTCAATGCCAAATGCTTATTTAATTGAAGTGAATTGTTTGACCAACTGTCACATATAAGGCACAATTTCACTACATATTCTACATGTTGTGCTTTGAGAAAATATTGGGACTTGGATATCAACTTGGTCGAAATGAAAAGTTAAAGGTTGGATGTCCAAATGGTCAAAATGTTGAGGCAAATTTGTGTGGTAAACTTGGTTAGGACCAACACTTTGAATAATGTTGGAAGGATGATAGGGTTCTTCATGGTTTGATAAGTTTATGTTGAAGTAAGGGGAAGGTTTCCTGCATTTTGAAGTTGAAATTGAGGGACCATTTCAACTTGTTGGAGTGGCACAATTATCTAGAAACCTTTGCTTGGGGTTGGTGAGTGAGGATTTGTTGGATCCACACTTGGATAGTTATCTATAGAAATTTCTATGATGCTCTTTCACGTACCATTTGGGTCAGGTGAACCACTTAGATTGTCTGTGAAGTGATTGTTATGTTTACTTCAAGGGGTTTGTTGCAAATCACGTTAACTTGTATTGGGTTTGACATGTTTTGAGGGTAGACTTGTTTAGAACTAAGATAGAGGGAACTAGGATTGGGGGAACTAGTGCAAGGAGCTTCCAGGATAAGAAAAAAAAAGGGACAGACAACTTGAAGAAGAGATAAAGGAAATATTTCGATTAAAAAAGGAAGAGTAGATGAGAAATCCTCATTGTAGTCACTAAAATGTAGTGTGATAGTTAGAGCGAGGTACCACACTATCATAAAAAGGAACGGCCCAAGAAAGAATGCACAAAACAAAATCAAAGTCACCACCATGTTTCTGAGAGACATTGGGAAAGTCGGAACGATGAGAGAAGGAAATTAAGAGGTATGCCACTAAATTACCTATAGATTATTAGTGCTTAATGTCTTGTAATTGTTACTATTTATTTAAAAGGGAAAGTTGCAGAAAACCCAAGGGATGCTTCCTCATATTTGTGGATGGAATCCCCAGTAAACCCGTTAGTGTAGGCTAGTGTGCCTAACCTAGGGGATTGAAACCAAGCACTTGTTTAGCTAAACCCTTAGGCTTATTTTTACTATGGTTTTTCAAACTAGGCACGTGTTGAAATGGAACTAGCCAAATTCCCAACAACATTGTCGACAATTGGTTGAGCTAACCCCTTAAGGTTATTTTTACTATGGTTTATGTGTGATTTGAATAGGTTTGTTACAATAACAGGTAAAATAATTACAGATTAATAAATGAAGGGGAACATTGCAATGTGCATGCACACTTTCATGTGGTGTTATAATTTACTTACATGCTAAAAAACACAAGTTCAAAAAGTGAATCTTTACAACCTAGGAAACCCTATCTTGAACCCAGTGAAATCCTTCACATAATAAGCATTATATTTCTAAATTTTTGTATTCTAGTTTTAAATTTGAGCGATTGTTGTAAAACTTTTCTAATAATAAACCTGAATGGGCAGGCTATTTCCTTGTGTAGGGTTTGTACAATGTGGATAATGATATTGAGGTATCCTTCGAGTAATTATTGAGATTAAAATATGAATCATGTTTTTTCAAGTGCAAGAGGATGGGGCAATTTATTTTTTGGCTCACCATCCATAAAAAAAAAAAAAATTTATGATAAGCTTCATTTAAGAAACAAGCATTAGAGTCATTACCTAAATAATTTTGTAATAAAGAAACTCACCTTCCTAAGTGGATGAAATCACTTAATTAGGAATTGATCTAACCTACCCTCATCTTTTCTAATTTTGTAAGAACATGATTAAATTTAAAAGATTAAAAAAAAAAGATAAAACCTACATACCTATGAAGTCACTTTTCCCTCTACAAATATAAAAGAAAAATAGCATTGAAATGAAATAAGACCAAAAATAAATGTACATACAATTAAAGATAAACAAATCATTCATTGCATATCCCCATAAGTGTAAGAGCATGAAAGAAAAGAGAAACATTGTAAGAGAGGAAGTAAATTTGAGAAAGTTTAGATGTGGTAGAAAGCTTAACATTGAGTCAAAAATCCCCACACAAATTTTGGAATGCTCAAGGGGCGTCCTTTTCCTTTTGTAATCTCCATTGGTTGGGGTGTTCACTCAGAAAATAAAGTTGTGAGTTTTCATTGTATTGTAGGTCACTCAACTTACACTACAAGTAATTCCTTGGAAAATAGGGCTTCATAATACACATGATTGTGAACTGCATTTTTTTTGTTTTGTCATAGAGGGAAGGAAGAGAAGGGGAATACATGGTCAAAATGTCAATTGGAATGCTCACATTGTAAAAATTGAGGAGATCAAAATCACTCGTGGGGTGCTTATGGGTCATGCAACAACAACAAGAATCCTTGGGACTCAATAGTAGGGGATGGAGGCAGGAAATATCCTCATCTGCAGCAAGGGGAATAGAGTAGAGTGTAGAGAAGAGAACATTGATGGGAGGATTGCAGGTGGAGATCCCCAAGATGGATAAAGTTATCAAAGTGATGATGGATGGATACCTAATAAATATTCTCAAGGGCATGACAGTGCTCTAGGATTGTGGGTTAGCAAGGGTTGATATCCATCAATTATGCTATCATTCTCGCCTCTCCATCACCATAATTTATCGCACGTGTCTCATTGAGGTCGAGAAGATTTCCAAGTCCATGGAATCTTGTTCCACGCCTTCTATTTAACACTTTCATTCTTTTCACTATGCTTTCCCACATTCCCTAAGTTGTTAAACAATACTTGAGGGTTTCAACTGGAAGGATGTTGATTTTAGAGTTTAATTGTGAGGATGAAGATAAATACCGATACCCTAATGTAAAAAAGGAAAGGGGAGGGGTGATGTAGTTTTTGCTGATGAATCATTAGTTGGATTGTCCAATATGTGACCAAGGAGGGGACTGTAACCTGTAGGATCATTCCATGGCTTTCAGATCATATCACAGGTGTTTCATCGAAATGAAGAGGTCTATGGTGGATAAGAGCCTCATCCCTCTCCTCAAGGCTATCATGACAATGTGTATTTAGTGTACAAGGCATGTTATCCCAATCCCATTCTCTACCACTCAAGGCCAATTTGATAAATTTTACAAATAAACCCACACCACCCCATATACACCCACAAGGAAAATTTATCCATAATCATTCTTACAATTCTGCATTGTTTTTTTATAAATAAATATTATTTCTTCAATATTACAATGTTTGTTTTCTTCCTTTTACTTCAAACCAATTTGTTTCAATATTGTTTCATGTGAAATTGGAAGTCTTTGAGGACATTTTCAATTATCTAGCTTTTCAATGTTTGTAGATTATGTCTCATATCCCTTTGTAACAGTTTCACAATTAGCAATTAGCATAATTATTAGTTCCCATCCTCAAATTATAGGATCTATTGCAACTAGGATTTTTTCTCCATTATGAATCTTATATCAACATTCAAAGTAATTTGTATCATTGCAAAAACATTATCAGGAACATGAAAACATGAACCGTTATAAGTATGAACCAATATGAGATCTTGAGTTTCAATTTGTGTATGTATTTGAATTTTTTTATCTCTTTTCCTTTTCTGCAAAAGTAAGCAAGGATAACGTTGAAGAGAAACAATAGAGATAAAGGAACACCCTTTTCTTTTGATATTTGGGGACATATATATAAATCCATTGTGGATAAAACATATATACTTAAATATAATTTGATAAAATTCCATAATCATGTCGCATTAATATGCCATGGAAAAATCATGTTAGACCACCAAGAGTTATTCAAATCCTTGAACATCCTACACACACAACTCCAATTTCCTATGACATAATACTTGAGTCAATCTTCCAAAATTCCATTGTTTTTAGTTCCCATGGAGACACATGACCATTAAGCTAGAGGACACCTAAATATCACTAAGGATTCCTAGTACCAAACATACTCTCTCATAGAAAAAGGTGGACAACAATGCACTTGGGATGCTCTACCAAGGGTTAGACCAAAAAAACATATAGATAAATTCAAGGGCAATGTTAGACCAAATGGCCATTGCTTGTTAAGTTCATTTAAAACATTTCAACCCTACAAAAAAGTAGGTTAAAGTTAGTAAATAATCCTAGCATCCATTCATCCATGACCTCCTTAATTTATCTTATTGGGATTCAACTCCACAACCCCCTGCTATAAGCCACTAGCTTCATTGTTACATATTTATGCATATTTCCAAAAAATATCAATAACTTTACCATTACAAAACAATTTAAAAAACATTGTTTAATCTACATTATGTATATGCAACATACATGTATACACAAATTGTATCTATCCCTAGCCTTAAATTGAGTCAAGTTTCCTTAGATTTCTATGTGGCTCTTATAGTTGCAACGCTTGACTACCCTAACAACCATCAACCCTATAGAGATCCTTATATTGATATCATGATCACCTCCAGTTGCAAAGATTACCTAAATTGATTTTGTGATAGCCTCCATTCAAATCATTGCCTAGAATTTCTATATTCACTTGCTTTAAAACTTGACAAACACTAAAAAAAATGAAATGATATACTATGGTGTTACTATAAATATATTTATACATAAGAATCTATACACGAGCAGAGGTCAATCTTAATCCTTGAACTGATCCATTTTTTTAGGTGTATTTTTTTGTGTAAAATATTTATGTTAAAAATTTTTACACCATATATAACTAACGATTTATATTGAAACATACACTGCCATAAATAATTTCATATCTAAGTGCTTATTGCTCCTAGATAACTCCTTCCATATTGAAATATACCAATGATGACTCAACATGGTAGAGTGGCACTCATGGCAAAGAAGTCTTAGAAACTTAAGGTGGGAAACCCCCACTTTCAAATTCCATATTTTGTGAGAAGGTGAAGAAAAGGAAAAGGGAGCAAAGAATTCTTATCTATGGTGAGGTTAAAGAAAATCAATAAAAAAAGGGGGTGAAAAAATTCCAATCTCATTCAAATCCACTCCTCCCCACGTCAATCAAACAACAAAAGGTCACAAAAATTTGTTTTACTTGTTCCTCAATTTCCAAAACCATCTTTGATTCAAATTTGCATTCATATTTCCATTTGGATCCAAGGATCGATCCTCTACATCAGACCAAAGTCGATCCATGGGAAAGAACATCAATATTTCATTAGATGACCTAGATTCCTTCAAGCAAGAATGGCTACACAACAAAGAATTGAGTGTGGACGAAGAAGAAGAAGATGACTAGGAAGAACTTGAACCTACACAAAAGACAAAACTAACACAATCCTACAAGATGAGCATGATCCTGAAGTTTACATGCACTAAAGAAAAAACTAACACAATCTTGTGGATTCCACTTGCACAATAACCCCTGGATCCCACTCACATAGGGGACATCAATGACATTGGCAGTAAGGGACCATCAAAATCCTAACATGGGACCATGCAACCTAAATTGGTGAGTTCAATAAATGACCTTTTTTATTATTTATTTTGGTAGAATACAGATCTCCTTTTTGGATATAGGTTCATATCCTACTAGATCCATGATTCTACTTTTTAGGAAAGGATCTCAACACCATACAACCTAAACCAGTTTATAGTTTACAAAATCAAAGTAAAAAATATAAATATAAATTTCATGTCTCTTGTTTAAGCATGCAAAACAGATAGCAGAATGCATAACCCTACTTAACCCTATAGCATTGATCTATATATATAAATCATCTGCTTTATAAAAATATAGTGGTGAAGAGGATTTTGTTTCTTTTGAACTTTCCTTTTATGAAACTCTAACTACTACATATATTGGATCACCTTTTGCATAATCAACCATAAAATATGTATTTCCATCTGTTATATTTTTATCATTCAAGCTAGCATTATGATGTTATGATCTTTAACTGAGAGAATAACATGCATAGAAATAAAACACAAGAGACAAGAGACAGAAAGAATTTTCCTCGGGGAAACCATAAAGGAGAAAACCCCGCAACTTCCTCAGAGATAGAATCGGCACCAAAAGTAAAACCTGAAAACATAAAGATGATCTCCCGAAAGCTGTACTCTCTCTCTTGTCCCAAAAACTTCTCTCTCTCGCTCATGTTCCCCAATGAGTGAGTGTGAGTGTTTGTTATAAATATAGAGGCTCACTCTCTATTTATATTCTTTCATTCACTTGAAGCCCACTCCAACATGTCGTCCTCACTTAAAAATTACTTACTAGAGCTGACATATCTAGGAGTGTCTAATAACCCTAGTGCCCCATAACGTGTGGGGACTTTGCCTCCTCCAACCAACAAGGAGGGTTATCCTTAACACAATGGTGGGGACTATTGCCTTGAATTACAATGAATCACCTAGGGTCGAATTCTCTAGGATATTCTAATAACCCTAGGTCCCCACAACTGCGGGGACTTTAACCCATGACCAATAGAAGGGTTACTCACAATGACTTGATATGACTTGTTCACATTATAGAAAATCCCGATAGGAACATTGGGGAATGAAATGACTCAATTACATTACAAATACATCCCGTAATAAGCATTGGAGTACAATACATAATATATATGGATTAATACATTACGAAGTTACAAATACATTAACACTCCCTCTTAACTAGGAAGGTATTTTCTCGACATAATTTATCAGTACAAGTCTTCTTCTCTGTATCATCTGGATCATCATCGAGTCCTCATCATCTTCATCTTCAAGTCATCTTCATATTCAGGTTATCTTCATCTGGATCTAGATCATCACTTGATCTGGATCATCATCACTGGATCTAGATCATCACTCGATCTAGATCATCATCACGGGATCTAGATCATCACTTGATCTGGATCATCATCATTGGATCTGGATCATCACTCGATCTAGATCATCACTACTGGATCATCATCACTGGATCTAGATCATCAATGGGTTATCATCACTGGTGCTATCTCTTGATTCTTCTCGTCACAATAAGTTGTACCAAGCAAACCCTTTTTCATGCTGGTTCTAGGCCTAGCCTCCATGTAGATCTTCTTCAGTGCTTATATATGTCCCTAAGTTAGAAAGGCCCGCCTAGCAGTTACATCTGACCTTAACTTGTCAGAAAGGCACGCATAGCACTCACATCTGACCATGAGAGGAACTTAATCCCCTCACCATATCAGAATGGCCCAGCCCTTACATCTGACCATGGAAGGAACCTCATCCTCTCACCATGTTAGAATGGCCCAACCCTTACATCTGACCTTGACTCGTCAGAATGGCCTAGCCCTTACATCTAACCTTGACTCATCGTAATGGACCAGCACTCATATCTGATCATGTGAGAACACATCCCACAGTCATATCAGAATGGCCCTCAGTCCCAGACTGAGCTTTCATGTTAACTGACCAGGTCCCTCCATTCTCCTAGAGAATGGCATCAGCCTTTATATCTGATCAATTGGGAACCAATCCCTCAACCACATCAGAATGGCCATGCACTCACATCTAATCATGTAAGACTACATCTCACACTCATATCAGAAAGGCCCTCAGTCCTAGACCGAGTATTCCTGGCAACTGACCAAGAACCTCCATTCAAAGAATGGCAGCAACCCTTATGTTTGATCATGTAGGAACCAATCCTACAGTCATATAAAAATGGCTCAGCACTCATATATGACATGGAAGGAACCAATCCTCTCACCATGACAAAATGGCTCAGCCCTTACATCTGACCATGGAAGGAACCAATCCTCTCGCCATGTCAGAATGGCTCACGGACTCATCACTTCCCCTTGGAAGGAACCTCGATCTAGAGAACACCAAAATTCTCCCTGAAGTACTCAAACTTCACTTTGGCTAATGGCTTTGTCAACGCATCAACTATCTATTTGTCCATCGCAACATACTAGAGCTCCAGTGCTCCTCTCTGCACCATATCCCTGATATAGTGATATTTGATCTCGATATGCTTTGACTTGTCATGGAACACCGAGTTCTCCAACAACTTCTCACAACTCTAGTTGTCGCAATATATACAGGTAGCATCCAAATGGAGATCAAATAAATCAGATAGTAGCTTCCTTAGCCATACTACCTCACAACTAGTTGAACAAGCTATGACATACTCTGCTTCAGCTGTACTCAGTGCCACACAGGATTTATTCCTGCTAAACCAAGAGATCAAACTTGATCCCATACTGAAGCAACACCTTGAAGTGCTCTTCCTATCAATGGCACTGCCTACCCAATTTGAATCAACATAACCCTCTAGGTTAATCTTCTGAATCGCCTCATACTTGAGCCCATAATCAACTGTACCCCTCAGGTACCTCAGAATATTCATTGCAGCAATCAAGTGAACATGTCTCAGATTTGTTAGTAACTGGCTCAAGGTGTTCACAGCAAAGCAAATATCTGGTCTTGTGTTTGTCAAGTACATCAAGGACCCAATCATCTGATGATACATCATAGAATCAACCGTTTCTGATGAAGCAACACTCAATAGCTTCAGGTTTGATGCCATAGGTGTGGTCATGCAGTCCATCATCCTGAACCTATTCAGGATCTCTGCTGCATACTTCCCTTGTCCACACCTCCATGCCTAGAACATAGTGCATCGACACATAATAGGAGCATCACTAGTCTATAACACATTCCTCAAATGAATGAATCCCATGATCCTGGGAGGCCATTCAAGGTGGCTATAACCACTTCTGCATTCTCGACTTCTACTACTACAAGACCCTCATAAAGTATGACTGTATGGTCTCTGCATTTTGGATCTTCACATTCTTCAACTGTTTTCTCAAAGTCATATTCTGATTTATGTTCTTCCCTTCAAATAGCTTGGTCAAGGAATAAAACACCTCTTTCGAGGTCTTTAGGGGAGACACTTGTGGTACAAGTTGATCCGTGACTGAATCAACAATGATCTTCTTGGACTTGACCAAGTTATTCTGGTATAAGGCTTTTAGCCTCATCTCCTTCTGGAACTGGAACCTCTCTATTTATGTAGGTGTCCAAATCATTTTCTTTAGAAAGATCATATGCTTCCATGCTTGGAAGTTGTCAAATTCACCAAGCTTATCATCAAGATGATGTGATATATCACTTTGAAATGAGAACCTCAAATGAAAATAACAAAATATTAGATCTTACTGATTTGAGGTGTCCATCCTGGTTCCGGAGCTGGCTGATCTAGGGTTTGTCAAAGAAACCCTAATTTTCAAAACTTGGAATCTTTCAAATATGATTGGATAGAAAGATATATATCTTTAAGGCAAGCTGTCCAATGTACTCCTTTTCTGAAAACAGTGGAGGGAAGCTCTTGGAACAGGAAGCCCTAGTTTACCAATTTCTTTTGCAGAAATGCCTGATACTGTTTCTGAGATATCTCTGAAATTAATGCTCCTCTATGTCTAAAACTTTGTACTGAGGTATCCTATCCTGTCCCTATTCCAAAACCATAGGTTTCATCAGAATGGGTTTCACCAATTGGGACTTATGATCATTTTCCCAAGGTGATCTGTTACAGGACTGTTCAAAACAATGAAGTTGTATGGACTACCAAGTCTCACTATTTCATATTCTAGATCTAAAACTCATACCATAGAAATAAAATTCCATGCCCTTTCTAGAAAATCTTCATAAATTTCATTTGGACCTTTTTATCCCAAGATATAGCAATTCTCCCCAGGTGTCCTATTTAGGGATGAATCTTGGAAGAGGCTGGAACCCTAACTTGGAGGGATCATATCTCCCAGAATATAAGGAATCCAAGGCTGAATTTTGGAAACAGTGTAAATCAGGACTTTATCTTTGTCCTGTGAAATTTTCAGCTCCTTCACCGTCTTCAATCCCAAGATATAGCGAATGTACCAAAACTTATCAGTTTTATTATTTTAGGGTTTTTCCAGCTTGGGGTCAAACTAGGGTTTGACTTTCCCGAAGTTTCACCCAACCAAAAATATAGACCCAGGTCTCTAAAATTTGATTTATATGAGGATAGAAATCTTATGCCGGGCTCACTCAAAAATTCATTTTTTTGTAAGAATCCCTAATTTCCCACACCAAAAATGTAAAATGCTCGGAATCAAATTCTGCTTCGATAGAAAGATGCGCCCTTCAATGGAGATTCATCCTAGCATACTTTTTCCAATGGATTGTGGAGAGAGACCCAAAAATTAAGAATCCCTAGCTTCTACGGTTGCACAATGTCTTCTTCTTAGGTTAGCTCTGATACCATTTTAGATTTTTATCATTCAAGCTAGCATTATGATCTTAGGATCTTTAACTGAGAGAATAACATGCACATCAATAAAACACAAGAGACAAGAGACACAAAGAATTTTCCTTGGGGAAACCATAAAGGAGAAAACCGCACAACTTCCTCAGAGATAGAATCAACACCAAAAGTAAAACCTGAAAACATAAAGATGATCTCCCGACAGCAGTAGTTATATCTCTCTTGTCCCAACAACTTATCTCTCTCACTCATGCGCCGCAATGAGTGAGTGTGAGTGTATGTTATAAATAAAGAGGCTCACTCTCTATTTATATTCTTTCATTCACTTGAATCCCACTCCAACATGTCGGCCTCACTTAACAATTACTTACTAGAACCGACATCTCTAGGAGTGTCTAATAACCCTAGTGCCCCACAACATGTTCGTACTTTTCCTCCTCCAACCAATAAGGAGGGTTATTTTTAACACAAAGGTGGAGGCTATTGCCCCGACATACAATGACTCACCTAGCGTCGAATTCTCTAAGATAGTCTAATAACCGTAGGGCCCCACAACTACAGGGACTTTAACCCTTGACCACTACAAGGGTTACCCACAATGACTTGACATGACTTGTTCACATTATAGAAACTCCTGGTAGGAACATTGGGGCATGACATGACTCAAGTACATTACAAACACATCCCGTAATAAACATCAAGGTACAATACATAAGATATACGGATGAATACATTCCTAAGTTACAAATACATTAACATCATCTTTGTTAATGCACCTATAAATGCTTCCAATGGTAGAGACAATAGCAACTTAGGTGGAAAATTCAGCAACAAATCCAACTAGAGAAAAGGAATCCAAGCCTATAGTATCCATTTGAGTTTTATATCTTTTTCAAGAGCTTGTAGATGAGGCAACTTCCCTTTCTATAGTTCCAAATCCATATGAGGTAGAACCTCAAGTTCCAAGGAAGAATGATGTAGGACCTTTGGATAGATACACGCAAGGCTTGAAATCGCATCCATAGTCATTTAGCCTAGATACAGATACATAACCGAGGATGTACGCTATCCAAGTGCATATCTAATTCCAAGATCAATTACATAGTCCACACGAGACCCCTTATCATACCTTTCACTAAGAAATGGTTATGTCTGAGCCTTTATGTCTTGTACCACCCACAAGGGAATAGGAATAGGTAGGAGAAAATATGGATAAGTTAAGTGTTTCAGTAGTTTAATATCCTAAATTTAATCATCCCTTGGTTTGATAGGATAAATATATTCTTAATATTCTTTGTGAAAAATTATCAAGTGACTTTATTTCGACCAAGAAGAACTTTGTCTTGGGCTGCTGGGATAGGTATGATTTACCCCATATTTTCTAGGGAAGAAGGGATGCTTTATTATCTAAGGAAATTGCCGCAGACTATGGATGGTCAAATAAGGACTTTCTTGATGGTTTTGTACATCCATTTCATGAAAATTCATTCTCTTTGCCAAAATATGGTTGAAGAATTGGCCCACATTTTTTTGCAACTAGTGAATCCAAACCAATGAATAGGAGGAAAGGAAAGGCATAATAGTTTGATATGTTTAGATCCTATCCTCTGCAAGTGCACTGTAGACAACAATTTATGATGAGTGGTGAATGATTGCCATGGAAAATACAATACGAATGGAATGCAATTGAATGACAAATGATTTCTTCGTGAAATAAAATATAGATTGATCACTTTGACCTACAGTATGATGTGTTTTTAAAACATAACATGGAAATATATATTTTTTGTTTTTCATATTTATTTTCCGTGTGGTAAATATTTCCCAAAAATAAAAAACTTTCTGCCTAAACATTATCTCAGAAACACAAATTTTATTGTTTTGTGTGACTTCATATGTGCATAGTCTCATCCTTCTTGATACATGAATTTTAGGTGTTATCTATAATGAGATAAATATTGTTGAGGATTAGCCTACATGTCTTGTTGTATTTCTATATGTTGTATTACCCTTATATATGAAAAATAGTGTATCCTAATATTTTATAGCAAGTTTGAATGTACCCTACAAAATATTTACAATAAAATTAGGACATTTATTGGTTGGTATGATCCTCCTTCATGTCACTCATTCTTATCTCAAGCATTAGTTTATCAAGATAAATTTTTATCTTCACGTGGATATCCATATAGATTTGTCTTCAAGATCTTTATCATTTTCCTTCAATGGTGGTGTTGCTTCATCTTTAGAAACTTGTGTTAAATTCATAGCAACCCAATGTGAATCTTGAAATCTCAAAGTCTAAATCTTCCCTTCCATTGAAGCCATCATTATCAAATATTAAAATGGCTTTATGATCTATTTCAATGTCATTAATAAAGTTTACTTCCTGCTTTCCAATCAATATTTGCATGTTCTTTTAATATAGACTGAATAGAGGTAGTTGACAATACATATGCATTCTTAAAAGAGCTAAACAAAAGGATCACATTTGCTAGATGAAATGGAGTTTGTATTGCTACTTTCATGTGAATGGTCCAATTTATATTTTCTTGGTTCACTATCATCTCTTTGGAACCTATAAATTCAGAATCCATGTCTTATGTAACACCTTCACTTTCAAGGATCACATCTTGATATTTTTCCATCTTCATTAATAGTATGTCACCTGTACCTACTTCGATTATCTAATAGTTCATAATCAAGTTAAACTCCACATCTCTATGCTCATTCAATTTGAGACATTAAAGTGTTAAAAGTTGTCAAACAAGATTGTTATGGAGAAGACTTCCTATGGCTTGGGGTAGACCAGAATAGACTGTATGACACCATAAATAAACCCATTTCCATATGCAATAGAGGTAAACACAACTAACACTAAGGGATATAAGCCATACCTTACTCCATAAGGTTGTAGTAGATCCTCGTTGATGTTTTAACCACACTTGCACCTACATTCTATTCTCAGCAACAACGAAATAGACAAGCATGATATATATTAAGTGTTAGGTCTACTCTAGAATATATAAAACCAATATGTATAAATCAAAGTAACTACATCCATGGAAAAAGTAACATTCATAGTTACACACATACAATGGACGAGAAATGGATATTTCTTTTTATTATAAACATAGATACAAGTGACAAACTTTGTCGATGCCTCATCGAAATGGAGAAATCGAGTCCTCCACCTGGACCTCAACCACTTCAATCCTCCATCTCAATGGAAATATAACAAGATAATGTCAAGCTTGGGAAGAGCATCAATGGCTACTCAAAAGGATAAAGGGATACCGAATCAAGAATGTATGAATGGGGCACAAATGAACTATAGTTTCCTTGCTCTCTTCAATTCTATTCCTCTAATGAATCCAAGAGGCTCAATATATAACCCTTAAATAAGGAATTCAAGGGTCGATTCGGAGTGTTTCTAGGCATATGGAAGGGAAATAGTCAAGTTATTCGTGACTCATCGAGGAAAAATCCAAAATATTTTATTTTGGCCACATTTCTCAATGTACGCGGGTCATAGTGGGACAAGATGCATGTACATGTGATCTGTATTCATGTGACCTACGTATACCAGTAAATAGAGATTTTTAAACATATTTCTTGGAACATCAAAGTTTATTTTTGAGCAAAGGGGGTCCAAACAGTCTGCATAGGGATAGGGAAGGCCATAAAAACATGATCTACCAAGTGTGATAAAATCATCTATAATAGATTTCCCCTAATGTGTGAGGTCAGAGGGGTAACAGGATGGACGAAATACATTATACAAATCCCAGAAGTGGATTAATGAAGACCCAGGTGGAAAAACAAGCCACTCATTAGTACAATACAATGATACATCTCAGCATGTGACTTCAAATATGAAGTATAGAAGTCCCAAATACAAAATAGTACAATGTCCATGAATATGAATGATAAAAATATGTCTCATGTGGTAATCTCCACGTACAATATACAGTGAAATAAGATCTTCATACTAAATGAAGACATCTTATAGCACACTGGAGTCTGGTCATGAGAGCTGACATATCATGAATATTGACACGATCAAGGAGTTATCATATATGGAATGCCATCAATCTTGGAGTTCTTCTACACAAACTGCTACCGATACATGTCCCATCATGCAAATAAAGGTTTCGAGGTTGAACATGATGGACCATCATCTGATTACGGGTCATTGATGTATACCATTAACAGACACGATATATCCCACCAGCAATAACAATGGGAATCAAGGTACATAGTAAAATCAAACACGTGTGAATAGATGTGTTTAGGTCAAACACTTGAGAGAATCCATCGATCACGGGACATTGATGTCTTCCAAAAATTGTCGATGGAAAGAGAACCTACCACTAAGGAATGCAAGTCTTAAGGAACTCAATGGACTCTAGACTCTTATTCTAGAATAAATGGTCTGAATTCAATGGAATGAAATCCCCTGGAAGGAAGGAATTAAGGCCTCCACCAGCAACCAACAGGAGGTACTAAGCAATGCTAGATAATTTGGAAGAACTCGGACAGACACGATGTCTATAGACCAGTAACTATATCAGGAATGGCCAACCTGAAAAGACAAGATAACTGAGGAATGACCAACTCAAGATAAAACTTCCTTCGAACAAGAGCATTAGGCAGATGGAGACTTATAGGCAACATAGACTCAACATGAAAATGGGGCAGCTCTACGACATAGGAGGCATCCACAGAGGATCCATAGAGACTAGAAGCATAACCAGTTAGTGGATAAAACTCAGAGTAATGAGTACAACTCCTAAAATCATACTAATAACCCAACCAATGGATGGAATATAGTGTGCTCTATTCGAAGGTGACATGACATGATAGCTACAAAAAGTGATATCATTTCTCATCCGTATTTTTTATGTTTTTAATTTTTTTGGTCTGTTTTCATATTAAAAATATTGAAAATAATAAAAGTTATTATGGCACATAACTAGGAGGAAACAAGTGTCGTGGGAAAGAAAACTAGTTCCAAGCAGTGGAACATACCTATGCTCAACAAAAGGAAGCATGTGCAAGATAAGGACACTCGGGGGGATGTATCCTTTGGGTAAGGGGTAATTAAGCTACAAAAGATATATAAAAGGCTCTACTTGGCTCGAATTGAGGAAATCTCAGGCTATATGGCTTATAAAACTATAGTATGGATTCAACATAAAGCTCAATATGGCAAGTGGATGCATGAAAATGCAATTACAACTTGATATAAATGGGAGTCCCTATGGGAGATGTCCAACATAAAGTTCAAGAAAGAATATGTGGTTCTTACTTGAAGATGTGGTGTGAATATAAGGGACTCCCAGACTTAATGGAGGAACCACAACATGGGTACCAAAGGGAAAAGCGGGATCTAGCTAGGGAACCCATGAATAGGAAGGCTCTATCACTTACGTAATGTTGCTCCTAATAGCGGTGTGAAGGTTCTACAACATTACAAATTGGGTTGATACCAAAAGTTAAAGCAGCATGGTCATAGGACGATGCATGATGCATATGGAAACGTGATCCTATCCTATATGCCAGTTCAAAGTTATACCTATTATGGGAATGAATGAGCAAAGGTCTCTGCAAGAGTGCACAAAAAATTGACCCTACATGACAACAATATTAGTCCAAAACAGTTGGAAACAGTCAGTAAAGAGTCCAAAATATAGGATATAGGGAGGATTGTTCATGATAAATGCATTCGAAGCAAATAGTGTGGTGGACAATGGGACATAAGAAGAAATGTAAGGTTTAGAACCAACATTCATGCATCCACTACAACCCCCATGAGAATGAAAAATGGTGCTAAGACCGAGTGAAGGAAGTGAAAATACTATCAAAAATGGATTATATGGTGGAATATGACCACTCCTAATCTATTAGCAAGGTAAGGGGTTGTGGTGTCCCCCAGTCCAACACCAAGGTCTGCATTAGGACCTGGAGTGGGTGACGGGATATTAGTAGTGATATTAGGCATGCCGAACATAAAAGGACCCAAAATCAAGAGAACATAAATATAATCAAGTAATAATGATCCCAAAATTGAACTAGCGCACAAAAAGCACACCCCTAAGTAAATCTCAATTAGATGCAAACAAGCCAAGAGGGAGGATAAGTGAGGTCCCGAATGGAGCAAGTATTTCTCTCCTAGGAGAGGCCTGAAATTCCCATACACTAGAAGCATAGGAGTGTAACCAATTATAGTGTCCCTCAACTTCAATGCATAAAGTGACTATGTTGTCTGACCCCTACCTGGCCAGGATACTCACAAGATAACCTCTACAAGTACCCCTTGCAATAACTAGGGAAGGAAACTAAGACCACCCCAATATAACCAATGCTCAAGCAGATAATCATAGGTGGGATCTACCGTACGGGAATGGTAACAAATCCTGAAGCTCGAAAGCACCAAAGGTACCTCAAAATCCCCCATATATGAATAAGATCCTGAAAATATCTTTAGTGTTGCACAGAGAGTGGCAAGGGATTGTCCCCACCACAAACATGTGCGTTGCCTCATTCTTAACTCCTGTGTAAGAGGAGCCTCCTGAGAACACTAATTATATCAAGGATTTCTCTTCTCTCCTAGATAGACACCCAAATGTTTTGTTTTGTAGTCTTGGAAAAATTTACTCACGACACCCTATTCCAAGACTCTACAACCTACGCTTGTTGGTGCACCCCTATCAAATAAAAAGTGTAATCCCTTTTAAGTTAAGCATTCATTTTAAGGGTTGTGATTACTCAAGGGTAATGACTGCACAACTAGCGTTATTATGACTTAGTAGTGAAATAAATAGGCACACCTAACAAATGATGCCAAGTGCAGTTTGCCTTGAATATGAAAAGGGGGTATGCCACTACATGAAATGCACAAAAATTCATTCCTTTCCAAACTCCAATGTAATCCTTCCTATACGAAATCCTAAACACAACTCTCATCCAAGAAATACAATGCAAGTACCTCCTTAAATCCACATGTGAAATGCAAGTAAGAATGCAACTATATAATTATTTTGTATTTTCAATATAAAAGAATGAAAATGAAATAAAAGTCATTAAAATTATCAGTCTCTGCAGTAAGCATCAAACGCAAGCCAAGAAATACATCGAGACAAAAAACTAATGCACTAATGGAAAAACAAAAAAGGAGATAAATGATAAACTATTTTCAAAGAAAAATCAATGAAAAAGGGGTCTCTGGTCACAAAAGAAGCAATCAACAGATAACATCAGTATGCAGGAAGACCCATCCACACTCACAACCCACCCAAAAATTTCCCACATCAAAAAATCAACCAAAAGGGAGGATGCACGCGACTGTTCAAAGAACAGTGCCATATGTACACTACTAGGTACAGAACATCTTGCGTATATACATGATTGTAATACTCATACCCTTGTATACAGAGAAGAAAGTGGTAAAAAGTAGGCCAAGGGTCAAAGCACTCTAGGGGAGTTTAA
This sequence comes from Pseudotsuga menziesii, assembly GCA_001517045.1. Lineage (NCBI taxonomy): Eukaryota > Viridiplantae > Streptophyta > Pinopsida > Pinales > Pinaceae > Pseudotsuga > Pseudotsuga menziesii. Next base: position 54,624 of record LPNX010700597.1, on the reverse strand, counting down.
ATGGATGGAGATGCTACTAAATGCGACACAGAAACATGGAGAAACAAAGAGAAAATCGAGTGAAAGAGTGCACCCACACCCCCACCAAAAAGGAAAATCCCCAGTGGATTCAACAATTCTGTTATCAAGAAGAATTCCTATGGCTTTGGGTAGACCAAAACAGATTGTATGACACCAAAAATAAACCCATTTCCATATGCAATAGAGATAAACACAACTAACACTAAGGGATAGAAGTCATACCTTATTCTGGAAGGTTGTAGATCCCCATTGATATTTTAACCACACTTGCACCTACATTCCTTTCTCAACAACAAAAAAATATACAAGAATGATATATGTTAACTGTTCGGCCTAATTTAGCATATATAAAACCAATATGTATAAATCAAAGTAGCTACATCCATGGACAAAGAACATTCATAGTTACACACATACAATGGAAGAAAAATGGATATTTCTATTGATTATAAAGAGAGATACAAGTGACAAACTCTGTCGGCACCTCATCAAAATGAAGAAACTGAGTACTCCACCTGGGCCTCCACCACTTCAATCCTCCATCTCAATTGAAATCTCACAAGACAATGGAAATATTGGAAAGAGCTTCAACGATTACTCAAAATTATAAAGGGATGCAAACTCAAGAATGTATGAATGGGGCACAAATGAACTATAGTTTCATTGCTCTCTTCAATTCTCTTCCTCTAATGCATCTAAGAGGATCAATATATAACCCTTTAATGGGAAGTGAAGGTTCGAGGCAGAGCGTATCCAAGCATATGGAAGGACACTAGTCAATTTATTCATGATGCATTGAGGAAAAATCCAAAATATTTTATTTTGGGCACATTTCCCGATGTACACGGGTCATAGTGGGACAAAATGCATGTACACACAATATGTAAGCCTGTGACCCACATATACCAATAAATAAGGATTTTTAAAGGTATTTCTTGGAACATCAAATTTTATTTTGAGCAAAAGGGGTCCAAAGAGTCTGCACAGGGACAGGGAAGGCCATAAAAACATGATCCACCAAGTGTGGTAAAATCATCTATAACTTATAGATTAACAAGTGATATACATGAAATAAGACCAAAGGTTGGAAACAACAAGGGAAATAAGAGAATATGTGATTCTGGGCCTTCAATCCGTAACGATTACCTATTTGTGGAATTCTCAAAATGGAAACAAATGCATATGAAATATGATTATTTTATAGTATTGGATTTTTGTCAAAATCTTTGGGTTTCACACATTCAAATGTCTCAACATTCATGGTTTTATATTATTTCTTCAAAATATTGGATGGAGTCATTCTATTTTTAAGTGACGGGACTTTCAATCCATGGTAATTACGTTTTTGTAAACAACATTTATTCCATTGATGGAAGCAAACAAAAACTTTATATTGCCAGCTAAACATAACCAAATATTTTTCCATGCTGGTGTTTTTCTAAATTTGACCAAATATCAACCATTTGAACATAATTCTTGAATACTTATGGTTAATACCTTAACCATAATGCATATAACCTCAGACTTATCTCAGCGTCCCTTTACACTATTGCTCGAGTACCAAATCTTTTGAAAATAGAATGTGAAATATTTAAGACAAGCCGAAAATGTCGTTGGATAATAAGGGAAGTTATGGGTAAATGCAATAATGACATCAAATCGAGGTAATATCATATGGGTTTCATTATTTATAGGGTGATTAAATATGAAATATTGATGTGAACGACAATCAATGGATTATTGCCAAACAAAGTTTTTAGGGTCAAAAGATTCATGGATACAACATTCAAATATGCAAGCTTTGCGATCATTGTAATCCATCTCAATCGGTTGAAACATATAAGGAATAGGGATTTATGCACAGATTTCAAGTAAAACAAAACACCATATTGCACAATATGAACCTTGTGTTTTCCTCTGATTAAGAATTCTCCAAAGGCTTTGGATGATTTAGTTATCAATAAACAAGTGTAAACTAAACATTCCCTGAAACCATAGAATTTGTCAGAAGTGCATTGTTCACAAAGGAATTTGAATCCATCCTAGCCATAGTGAGTGTACATTCAAAAAATAGGCCTCAGAACCATCAAATTTGGCTATCCACATTTCATGAACAAAAATATATCTGAGTACAAAATTACCATCTGATAAGAGAAATCCGGGGTTTCCATCTAAAAATTGCATTGTTGTTTAGGACATCAGTAGGGCTATCAATATCTGAACTATAGAAGCAAATTCATATATGTTTGGTGTATTTTAAGTCCTTAAAAATGACCAGTCTATCGCATATTATATTGGATGGAAATTAAAGGTTTAACATTAAAATTTTAGAACTGAGAACATCTTCCTTTTTCAAAGCATCTTTTTTCCAGTGTTTAGTGGAGAGAAGCTTCTTTGGAGATCTATGGTTTTGTAATTTGGTGCCTTAGTCATTTTGTCTAGTTATCAGACATAAAATTACCTCCTTCAAGTGGTCAGGTAGTCTGTATGTGAATAGTACACCATCATTTCAACAATGGTTAAACCATGAAAGTAAGCATGTAGATTTTCTGAAAGTATTTTTCGAATTGGAGTTAGTGATTTTAGAAGAGTGATTATCTTTTAGACATACAACAATTTTATGAAAAAAGATATTTTTTTTGTAATTAGTTCGTGAGTGAGTGTGTGTGCAGATAAAATCCAAATTGTCATGTTTAGATTGTGTTGTTGTTCAGGACATCAATAGGTCTACCAATAACTGACCTATAGAAGCAAATCCAGATATGCCATGGTGTATTTTAAGTCCTTAAAAATGACCAGTCTATACCATATTATAATGGAGGGAAATCAAAGGTTTAACAATAAAATTTTAGAACTAAGAGCATCTTCTTTTTCAAAGCATCTTTTTTCAAGTGTTTATTGGAGGCTTACTTAGATATCTATGGTTTTGTAATTGCGTAGCTTGGTCATTTTGTCTAGTTATTAGACATACAATTACCTCCTTCATGTGGTCAAGTAGGTTTAGACTGACTTTGATTGTATTATAATGGTTTTGTGTATGAAATAATTGCATTGTTTCATGAATGAGTTAGTGACCCAGGTATGCATTGAGCATCACCATTCCCACATGATTAGTACTACACTATTCAGAAGTATAAGAATAAACCATTCCAACATATTATCTCCTACCGAGAATGACAAACATTCTTACAGATATTAGACTGGCAAATGGACCAAGTAAACATAAGATCGGATGTAACTTCTTTAATCTACTCGTGACACAATTCAAGTGTGTACAAAATAAATTGAACACCCAATCCACACTTAATTCTAGCATATGCATTCTTCAATAGTTTCATCACAAAATCCAATTTCAAAAATAATCACCATGGTTAAAAATTTCTGACTAGTCACATCAAATTCATTATCATTATATTTCATCCCATGGAATTGAGTATGAGTGCACCTGACCAAAGGCTGGCATAATACAATTATACTCTCCAAAAGTGCATTTCTCTACTAATATCCACTACATTGTTGGAATCCACCTGTCCAATAACAATATATACACCTGCAAAACCATCAATTCTTATCTAATAAATGCATCCTAGGTGCAAAGTCTTGTGCACTTGAATTGTTCTTTGAGTTTTTCTTCTTTTCTTTTTGAAGTGTCCTTAATTCACTTTCCAAATCCCCTAGTTATTATTTTACCTATTGCTTTTGGTTTTTATCCTTTTTGCAATAGCTCACTGATAGATCCTTCTAGCCTTCATCCATGTGCATCATTTATGGTTGAGGTGGTGGATTTGTTTATAGGAATCTAATGGTTGTGGTGCATGCATGCTATCTTCACTTTCGGCACAACATATTCTATTCTAGGTAGGCACAATTATCTATGCATGAGAGGTGCACACCGCCACTATCCATAGGAGGCACAATTCCATAAGGTATTTTTCATAAGGATTTTTCTATGTCTGTGAGTGCACAAATCTCTAGTTAAGTAGATAGGATATGCAATTTTATCAATGTCCAACTAATGACCATGAGTACATGCAATTATTTCTACTTTAGTTGGTGTGCTAATTCTTGGATTATTATCTAGATTCCATGTAGCTAGGTTAGGGTTTTACCTCATCTAGAGAGGTGTGTCACTTTGGTAATTGTATTCCCCAAATTTCTCATGTTATATAAAGAAGATTAAGGAATGGTAAGGCAGTTAGATTTTTGAACTCATTGCATTATATTTCTTTATTTTTATTTAATAGAGAGTGATGTTCTTGAGTGCTACAAATTAATCTTGGTGTTACCTTTTATTAATATTGATGTGTTTGTAGCTTCAAAATTCCTTTATCCATTGTTTTGATAGGAGTAAACTTAGTTAGATTTTCCTAGTTTAGCATTTTATTTTAGGAGTGTATATATGCTTATCATCATGGTACCAACTACACAGATGATCTAAAATCTTTTGATCTGTGTTCATAAATGATTACTTCCTTTGAGAGGGCACTGTTGTTGGAATATTTTTGAGAATAGGATGCCCAAAAGTATCTAAATATTGGAGTGACCCATGGATGATATAGGAACAAGGAGATTTATGGATTTTGTGTGTAAGATTCCCAAGAATCCCCAATGATTAGAGTGTTGGTTTATGCATAAAATAGGTGGTATCCACTTGTGATAGATCACTAATTTGTTTTATTTGTGGTTCCTTTTTTTTTTAGGTCTTTTCAGAAATTATAGGAATGGTTTAGGGAGTGCGACTAATTAGAGGGAACTTCCAACTTTACACCTTAGAAGTGTAGGATTCAAATGTTGAACCAGTTGTTATGCCTAGGGATCATTTTCTTCTATAGGAAGCCTGCAATTTGAAACTATAAAAATACCACTCTAAATCATGATGGGCACCCAACATGAGCTTACATATTGTATTGAATTTGGAAGTAGTATCACATGGAATGATCAAAGGATATTTTAAAAAGTATCAATGTTTCACAAATAGATACGCTTCATGATGTAGTGGCTTTGATTCTTCATTTAATACCTTAAATTAGGCACTTGAATTCTGATCTAACCAACACCAATATCTACCACAAGAAGGAACACCCAATACTCTTTTAATACTTGTTTATTTCAGAATTATATATGTCATCCTATCCACCATCATGTCGGCTCTAGTATCTTACTAGTGCATAGGTCAGATCTGGCCTTTCTTCCCATAACAAGTTGGCTCCTATTGACTTTTATGACTGTAGTTTGGAATCATTGTTGTAGCTGCCATGATGTACATAGGAGAAACACCCTTTTACTGCTATTGTTGTTATAAGTATTCCCAGAAACCACCCAGACTTAAAAATATTCTTCCCAGATCCAACATATAAAGTCTTAGATCATGTCCTCCTTGGACAAACAAGGTATAGGTAACTACTCTAGATGTTATTCCAAGATTTTTTTTGGATACATAGTGGCAAAAAATGATGATATATTCCCAAAAATGTTTCCCCATGGATACAACAAACCTCATACTAACTATTAACCTTCATTATCAATGTTAGACTGCTCAGAATTCCTTCTCTCATGAGTGGGTATCCATACAAAATTGGTGGTAACAAGAGTTATTTCATTCAAGCATGTTGAATCATCAATTGATTTCAAAGTTACCTATGTTATCATATACTAAATCTTTGGAAAAAACAAAAACTATAAATGAGGTATTTTTCTTGGAAAAATCTTGAGCTTGTGTTTTTAATAAACAATGAACTAATCACAACATATCTGCACAAGCATTAATGCATGTATTCTCAGAGTGAATTTTCGGCAATGAAGTCTTATTTTTACTCAAGTTAGAATTATAACATATTGTAATTCCTTGCAACATATTCTTGTAATATGGCTTCAATTTCTCGCAGTTATGTTATGCATCAGAAAATTTAGAGGTTATGTTCAAAGATTACTTTGAAAAAATAGGACTTCTTTATAACTTTTATTTTAATAAGTATTTTTTGCAAGTTTAAGGGACACACAAGTGGTGCTCAAAGGAAAAAACTAGTATATAAATTTAATAATCTAGAAAACAAGATAGGCTCTTTCACCTCATGTTATCAAGCACTGCAAATACATATAATAAAGACTTAATGGCACAAAATAAGCAAGGCCCCAAGCATTTGAAGAAGCAACATCCTTGCAATACCAAAAAGAGAAAAACAAGGTCCCAAAACCTATCAATTAGTTCCTTCTCCTAATGGTGATAAAGGAACTAAGTAAAATAGGAAGAAGACTGAAATACGTTGCAACTTTTGTGAGTGATATGGTCATATGGAGTCTAAATATTTTAATAAGATGGAAGCCTTAGAAGAAACAAGGAAAAATAACAACATCAATCTATATTTTGATTCTTTGAACTCTTCTTCTCATGGAAATGCACTTTTTGCTACAACATATACTTCTTCTTCTAATAAGTGGATCATTAATTATGGGAATATTATCATATGGATAAGCATAAATCCATATTTTTTTTTTAGGCTCACACACAACCATAAGTCCAAAAGTTCCAGGTCTTTAGGACAGACATGGGAAGAAGAGGAAGCTAGTTTTGTTGGGAGCCATGGATACAGAGATAACATGATTTACAGGGAATATGTGACATACTAACTTGATTAACTCATTATACGAGGTTATGGAATACTGCTCTAGTGACATTGGTAGGTGCATTCGAACAAAATCAATATTCATGCTTGTTATAATTGATTTTACCACACATTGTGAATCACACTTTTATGGCCTTCCTTGTCCCTTTGTAGACTTCTTAGACCCCATGGACCATTTTTGTACCTTTGATGTTTCCAAAATCATCCCTAAAAACATGCAAAAATTGTCATACGTGAATTTTAATCCCTTTCTCACGTATATACATGGATTTGACCCCTAAACCCACATACATCAAGATGTGTGCAAAAGGCTAAATTATTTTGGAGTTTTCCTTAATGTGGATTCAACTCACTTGTCTCCTGGCCTTCCATATTCCTTGAGATCACTTAGATTCGACCTTTCATTACCCCATTGAAGAGCTATATAAGGAACCCTTTGTATTCATTGAAGGAATGAGGAATTGAAGAGTAAGAAAACTATAGTCCATTGTTTCTGGAGCTTATACTTGAGTCTGCATCCCTTTGTCCCTTGGATCACTTTTGTGTTCTTCCCAAGCTTTCCGTTTGCTTGTGAGATTTCTATCGAGAGATGGAGGATTGAAGTGGTGGAGGCCCAAGTGGGGGACTCAGTTTCTCCGATTCACAGATGTGCCAATAGAGGTTGTCTCTATTGTAATCTCTGTTTTATATTAATAGAAATATCTTTTCCTGTCCAAGAATGTGTATTTGAATGAATATTTGATCCATGGATAATTTCAAATGCTTATGTGTTATTGATTATATATGCTAGAGTAGGTCTAACACGATTATATAGAGCATGCTTGTCTTGTTTGCTGAGTGTTGAGATAACAATTTATCAATTCAAGTTGGAGTTGGAAAGCTCAATGGGGATCTACATCAACCATCCAGAATAAGTTACGAATCGAGATCATTTTGTGTTAGATATTTTGTTTCTCTTGCATATAGGAAAGGATTGATTTCAGGAGTCAAGTTGTCTGTTGTGGTACCCCAAGCCATAGGAATTTCTCTCCGTAACAGAAACTTGCCTTAGCTACCGTTCATGCAGTTCAAAGATTGAAACGCTATATTCTCCTTCGCCAGACCTTGGTGGTAGCCCATGTCAATCCATTTTAGTTCGTCCTCACTAGAACGATGATCGAGGGAAAGTATAATAAGTGGATTGTCATCTTACAAGAATTTGATCTCAAGTTTATTTCGGCAAAATCGAAAAAATCGTTGATTTTTGCGGAGCTTATATCTAATTTCCCAAGCGAGCATGAGGAGGAAGTTTGTGAAGATACATTTGTCGATGAGCACATTTCCCTGATCTCAACTTTAGATCCATGGTATGAGGATATTATCATATATTTACAAACATTGAAGGTCCCTAATCACCTTTCACGGGATGAACAACGATGGTTACGTCGCGTGTCCAAGAATTACCTCATAGTGGATAACACATTATACCTCCGTGGGGTAGATTCCATTTTACGTCATTGTTTAACTCATGAGGAGGCTGATCTTGTGCTGAATGATTGCCACAGAGGGGGGTGTGGTGGTCATTTATCTGGGCTTTCTATAGCGCAAAAAATATTGAGAGCAGGTTATTTCTGGTCATCGATCTTTAAATACTGTGTCAATGTGGTCAAGAAGTGCCACCCTTTCCAGGTGTTTGCACACAATATGTGCTCACATCCTGTCCCGTTACATCCAATTATCACCACTGGTCCCTTCACTAAGTTGGGGCTTGATTTCATGGATTTCAACCCAACTTCTGTTGGGGGGCATCATCATATTATCATGGCTGTTGACTATTTCACGAAATGGGCTGAGGCTATGCCCATGGTTAAATCCGATAGTGAGACAACCATACATTTCATATTCAACCATATCATTACTTAGTTCAGTATTCTAAAGGAGCTTGTCATTGACCATGGCAGGCACTTTCAGAATCGGATGATGGAAGAGTTGGCCTCGAAGTTAGGGTATAAGCAGGAGCATTCTTCTTCTTATTACCCTCAAGAGAATGGACAGGTTGAAGCAGTGAACAAATCACTCAAGTCCATTCTCCAACGAACCATCGCACAAAGCAAAACCAATTGGCATATCATGTTATATCTTGCTTTGTGGGCTTATAGGACCGCGGTTAATATTGCCACCGGTTTTTCTCCATATCAGCTTGTACATGGAGTGGAGTCTATATTGCTGGTTGAGTGTGAAATCCCTACTTTGAAGCTATCCATAGATCTCTTACCAGACACTTCCCCATTGGAGGAACATTTGGTCCACTTAGAGCAGCGCCAAGATGCCTTGGTGGCTCTAGAAATGAATAAGGGTCGCGTTAAGGTCCAATATGATAAATTTGTCCGTCCAAGGAATTTTAGTGAAGGATATTTGGTCCTTTTGTGGGATCAAGCCAAAGAACTCTTAGGGGCAGGAGAGTTTAACTCCATGTGGCATGGTCCTTACGTTGTTAAACGTGTGTTAGAGAAGGGCACGTATGAGCTAGTAGATTACGAGGGGACAGCCTTGGCTGAGCCTAGAAATGGGATCTATATTAAAAAGTACTATGCATGATTATCAGCCAGGGCTAACTATTGTATATTATTGTACAGTATTTTGCATAGTTAGGTTTTTATTATGGTGATCAGGTTTGTTGATTAGCTTTCGTTTCTCATGGAAGATGTCAATGGAGTCTTCCATCTATATAGGATTCACGGATGGTGCTATCCATCACACTCAACAGTCAACTTCTACTGCTTGGGTGATTTATACTCCTATGGGTCAGGTATTGTCTTCAAGAGGCGTATGTTTACGACCCTCTTCAAACAATGTTGCTGAATATAGTGCCGTTATCAAGCTTCTACGGGATGCCATTTCACAAGGTGTTCTCTCTCTTGAGGTACATCTTGATTTGGAGTTAGTAGTGTCACAACTTAATGGCTTGTATCATGTTAGGGATCCAACATTATTACAAAGATTCTTACGTGTGAGATTGTTAGAACGAGAATTTGAAAACATAACATACAGNCTGACTCATATGCTAACTATGTGTTAGATTGGAATTTGTTTCATAGACAATAAGCTCATCACAAACATACATTTTTACACATGTAAATAAATAAATCGATTATCATAAAAAAATTTCATTAAAAATCCAAAATGTGATAATACATAAGTGTCATAATAAAAAAATGGGGCTTCCGAGCCACCAAAATATAAATACACAGTAGTACAAAATGTAGCACTCCTAGGTATCTAAGCATGGGGAGGAGGAGGGGGGTTCTGATCATGGAATGTCACCACGGCTATAGCTAGCCATCGAAACAACCACACCCATGCTCACGGCACACCCACCGCCTAACGCTGCATGGCCTCAGGCAGGTCGTCAAACTGCGCTATGGGTACCCTATGTGTCAACCGCACGAAGTTGGTATGAATGCTTTGGAACATCTGCTCTACATCCACACCCATAATTTCATCTCCTCTTCACCTTCGTCTATGATGAGGGAAGCCTTCAGGCCGCCATGGTCCTACATCTGCATACATATGACAGGATGTCACTTTGTGTTGTCACGCAAAAACGTGTCTTTTGATTCCAAATATAAAAAAACACAAAAAATTAAATAATTCACAAAATTGAAAAAGAGGGTTGGGATTCGTTACCAATGTCACCATATGCCGATCTTGGTGGTAGTGGCATGTCGGGATCTCCCTGAAAATCTATCCCCACATAGGGGTAATCATCGATGGAAACTATCTGTCACCGCCACCATGGAAAGAAATCACTGGATATGGGTTGGACACCCTACCTCCACCCAGTCTATGCATCGCATGTACCCAATGTCATTGGGCCAGATCTCAAACCCCATGAAGAGGAACATCAACTCTAGGGCTCAATCTCGGAATACGCCCAAAGAAGAACGTGCTCAGTATACCTTTGAAACCGAATTTTTGTACCCTGCCCGTCTTACAGTTGTTGAGCTATTGCTTCATGCTACTCAACAGCATAGTACTCCAATCATAAACTATGGGTCTCATGCACTCCATTGCATAGAACATCAGGGGCCACAAGGCCTCGTGGTGTGAGGCTAGCCCTGTTGTCCTGCTGAGTGTCAATAGTATGGCCTTTAGGCCTAGCACCTGTATGGAGTTAGTTGGGATCTAACTCTCGACCTTCTCCATGTTTGGATAACAGTATACAGCTATATACTCATCTATGGTGAGGCCACCTCCGGGCCCGCGAGAACGTAGGTTCACCACTTCCCCCCGTCGGGACAATCCAATAATGAAGTATATGTCCTCCAACTCTATAGTGAGGGACATCCCATCGATTTGGAAAGACTCTAAGTCAGGATCCTAGTAGTCTACTCGCATATCCAGTAGTCTTGGTTTGGCCCTCAAGTCACCTAGACACCAAAACTTGTAGAGCCTGCATGCACGAAGAGCTTGTTCTGCCATTAGATCTCCTCGTACTGCTTCTTCTACATCCCTGTGCTCACATTCCCTCCATTCTAGAACCATCCTGCACATTTAATTCAATTTTGGGTCATTAGATGTCTTAGAAAAACTTGAACGCAGTCGCATACGCTACTGTTTGCTAAACAGCCACGTATGTACGTGACTTTGAGCCCTTTTTCCATGTATAGCCAGCCCTATACACAGAAAAATCCTCGATTTTCGTGTGGGCTGTGGCTCATAATTTAGAGTGGCCTAGAAATCAAATTTGACCATGGAAAATGGAAAAATTTACATGCAAATGAAAGAGTAGGGCATGGGAAGTTACCTAGAAAAAATGGTGTCAGATTCCACCGGCTGGATCTCCCGGAATTCGCGTTTGAAGTTATGAGCTCAATTGGGTAAAAATTTCAAATGTTATATAATGTTTTTAATATTTTACTATTTATAGAAATTTTTCAAATTTTTGAAAAGTTTTACCCCCTTTCTATAGTTTTGGACCGTTTCTGACCCTTTTAGACCGTTTTTTACTAATATATGATGTAGGAGACCATTTTTAGTGCTGTTTCGACCGTTGTTTTGACCCGTTTGTGCCGATTTCAAGTATGATGTTTAAACTGGCATATAGGTTAGGTTTCACCTTCATTTGCATTTTGCATGACCTTATGACCATTTCATTATAACCTTAGGTACAAACCCATTTTATCGTGTCGCGGAACCTTCTTGCTCTTTTAGAAGTGACATGATGTGAATGGTAGAGCTTGACCTTACATGGGTACCCTAGTTAGCTCCTTATTTGCATTTGGTGCCCATCCCAACATTTTGTCTTTTAGGGTGAGGGAGTCCATTGTATAGTATCTCCATGACATTTCGCAAGAGCCTCATACTCCTCTTGATCTTTTCTTGGCATGTTTCCTCAAGACTCTCTTATGTCAAGTTGTAATTGCATTATCATGAGCTTTTCCTGCCTCATTGATCCTTATGTCGACTTCCTTGACTTTGAGTATCAGCAATATAGCCTGAGCTTGTCTCATGTCTAGCCATGCAGAACCATTTTATATATCCTTTGCAGCTTGATTCCCTATTTTTACTAGGAGGGGAATTTCCCCCGAGTGTCGCTATCCTACACGTGTCCTTGCACTGAGCATAGGTATGATTAGCTGCTTGGAACTAGTTTGTTTTCCCATTTGACACTCGTCTCCTCCTATTCTGTAACTTTAAAGCGATTTTATTCTTTTTCAAGCTTTTCAAATATTTGAAAAAGTCCAAAAAAATTAAAAAATTAAAAATTCAGACAAGAAAAGATGTTATCTTTGGCAGCAGTCAAGTCATGTCACCTTCAAACAGAGCACTGTATATCACATCCGTTGGTTGGGTTAATAGTTTTACTTTAGGAGCTGTACTTGTTTATTTGAGTTTATCTCCACCAACGGGTTAAGCTTCCAATCCCTATGGAGCCTCTGTCGATGCCTCCTGTGTCGTAGAGATGTCCTAGTTTTGTATATCGAGTCTATGCTTCCTTCATCTAGTTACCATTCACCTTTATGCTCTTGTTCGAAGGAAGTTGAAACCCGAGTCAGCCATTCCTCGTTTATCTTGACTTTGCATGTCAGCCATTCTCTATATAGTTACTGGTTCGTGCACCTTATGATCAATTCCTTCCACATTATACAACTTTTCTAAGTACCTCATGTTGGATGATGGGGGATGCCATAATTCCCTCCTTCTACTGGATTTCATCCCATTGACTTCAGATCATTTATTTTGGGATAGGAATATAGAGTCATTTTTGAGTGCCTTGAGACTTGCAGTCATCAGTGGTAGATTCTCTCGCCATCGACAGTTTTTGGGAATAGATCAATGTCCCTTGATCGATGGATTCTTGTTGAGGCGCGTACCTTAAGGGTCTTTAGTTTTGGTAACTTCGCAGGTTTTGTGGAAGTTTTGTAAGCGGATTTGTGACTAAAAATAGTCTTAGGGGTGTTCAAAACCCCTTTTTGTAATCAACCCATGGTTTAAGTCCAGGGTTTAGGGTTCAGGGTGCCCATGGTTTGAATCCATGTTTTGTAAATAGTGCGTTGTATAAATAGGCGCTTTTGTAAATAAGTTAGGTTAGGTTTTTATGATGTAAGAAGAATTAAGGCAAGCGAAGGCTTTTTTGTAAAGAGAAGGTTAATTCCCAGCTGTGTGCATGGACGACCTCTACAGCTGTGTGCACAGAGGGTTTTGTAAGTGATTAGAAGATCTGCAGCTGCGTGTGTAGAGGCCTACTGCTGTGTGCATGGCTTTTAAGGACTTGAAGGCATCTATAACTAAGTGCACAGATCAGAACTGTGATTTTGTAGCAAGTTGAATAAAACATAGTTCTGTGGACGTAGCCCCTACACTGGGGGTGAACCACGTTATATCTAGTGTTGTGGTTCTTGTGCTGTTTCTGTTTCTGTTTGTCTTTTTCGCATTAATCACTAGATATATCTAATAAATAAGATCACTGCTAATAAATAGCTTCGCTGTGAATTCCTAGTAAAGGGTTAAGCAAGTCACTGTGTGTTTATCCATATGCGAAGTTATATATAAATGTCGAAGCTCTGTGTGAATTGGTTATAGATTGTTAAAGGCTAAAGGTACAGTAATATCCCTCTTCTGCTTGCAGAAACCTGATTCTGCGGCACCCCATAGCTATTTCGGGTGAGACTGCAACCTGCACGTAGGTTGTTGTCGAAAGGGCCAACATTGTGGGTCTTTTGTTAGTGCGAAGAAAAAGGTTTAAACCCAGGTCTGCCCTATTTCCCAACAAAGTGGTTTCGTTGCCGGTTGAACCCAGTATCTGTGCAAGAGTGGTTTACGTCGTACCTCACGGGCTATGTCCTGGAGGCCCTCTGTGAAGGAAATCAGTGATTGGCTTGACGAGACTTATCTGAAATTCGCTGAGCAAGAGAACAAAAATCTGCGTCGTAGCGCAAGAGACTTTTTGCAAAGGTATGTTTTTTGTAATGCTTATGAAATTTTCTTTGGTAGTATGCACATAGAGTTGCACCAGTGGTTATCCAGGTTGGCCGAGAGAAGAACAAACTTCCGCGAAGGGCAGTTTTTTGTTTGGACCCCTGCAAGAGTTAATCTAGTGAAAAGCGTGAACAACGAGATATCCCGCATGGTTGATTTCTGGACCACGAGGACCCTTGAGGCCTTCGTGACGGAGTTTGCCATTGAGGCGAGCATTTCCTTTAGCGAAGCCGAGCGACAGTTCTTCTAAGGACCAAGGGGTAAGCTTTTAAATTTATTGAGTTTGAGAATTAAAATGCTATTAGCCGAAAAAGGAATCTTGTTGTTTGAATCAGATTGTTATATTTTGTGTTACTAACATATGTTCGCAAGTGACAATACCCTCACTGAGCAAAGTGGTTTGCTGCGAAGTGGAAAAAGGTACAAGAGATATTTTGGATCCTATTCCTTAGGTCAGGACACCACGCCTTCCCCTATCAATCCCGAAGAGTCAGACCCTGAAGAAAACCCTTCGGTTGGAAACCCTCCGGTAACCCCGCAGTGTAGCCCTGTTATCCCTGAAAACCCGTCGCAGTCCGAAAATCACCCTAGCCCGAGCATTCTTGCCATAGGCTAGTCTACCACAGTAAGATCCCACCCCCTACTTCTTGTCCCCCTCCCAACCCCCCTAGATCTACCATGGCCCACTTGACTGATGACATTAAGCTCCCTCTTTTCAAAGGAACTGGATCCGAGGATCCAGAACAATTCTTGTTTTTATGTGAAGCAGTGTGGAATGCTAAGAACATTACAGATCCAGTTGAAAGAAGTGCACAGCTTATCACTTCTTTCCGGGACTGGGCTTTGACCTGGTTCATGAAATTCTCCAGTACTCAAAATCCTTCCTTGGCAGATATTAAGGCAGCAATCATCAAAGAGTTTAAGAAGCCCAAATCAGAGTCGCAGTGTATCACTGAGTTGAAAGAGATTCAGCAACGGCGCAGAGAATCAGTGTGGGACTTTGACCAGAGGTTCAAAGTTCTACTAGACCAAGTCAGTTTCACCATTGGACCTGCACAGCAAAAGGAATGGTTTATTGCCGCATTGTTACTGCATATCAGAACTCCACTCATGCAACAGAAGGTTGTTGACCAGCAGGAGGCTCTGGAAATCGCAATGAATCTTGAGACCGCCCCTGTCGAAGATAATTCTGGTATCATTCAAATCCAAGCGCAGTTGGCTGTGATGGATCTGGAGCTTCGCGATATGAAGAAAGGAAAAACTGGTCGTGAAGAGGTGTGGTGTACACATTGTCGGACAGAAGGTCACGACAGGGAATAGTGCCCTGTGGTAAGAACTTACCTGAATCCTGGTGCGCCAAACCCACTTAATCCAGCTGTTCTATACTGTGAAATTTGTCGGACAACTGGCCAGCATCAACCTGAAAACTACCATTTTCTCTAGAGGTATGTGCAAGTCCCCAAAAACCCATACTGCAAGTTTTATAAGTCCATAGGCCATAATGAAGATGAGTGTCGCAGTTATGACCTCATGAGAGAGCGCACCTATGACGCCTATCGGGTGCAAAATGAGGGATAGAGTAATGATGGCTATGGCTACCGCAGGGGTGCATCTGGTAGGGGTGCTTTTGGAGGCCGTGGTCATGGTGGCGTGGCCAAAAGAGGTAGAGGCCAGGTGGTGTGTTACAACTATAACCAAGCCGGGCATCTGGCTAGGGACTGTCGGAACCCCACTACGACATGTCGGTATTGCCACGTAGTAGATCATGTGATTGAACAGTGTCCCCAGCTGATAGATAAGATTCAGGGAAATAACAGTGGTCCTACCCAGAATATTCAGTTGATTTCCGTTGAACAAAGACCTGCCGCCACCATTAATGTTGTCACGCGGAGTGGAGCTACGACGCACCTACAGAATACGGAGAAACAGCCTACCGACGCGTGCGTTCGTAAAGCTCCTGCAAAATTCCCAGCACTTGATAGTGCGAGAGACCAAGAGCCAGTCATGGAGGCAAAGTTCCATATTGTTGACCCTAGCGCAGTAGTAGTAACTGCACAACACCCTCAGCAGGAGTCGCAGCCGCAAGATGCTTCGACGGATAAAGTAAGTACACTGTCTTCCTTTTTACAGAGTTGTATGAAACTCTTGCAGAATCAGAATGCTTTAAAGGAGTTGCAAAATGTTCTTACTTTCACAGAACCTCAGAGAAGAATTGATAAGGAGAAAACTGTTAATCGTGTCCGAAGAATGGGTAGGGAAATGAGATTGAATGTTCAAATAGGGGAATATGATATGACTGATGTCATTTTGGATCTGGGATCAGACGTAAATGTTCTAACCAAGCAAACCTGGGAGAAAATGGGAAAACCTGCCCTTGCTTGGTCCCCTATACAGTTGAGGTTAGCCAATCAACAAAGGATTGTGCCCCTAGGGAGATTCCTTGGTGTTCCAATAGATATTGATGGGGTCAGTACTCGGGCGGATTTAGAAGTTATTGAGATCGTTGATGACAGTAATCCCTATCCATCCCTGTTAGGAATTGAGTGGGCAATGGCCAATGTTGCAATCATTGACCTTAAGAAGAGACAGATGACCTTCGAAGGAAAAGGTTTGAAAATTATAATACCCCTAGACCCATCCCAAGGAGAAAGATATATAGAACCACTCAGAGACGAAGAACAGGATGTTCTGGAGCACATTTATAATATCACAGTGCAGGAAGAAGATTATATTGACCCCACTACTGAAGGTATTATGGATTGGGAGTGCGATAGCTCCTGTATGACCGACTCAGATGATGGTTTAGAGAGCTGGCAGAACCGACTGTACGAGCTACATGGCCATAGATGCGCCAGAATTACCAAGTCCCTCAGATGGCTTAGTTTGTAGACAAGGACCTTACCCACTTCTGAGAGTTCGACAGACCCAGAGGAGTCCATTGCGCCAGCACCCACACAGAGGCTGGAGTCATAGAAACTGGAAAATTTGGATTCAGCATTAAGAATCACCGCCACTAGCAGATGGACTTCCCATAAGCCGTACCTTCCTAGCTGGGAAGCTTGTCTGACATGCCTCCACCTAAGATTTATGGGTCAGCTCCAGAGGGTGCGCAGTGGGTTCGATGGGCAGAGTAGGCTACAGGACCACTTGGAGAATTGTTACGGGGCATGGACACTTGTACCTCAAACAGAAAACTCGTACATGGAGGTTGGGATTTGGCACGCTGATGTGTCTCATACTAAAGGAATAACCCAGTTTCGCCCTCGTTCGACGACACAAAACGCTATGCGTGCGAAGCTCACAGTTTGGTCGCAGAACTTGTCTATATATGTTGAAGGTAATTATCCTGATGAAGGCCCTTCTCATGACGCAGTTGTGGCATTGGTTGCGCAACAGCATAAAAGTCGGCCGTTGGAACACTGCCGATTTGGCGGCACCAGTACTTTAATTGCCTTAATTACCTGTCCTATGAGTACCTGCCAAAATTTAGTGCCGTGGGAGTAGGACCTCTGTCAGATTTGGTGCCTTCAATGCACATTTATGAACGATTGGATTGATGGATTGTATAAGAAGACACCCAGGCATGGGCAAATCACACTCCGTGGTTTCACAGTTGAACTTATGTCTGTTGACCAAGAACTTTAGGACTTATTGAGAGAATTTGAACGCACAGGTCTGCAAAACATTTTTCACCCCCCACCTGCGCCTGCAGCATGTAAGGAGACTCTACTAGCACCGACTCCACCAATGCAAACCCGGTCTGCCAGGAAATAGTTTAAGCTTGAAGTTCGTTCTAAGCAGAATGAAGATCGACACAAACAGTCTGGGCAAACATTGGAGGATTCCGGAATGGATCCGCCTGGTTCAGTGCAAATTCCAAGCCATGAAGAGGAGCATATTGCACCACGGTGGCCACCATATGTCCTGCCTCTTCGACCAGGAGTTAAACCACCTCGGTGGAGTAAGCAGTTCACCATAAGCACCCCTTCACTGCTACCGGGTGTGCAGCTAGTTGGGTCCATGATAGGAAAGATAGACCGGCTTAAGTATTCTGACCACGATACAAGCAATCGTGGCAAGTTTTTGCAGTTCACACCAGAAACGTATCTGCACCTCGTCAAGTACGATGAGACCTCGACGACATTGCTAGAAGTCAAATGGTGGGCTGCTGGCCTGGATCGCGCTGGCCTACTGAAGATGCTTGACGTTCCCCATTTTGGTCGCGACATACAGGTGACCATAGTGGTCAAGCGGCTGTTAGCATTAGTTCATGACGGCCACTTATGGATAGGGGACAAGAAAATCCCTTTCAATGGCGAGCTCATTCAGAGGATCACTGGTTTACCAAAAGCAGGGCCTAATCCGGCGATTGAATTCCCATCAAAGCATGAGGATACCAAGCTTGCACAAACCATGAACGAATGCTTTGGCATAACAAAGGGAAAACGTGGGTATCACACTTCTGCGATCCAGGAACATCATATTCACTTCACAGCAGAGCTCTTAGCCTGCAAAGTCATACGGAAGTGCAGGCCAATCGAAGTACATGCCCCGGTTATCAGAATTGCTATAAACTACGCCAAAGGGTACAGCTACAACTGGGCAGATTATATTGCGAAGGAATTCCTGGAAGATGCCCGCGATGCGCAAGAGAAAGGTAGGAACTTCCATTACTCATGGTTTCTTGTCCTAATCACACTGGTAGGATGGCGAGAACCTCTTGAGGCATAGTTTCCTGCTGCTCCGGAAAACATGCCTGGCGCAGCTAGGTACGCATCACTGTGGGTTTCGCAAGATAAAGAACACCAACATATGACAAATTATGTTTTTTCCTTTTATATGATGGATCTCTAGTTTCAGATGGCCAAAGCCCCACAGCTCAGTCAAGAGTTATTTTCTCATTATGTGGGCGCAGCCACCTTCAGCGCCGACATGCATCATACCTTCATCCAGGCTCGTGCAGATCAACAGCATCAATGGTTCAAGCTACCATATGTAGTCACTGAGGGTGATATCCGGGTGGTAGTCAAGCACTGGCCGGGTGAATGGATGAAAGATGTAGGGAAAAAACCTAACATTCCGGTCCCCATAGTTACCAATGTTGGCGCAAGCCCTAGTCAACCATAGCAGCAAGGTCCCCTGGAAGACAGTGAGGAACAGACTGAGTCGCAGCAGAATGACAGTGACCAGGGTAGAGAAGGGGAAACGGATGAAGAAGAAGGTCAGGACTCGGTCAAGACTACTCCAGACCCTAATAGGCAGGAGAAGTGCAAGACACTAGAAGTAGAAGTGAACAAGCCACAGTCCCGAAAGAAAGCGAAGGCGTCAAAGGATAAGAACATTGATGACACACCTAGTGTCACAACTGAGGAGCTTGATGAGGCTTTGTCGAAGTCCACAGAATTTCTTACCAAGAAATGGTCTGAGTTTGCGGCTGTACACTTGCATGCCATCAATGATGTCGCACAACACATATCAGAGCTGAAAGATTTAACAGCGCAATCGGTGATCGGCACTACAGTCAGCAGTACGCCGGTAGGTGCACAGCCCGACCTAAGGAAATGGCCAGCTCGGGAAAACAAGGTTCAAGTATCCGCAGCTACCCTCATCACGACTGATGCAGCGTCTCGCGCAGAAATGTGTATGTCAGTCGGAATTGATTACACCAAGATGTCCATGCAAGAACTGTCTCTCTGCTAGTCAGCTATCGCAAAGGAAATCTAGGCCCGAGACCACTATTCCCAAATCTAGTTGGACGATACCAGGAAGCATAACGATAGCCTCACAGCACAACTAGAAGCAGCAGAGCTGTGAAAGAGGGACGCAGAACGTAAGCGGATTACATTGGTCCGAGTGTTGGATGAAGCATGTCGAAGCCTCCCTTACTTTGACGTGCAGCTGGTGGAAGAACCGAAGCAAAGATTGGTCAGGTTGAAAGACTATGCACAGCAGTCTCGCAGTGAAATTGAGAAGCTCAAAGCAGAACATGAGACTCGGATCGGAGAGCTTCAACTTCGCATCAGTCCATAAATTCCACCTAAGGTCAAAGAACAACGCCGCACAGACATTCAAGCATCCATAGCAAAAATTTTAGACATTGTCGGCGGTGCAACGAAACTATTAGAAGATAGTGTGGAGACCTGGACTACCCTGCAGGAACATCCCAGACTTGGGCAATTGCAAGAAACCATCCGACAGAAACAGGCAGAATTGGATGCAATAAAAGCAGCAATTAAGACTCTACCACCCATGGAGAAAATGGTCAAGGTAAAGCGCAGCAACGAGCTCCAGCAAGAAATTGAATTATGCAGAGTAAATGCAACAGAAGTAGAAAATGATATGCAGCTACTTATTAGTGAAGCACTTGAGCTGAGTACTGCTGCAGACATCCAACTTAAAGTTTTGAAGGAATACTAAGCATTAGCCCAGCAAAAGGCCAATGAAACATCAGTCGAGGTATTGTAGGAGGTGGTTGACATGGAGCAAGCAGCCGACAACATCATGGGGGATCTCAACAAATGGTTCACTATCCTTGCGGACAAAGTTCGCCTACCCGAGGAGCAGCAGAGTGTCCTGGGACGGGACACTAATGAGTCTTAGGGGCCTGTTGGGGCGCGTACCTTAAGGGTCTTAGGTTTGGTAACTCCACAGGTTTTGTGGAAGTTTTGTAAGCGGAGTTGCGACTCAAAATAGTCTTAGGGGTGTCGGAGTTAAGTCAAAACCCCTTTTTGTAATCAACCCATGGTTTAAGTCCAGGGTTTAGGGTTCGGGGTGCCCATTGTTTGAATCCATGTTTTGTAAATAGTGCGTTGTATAAATAGGCGCTCTTGTAAATAAGTCAGGTTAGGTTTTTATGATGTAAGAAGAATTAAGGCAAGCGAAGGCTATTTTGTAAAGAGAAGGTTAAGTCCCAGCTGTGTGCGTGGATGACCTCTGCAGCTGTGTGCACAGAGAGTTTTGTAAGTAATTAGAAGATCTGCAGCTGCGTGCGTAGAGGCCTTCTACTGTGTGCATGACTTTTAAGGACTTGAAGGGATCTGCAGCTGAGTGCGCATATCAGAACTGTGATTTTGTAGCAAGTTGAATAAAACACAGTTCTATGGACGTAGCCCCTACACTGGAGGTGAACCACGTTATATCTGGTGTTGTGGTTCTTGTGCTGTTTCTGTTTCTGTTTGTATTTTTCACATCAATAACTAGATATATCTGATAAATAAGATCACTGCTAATAAATAGCTTCGCTGTGAATTCCCAGTAAAGGGTTAAGCAAGTCATTGTGTGTTTATCCATATGCGAAGTTATATATAATTTTCGAAGCTCTGTGTGAATTGGTTATAGATTGTTAAATGCTAAAGGTATAGTAATATCCCTCTTCTGCTTGCAGAAACCTGATTCTGCGGCACCCCATAGCTGTTTCGGGTGAGACTGCAACCTGCGCACAGGTTGTTGCCGAAAGGGCCAACACTGTGGGTCTTTTGTTGGTGCGAAGAAAAAGGTTTAAACCCGGGTCTACCCTATTGCCCAACAATTCTCCCAAGTGTTAAATCTCAACACATTTATTCACACTTGTTAGCTTGCACTCTAGTACCTTGATTCCCAATTTCATTATCGGTGGGTAATCTTGCGTCTATTAACGGTATACATCAATGACCGGTAATCAGATGATTGACTACTATGTTCGACCTCGACACCTCTATTCACATAGTAGGACATGTACTTATATCGGTTTGTGTAGAAGACCTTCCAGATTGGTGGCATATCTTATATGCTACCTCCTTGATTGTGCCAGTGTTCATGAGATTTCAACTCTCGTGACTTGATTCTAGTATATGTCAGACATTTCCAACCATTATGGAGATCTTGATCCATTATATATCTTCAACCTTCATGCAGATCATGATCCTTTGTATATCTTCATCATGGAGATTCTGATCTATTTATATTTTATGCGCCAATGACCACACATGTCATATTGTATCATGCCTATTCATGGCCATTGTACTCTTATGTATCCGAGACTGCTATATCTATTTGCAGTTATGTGCAGAGTTGTATCATTGTATAGTGCTTATTGGATGGCTGGTTCTTCCACTGGGTTCTTCATCAATCCACTTCTAGGATGGACTTATCATGTATTTTGGCCATCATATGACCCCTCTGACCTCACACATTAGGGGGCATCTGTTACAGCTGATTTTACCACACATGGTGAATCACACTTTTATGGCCTTCCCTGTCCCTTTGTAGACTCCTTAGACCCCATGAACCATTTTTGTACCTTTGATGTTTCCAAAATCATCCCTAAAAACATGCAAAAATTTCCATACGCAACTTTTAATCCCTTTCTCCCGTATATAGACAGATTTGAGCCATAAACCTGCGTACATTGGGATGTGTGCAAAAGGCCAAATTCTTTTAGAGTTTTCCTTGATGTGGATCCGACTCACTTATCTCTTGGCCTTCCATATTCCTTGAGATCGCTCGGATTCAACCTTTCATTACCCCATTGAAGAGCTATATAAGGAACCCTTTGGCTACATTGAACGCATGAGGAATTGAAGAGCAAGAAAACTATAGTCCATTGTTTCTGGAGCTTATACTTGAGTCTGCATCCCTTTCTCCCTTGGACCACTTTTGTTCTCTACCCAATCTTGCCTTTTTCTTGTGAGCTTGCTATCGAGAGATGAAGGATTGAAGTGGTGGAGGCCCAAGTGGGGGACTCAGTTTCTCCGATTCACAGACGTGCCGACAGAGGTTGTCTCTATTGTAATCTCTGTTTTATATTAATAGAAATATCTTTTCCTATCCAATAATGTGTATTTGAATGAATATTTGATCCATGGATGATTTCAAATGCTTATGTGTTATTGATTATATATGCTAGAGTAGGTCTAACATGATTATATATAGCATACTTGTCTTGTTTGCTGAGTGTTGAGATAGCAATTTATCAATTTAAGCTGGAGTTGGAAATCTCAACGGAAATCTACATCAACCGTCCAGAATAAGGTACGAATCGAGATCCTTTAGTGTTAGATATTTGGTTTCTCTTGCATATAGGAAAGGATTGATTTCCGGAGTCAAGCTGTCTGTTGTGGTACCCCAAGCCATAGGAATTTTTCTCCATAACAATGCTTCTTGAATTTGCTCCAAAATAGGCACATAATGCAGAAGAGGCCATATTTTTCCTAGTCATTTAAAAGATGAATATTTCATTAAATCAATTCTATTTTCTTAGTGATTTATTTGATTTTATAGGACATAACCAATGACTGAACATTGTATATGAACTAAGGAAAATCCAAAGCAGTATGAAGATGTGGAAAAGAGAGTCATACTTGGATTATGATTTGTTGACCCTTTGCAGCTTGGATTTGATATTTGATGAGGTGCAGCAAATTAACCATTAAAGACTTGACTTAGCAAGAATTTATATTTCCTTTTTCAAGGAATTTTCTAAATTAGAAATAACTTTGAAGATTCTGGTAAGCAATGATGGTACCTCTTATTAAAATAGAAAGTTATATTATATTAATAATTATAGTAGAGATTATACTTTTTGTATTGTTAAGAGTGAATCAAGATGATGCTTCAAAAAATAATTTTCATATGGCTCTAAGGATGTATGATTTTAATAATTTATTTGCTTCTATTGTTCATGATTAAGTAGAAGTGGATTTAAACTCTTGTGTTTTCTATGATTTATACCTTGGAGACCCTATTTATGATATTGATCATGAAGAATATAATATGGATTTTCTTGTTGATTAGTTTAGATTGCAGGTGGAGCAATGCTTGGTCGTTACTAATTTATTGCTTGTTGACCTTTATAAACAACCACCATTGTTTGCAGCAACATTTTTTTATGAACAACAACAAAAATGTTTTATAGATTTCCATCAAGAACAGTCTATTGTACCTGGTTTTTCCAAGCAGTAGGAATAACATCCTATATTTGCTACATATTTTTTTGGGCAGCAGGGAGAGTAAATTATTATGACTTCCAATTTCTATAGACAACAAGAGGATCCTGTTGAAATGGTAATGATGCCTATGTTTTATTTTATTTCATAATGAATTTTTTAGTTAAAACATTATATATTTAACTAGCTAGGTTGACCCAGTATAATAATATATGGAAATATTATTTAGGGGGTTGACACTGCAGAGTCTTGGGTCTTATTTGTTTAGTCTAGATAATAATCAATCATAAGATAAGTTGCATAATTAGTCATGCTTGTTTATTTTATTTTATATAATTTGTTTATCATATGAGAATAAAAATTCACATAAGCTAGTTTTTTGGTTTGCTTCAATGTGGATTTGACTACATTGATTAGTCTTGCAGGATCAACTAGTTGTAGGGTTGTCTTCATTGGCTTTTCGAGTATGCTAATTGGGTGCAAGTGGAATCAAGTTCACATTCAAAAGAAAAACAATATATATAGTTGTAAAAAAAAGGTTTGATAGCTCTATATTTTAATTCAGTGGTTTTTTTTATGTTTCCCACTTTCAATCTGTTTTTTTATTTGAGTTATTTGCAATCAAGAAGTGGTTTTAGTTCGTTAGATTTACTTTCTAGGATAGTGATTTTTATTTTGAGTCAGAATAGGTGTATTCCGACATAATAGGTCACTAGGATGAGTCATTCATAAGAGGTTATCTACATATTAAGAGTCTATTTATAAACAAAAAAAAGTATTTTTTTAAGCATATGGTCAAATTTACTTGAGAGCAATGTCACTTATGTTCTTTCACATTTTAAGTATTAAAAGTTCAAATGTTTTGTTTTGAATTAGGGGGTTATGGGATTGAAATGTCCATGCAGGATATTTAAACACAAAGAGGGAGACAATAGATTCTTTGATTCACAAAAACACCCCACTTGGATATA
Organism: Pseudotsuga menziesii; assembly: GCA_001517045.1. Taxonomy (NCBI): domain Eukaryota; kingdom Viridiplantae; phylum Streptophyta; class Pinopsida; order Pinales; family Pinaceae; genus Pseudotsuga; species Pseudotsuga menziesii. The sequence continues at coordinate 29,625 of LPNX010700597.1, read as the reverse complement.
TTGACACAATCATTGTCACTCCTTACCAATATTTGCAAGTCACTCTATGGCTATAGTGATTTTTCTTTCTATAGAAACCAAACTATTTTTCTTGTTTGTGCCATTTTTTTTATTTCATTATATTGGAAATGTTTCCTTGATTTTAGAGTACCAATGCAGATGGAGCACATGTAGTACTGATATCTGCACAGCATAAATACAACATTGATTTTGTATGTGAATACATAGTAAACAAGAATCCCATTCGAGAGTGAGTTTTTGTTGCTCCACCCAAGATGATTGTAATAAGATCTTTTCACGTGGATAAGTTTGGTGATGAAGTTGATGAAATAAAATGAGTTATTGTATTTTCTTAGAATTACAAATGACGCAATCTTGGTGTTAATATTGGTCCTCTTTCCCCAATTCTTAAAGGATTCTAGCTCAATGGAAGAGCGTCTTCCTTACAATAAGGAGGTTGGTGCTTTTATTCCTCTGTGCCCTAATGATATTACAATATTGGTATTTTTAATAAAATATATTTTATTATGATTTATTATGGATATAGTGGGGAGGGGGTTCAAACCATTTTTGTATGTTGCTACAAGGGGAGTTCAAAACCCCCCCTATAGGTTTATATGAGGTGGGTTTCATAATCTCCCCTAAAGGTTTGTAAGATCGATTTTTAGTGGGGGTTTCAAACCGCCCCTATAGATCTCTATGAGGAAGCTTTTGAACCGCCCCCATAGGTACCTTTGAAGGGTTTTATAACCGCCCCCAAATTTTTGTAATAAGGATTTTTAGGGGGGGTTGAATTGCCCCCAAAATTCACTTTTAGCATCGGTTTTGGTCTCTTCCAAAACTGGCCATAAAATTCCAAACTTTTAGCATCAGTGCTATTGGGAGCGATTTTGTTAAGACCTCCCACAAAGGTTTGTAAGATGGAATTTTAGGGCGGCTTTAGAACTGCCCTTGTAGGCATTAATTATTATTGATATCAAATAAAACGAGAAGAAGTTTAGGTATCCGAGATCTTTTAGGTGCCTAATGTTTATAATTTGAAAATTTGAACATCTTGTTAAATAGAATTTCAAAATTTAAACATTTTGTTAAAAAAATTATCGAATTTTTGCATTTTTACTATTATTTTAAATTTGACATGGTGAAAAAGTCAAATTTAAGGTCCATTGTATACATTTTCACTATTAAGTTAATTTGATTTGGTAAAAGAGTCATATTACAAGCATATGCTTTTGAGTGTACCTTGGTATTTTCACATGGTATTGCATGTGAGGAAGCTTAATTAAAAGGAATTGAGTATATCCATTTTAAAGAGTTTGAGTGGCCATTAGTGGTTGGATTAGTTGTGCCTTAGATAGAGTGGTCAAGAGAATTAGATCAATTATTGTTGGTTTTCCCAAATTTATGTTTCTTGGAAAAAATATTCTTCATTGTGTGTGTTTGTTTTCATGTATTTCTTAACCTTAAATGTAACATTTGGTATAAAAAAAACAAAATTTATTTGGATGATAAACTAAGAAAATGGGAATTCCTCGTTTGAGTGGGAACAACGAGAGAAGAAAATTAACCGAGAGGTGGCATAGGGAACTACTACCTTGCCAAATGAATCTCAACTATTTGTTAGACTATGTTTGGAGTGACCATGAGTTACTTAAGCCAAGCGATGGATGTAATGAATTTTCTGTTCGATAGCCCCCAATTTCACAGTTTGGAGAGTGTGTTGAGTGAAGGGTCATGACTCACGAGAAGGCCTGAGATTGCCCTTGAATGCCAAAGAATACAATGAAGAAATTTGACTGGTTTTTTATATGTTAGGTTTGGGTAAAGAAGGCATTAAAATACACTTTCAAGATAATGTGTGGGTGATTAGTGACAAAGAAGATTTGGAGGAGTTGAAATCATGTTTAACTCCCTGGGGATGTGTTCGATGCGTTAAATAAAAAAATGGATTCAGAAATTTGAATGGAAGTCAACACCACCCAAAAGATCCCAACACGCTTTAAAACTCTGTCTTTGATGGATTTAACACATATCACAACAATAAAATCGAACTCAATGAGTTCAAATCTGATATGAAGAACATCATCATTTCCAATCTCGATCGCCTTGGTATTTCCCTGATTCGAGTCCTTGAGGAAGGTAACCTACCTAAGGACAGAATTAATTTTGAGTCTGTCAAAACCCACTAATTATAGATACCAAGAGACATCCAAGACCATTCTCAACTTCAGCAGATATAGAACTCTTAATACAGACTCTGACCAAATCTTGTTCATCTTCAAAGGGTGAAGATCATCACAAGCATAAAATCACCTTAACCAGACTTTATGCTCCCATCTAATCACACTAAGTGCAGAGGGAGAGCATACTCTACTAGTTTTACAGACTCATTACAAGTGAGATCATTGCTTTTGATCCTAGCTGATCACTCGATGTGCAAAGGGAGAGCATACACAGTTCTCGACACACTAAGAAAATGTAGAAAACTTATTAAACTCAAAAACACTCGATGCCCAAATGAAGGGAGGAGAACCTTATTTATACATATTTAGTCAGTAAACTGATGACCCAAAACCTACACCTAATGGTAAAAAGACTTGATTTGATCTCATGGTAGTGGATCAAATCACACCTTTTGTTGGGTAAGTCACCCAAACCATGTGAAGGAATCTACGAACTAACGAGTGACTAGAATTTTACAAAGTAGAGCTACTGTTAGCGGCCCACGACGCTTTCCATTATTCATTGTCATGATTACAAATACATGGGTTTTCCCCACATGTACAACCAGTGAATCTGTCAAAATTGTTGACTGATCCAAACTCACTATCCAGAAATAAGCAATTTGAAAAGCATTGTTCCACGTCATATTTGATCATGAATTCATTAGGAATACAACAGAATTCTCCTTGAAAATTAGATTCAACGTTAACATTTAAAGGGATCCTTCTCATATGGACTTTATTATCTAGGAGGAAACCATTTTTCTCCATTCTTTTGTTATCTAGTGAAAATACGGGGTTTAAGAGGAGACTAAGATCCTCCAAGATGTCTCAGCTTAAATTTAAACCACATAAGATGTTGATGTGCTACGATAATGTCTGCTAGAAGGTGTAGGATGAAATTTTCACGTCGTTGAACCCAATATTTCCTTGGACATAACTTATCAAGAAAAACTTATTTTCATCCTAACCATTGTTATTTCACCATTGTAGAGGATCTGCGCATATTATTGTTTCTCCTTGTTCTCTTTAGAACTACAATATGAGGTTGTAGTTATTCCATGTCAAAAAACCTGGACTGATGTCCACATAAAGCGATTCTCGTCCATTTGTATAGGTTGTGTCAATCCAAACATGATTGATATGCTGAAGATGGTGCAAAGCATTTTCTAAGCCTTTAAAGGCTTGTTTTTCCCATCTCTCCAATATTTGAATTTTTAGAGGAGAGGCATTTACTTGTTGAATTAAAGAGAGTGCTAGATATTTATCTACATTCTTTTTTGCTGGTGCAATTCAAAAAATATTCTCTTTCTTCTTCTAATAAGGGATCATTAAAGATCCAGACCTTGGATTTTTTATTTGACGAGCTGGATGCTCCATAGCTGAACATATTTAGGCTAGGTTTCTCCTGTAGTTCTTCTCTGGTTCACATGTGAGCAACACAATTTAAATATCTTGGTTTATATAAAATTTCAAAATCAAAGTTTTGTAACCAAAGAAACCATTTTAAAATCCTAGAACTATTTTCTACCATAAGATTTTCATTCTTGAATATACCAGGAATTATTTTCAGATCTGTTCTAATAATAAACTTGGCAGGTTTTAAATAAAGCTTGAATGGTTTACAGACCTTTTAATTGCAAGTATTTCTTTGTGGCTTGACAAATAATTGATCTCTACATTTTTTAATGCTCCTGAGGTGTAGGTGCATATATCCTCTTTATCTCCATGTTTTTCTATGAGAATACCTCCCCAAGCTTTATTGGAATCATCTATTTCAATCACCATTTGACCAGAACCTTGTGGGAGTGAGAGTGGAGGAAGTTGTTTAAATTTTTCTTTGATTTTATGGACTATATCTGTCATATCTTTATTCCACTTTGGGGTAATTTTCTTCAGTTGTTGCTGCAGCAAATGAATGCCATCTTCCTGTCCTTTGTAGATTGGCCTGATATAATTCAGGCCTCCCAGAAATATTTGTAGTTGAACTTTTTCCAAGATCTGATCAAGGAAGTGAGAAAAAACTTTCAAGACATCTTCTTGAAGAATCACCTATCCTTTATTTATTATGTATCCAAAAAATTCAATATCCTTTTTTCCAATCTCCATTTTGGATTTTGACAAAACCAACCCATGTTTAAAAACCAAATAATAGAATTCTTGAATATGTTTTAAATGTTCCTGCAAATTTTTTGAACAAATAAGAATATCGTCTATATGCACTAAGGCCCATTTATTTTCTATGAAGATATCTTCCATTCTTTTTTGGAATTTTTATGGTGCATTATTGATTCCAAATGGAAGGAATTTCCACTGATATTTCCCATGAGAAACAACAAAGGTATTTTTGAACCTGTCTTTTACTTCAATTCCAATCTGGAAAAAACTAGACTTCAAGTAAAATTTGCTAAAAATTGACAACAAAAAACAGTCTAGGTTTTCCTCTTTTTATCTTAGAGTGTTCATTGACAACAAATGCTCGGAATGCCCATGGGCTCTTAGAGGGTTCTATGAGACCTTTGTCTAATAATTCTTTAATTTCGTTTGCACAAAATTCTCTTTCTGATGGAGACATGAGGGCAACAGAGGATTTTTTTATCTTTTTTTTTTTCCCAGAGGGTTAAAAGGTAAGGAGACAAAGTACTTTTCTCTGGTCCAAAATGCATTAGGTGACTCTGAGGTGCAATCCTTCTCTAATTTTGAGGAAATTTCAGAGAGGGAAATTTTTTTATGCATTTCTACATAGGCGATGCATCTTTACATTTTGAATAGTTCTGCAAGATTGGGAGTGGGATTAGATAGAGAACAAGATTCTTAAATTTGAAAGAAGCAGAATAGTATAGAGAGGTGGAAAATCTTCTGCCATTTATTGTACAATTAAAAATCATGTTGGGCTCATCAACTATAATGGGGATGACTTTATGTAAAAAAGATGAGCCTATTATGCAATCTTCCTTAAGGTCATCTAGTCTATTGAGGTGCAGAACTTATTTCATTCCTCTTATGCTTATTGGAAAATATGGAACTCTTCCTTTGAGCTACACAAGAGTTCCTTCAATGGCTATATCATGTTTGTTTGTTTTTTCCCAGTAAAACAATGGTATAGCATTTCCTTTTTCCAAATTCATTTGGAAACCTGAATCTATCATACAATCAAGCTCGTAAGCTTTGAATTCAGATGGACAAAAATTTATTTTAATGAAATATTTAGGAAGAGTGAATATCCCTAAAGAGCTTAGTGATGGTTCTTCACTATGGAAATCTTCTACTTCTGAATCACTAGTGTGATGATAATGTTTTGAACTTTCATCAGCTTTTGGTGAGTGTAGTGCTTCAGCATAAGCCCTAGACATTTCTTCATCAGAGGACTGGTCTCTTTCTTTGATTGTTATTTCAATGATTCTTTTCAATTTCTCTATTTATTTTACCATCCGCTTTAAAGAATTATTCTTATATTTGATTTGTAGTCTAAGAATATTCTCTTTATCTTTTCTAAACTTTTGTCTATCCTCATGATGGTCAGGATAGCCTTCGTATAAATCTGCAGGCTGGTAGAATGTTAGATTTTGGCTGATTTGTGGAGAGACATATTTATCTATTGCTACTGAGACTTTCTCTTTTGATTTTATTCTTGTTAAGAGCTTTCTCTTTTCATGTTTTAGATATTTCCTTTTTATATATTGATGAACTGGACCCTTAGACAATTCTTTGTAAATTTCAGCAATCCTAAATTCTGAAGAGACCTTAGGCAGGTTAGAAGAGAACATATAAAAGTTGAAAATAGGAGGACCATAACATCCTCCTAAATTTGTGTCTTCATCAGAATCAGAATAAGAATATTCATATGAATCAGGGGAAAATTGATCTAAAACAGGGTTGAAATAAGAGCAATCACATTCTTATGGTAAGAAGACGATATTTCCTTCAGGATAGTCTCCTGCTGCACACCAAGCTAGATCCCACTAGGCTGGATCTAGGTCTTCTAAGAACATGGAAGACAGTATAGGTTTCTTCTTTTTATTAGGGCATTTTTTAGCTTGGTGACCCTTTTTCCCACAAATGAAACATTTCTTTATCTGTGGGTTCAGATATTTTCTTAAAATAGGCTTTCTTCTTGAAAATTTTTCCCTTTTTATGTTTGTAGCCTTTATCTGGCTGAAAGCTTGGTGTATTAGTATACTTGGGCTTCTTTTTATTTTTACAACTACATGAATCACGCCCAGAGTGTCCTCTATTGTGTGCGCCACATCCCTAATCTGGCATTTTTACAACATCTTTGCAAAAATCGGGGGAAAACATTGATGAGTGCCGCTTAAAATATTTAGCTACTCTTTTCTCCAGACAATGTTCTTGCCAAGTTTCCATGCTTAATCCATGAAATTGAGCAAGAGAAAGACCTGACAAATGAATTTTTTTATCTTTAAGATGATGTTCCACAACATCAGGAACATGGCCAGGAAAAATTATTAAATAATGGTTCAGATATGCAGGCTTATCAGCATTGCTAGAAGAAATTAACTGTTTTTGCATATAACAAAAATATTCTTCACTTTTATTTAGGTCATAGATTATGGCTGACATAAACAAAGATGCAATATTTTCATAGTATTCATTTTCATTAGGACCATAGAACTCTTTACCGAGGGAAGTAAGAATTTGTTGGTCTGCATCTCCTTCATTTAACATTTCCTCCTTGGATTCTTCCGGAATCCAGTGCCACCATTCTGAAGCTAATCCTGAAAATCCAACAACCATGTGGAGTGCTAATTGTTGGCTAGTCATTGTGGTGTCATGTGTTCTTTTTTATAATACCCAATTTGACAGAAGTTGAAAATTTGTTCGGAGTTGGGCACGGGATTGGAATTGTATGTGTAACACGGGTTGATTAGGAATTTGGGAGATCAGATTGTTCATCCCATTTATTCTGAAACCAACAGAATGAGGAACCGACGAAGGAGAAGTGTCAGGAAGTTCTGACATTTCTATATCAAAAGGAGGAGGAGGTCTTGTTATCTGAGGATGGTTGTGCTCTTGATTGGTTGGGTTTGAATATCCAACATTCTCTCTTTTAGGGATTCTGAATGCTGATAAATATTTATCTGAAAGGGAATTTGGAATCCTTTTAAACTGGGATACCATATCTTTTAACTCATTTAGTTCAACTTGGTCTTCCATTTCTTGACCAAAAAGGAATTCTAGTCAGTGAAGGTGATGTCCAATGAACTGATTTTAATTTGTGTGTAGGATTTAAAGTGCCACCATTTCATTTTATAAACCTATATTTCAGGAAGTTTCCAATCAGGAGAAGGTATTGTATCATCGATGGTTATTATGGATGATGAACCTCTAGAAGTCTGAAAGGTAGATCTCCTTTCATCCAAAGAAACAACAGTTTGATCTGTAGATTGGTAGCCCAGGGATGTAATCCCTATAGATTCCATTGAAGGATCCATGGAACACTTACCAAAATCTGGAAGTAAAGGAATAGTTTGGGGAAAGGATATCCTACAAGTCTCCTAAGAGACAACGCTAGTGGATTTAGCGACATTTGTATCATCTACTTCTACTTGTAAGTTTTAGAAGCTCTTGTAATCAAATTTTAGTTTGATGTTCTAGAAATTTTTCTGTGCCTAAAGCAATCTGGGAATAAAGTTCATTTATTTCTGTAAAAGTATCCATGTATAATAGTTGTGATATCTCAGTCTGTTTCAGAGTTTTGTGGTTTTTAGTCTTAGTTACAAGCGTTGTAAATCCACTGGCATTGTCTCTTATGAGACCTGTAGGATATCCTTGCCCCAAACTATTCCTTTACTTCTCAATTCCATTAATTGTTCCATGGATCCTTCAATGGAATCTATAGGGCTTACATCCTTGGACCGCCAATCTACAAATCAAACTACTATTTCTTTAGCTGAAAGGAGATCTTCCTTTCATAATTTTGGAGCTTCATCATCCATAATAACCATCGATGATACAATACCTTCCTCTGACTGGAAACTTCCTGAAGTCTTACCTTCTGAGGTTTATAAAATGAAATGGTGGAACTATAAATCCTACACACAAATTAAAATTAGTTCTTTGGACATCACCTTCACTGACCAGGAAGAGCGCATTCACATTAATGTAATTGACAAAGAGAAAATTGACTGGGAAAAAACAAAAGGTTACAAATATGCGCATATAGGGGCTATCAAATTAGGACTTGGTTCGTTAGTATGACCCTATATGAATGTGTTTTCTTGGATTTGTGCTTTGGATACCTACCACTTAGATTTTGTTGATCCTTTAATTGGAGGTTTTGAAGGCCCCTTGCACAATGGACCATTTTTTGGTACTTTCTTTCCTAAGTATTCTTTCAGCCTAGATGACCCCTACATCTATGATTTAATCAAGGAATATATTTGTCCCTTAGGATTTAAAATGGATGTTGGCTCCAAAATCATTCATCTTAAATCGTTGGTTTTCATCCGCTCTGGAAATGATTCCCTTCCACCTCTTACCCCTAAAGTCCATGAAAGCTCGTGTCTACTAAGTATGGTTGAAACTAATAAGTAAAAAAATTCTACACCTATCACATTTGACTAAACTGGCATAAGTTACCCAAAGCAATGTGGGGTAATATATAGAGAGTTAAGAGACTTTGAAAAAAATAAGCACCAACAACTCTCTATTCCTAAACCCCTTGTCTTTGACAGATTTTCAAACTCTTTTAAATTTCTTGAAGGGTTTCCTTCTCCCTAATTTTCTCCACCTCTTGTAAGATATTCCTCTGTGAATAATACTTCTAAAAAATCATCCTTGTTTGAAATCTATTCTTCTTCCCACATTTCCTTTTTAGGTGTTCATAACAATGCGCACAAAGGTCAACATGTAGACTGCCCTTCCTGCAGAAAAGCACTTGAGAGACTAAAAATTAGAAACAAAGGAGTAATCTTGTACATGATGTATCTCCCTAGAATTAGCCCTGGTTTCACCTCCACAAACACAGAGGGTGACACCTCTTTCCATCCAGGAAGAAATATTCCTGATACTCCATTCAGATAGTTTTCTCATGATGGTTTTTCTAAAAGAGATTTCATGCCACATAGATCATCAACTCTACATGAAACTCTCTAATGAAATAAAGCTTCTTAATTACAGTAATTATCAACAACAACTAACTGGACAAAATATAGATGACATAGCCACTAATATTATGCTTCTATAGAAAAAAACACAGATTGAGAAAGAACACATTGCTTTGCTAGAAGCTAAAATTGATCACTTGCTTTCAGGTCAAGAAGAAGTAAAAACTACAATTATCTTAGCAAGTGAAAAGTTAGAAAAAAGGCTAGATGTCTTAGGAAAAATTATGGCCAGAACCCATAATGTAAGTAATTAAAAGAATCATGCAAGCCAAACTGCATTAGAGCTTGCAGCTAAAGGTCATTAAGCCAAACATGAAAGAAGATACTCATTTTGAATGATGAGTTTTCAAGAAGATGACCAAAGACCAGAATTCCTTTTTGGTCAAGAAATGGAAGACCAAGGAGAACTCAATGAGTTAAAATATATGGTCTCCCAGTTTAAAAGGATTCCAAATGCCCTTTCAGATAAATATTTATCAGTATTCAGAATCCCTAAAAGAGAGAATGTTGGATCTTCAAACCCAACCAATCATGAGCACAACCATCCAAAGATAATAGGACCTCATCCTCCTTTTAATACAAAAATGTAAGAACTTCCTGAAACTTCTCCTTCGTCAGATCCTCATTCTCTTGGTTTCAAATAAAATGAGATGAACAATTTGATCTCCCAAATGCTTGATCAACCTATGTTGAACATACAATGCCAATCCCGCGCCCAAATATGAACAACTATTCAACTTCTGTCAAGTTGGGTATTATACAAAAGAACATAGGACACCACAATAATTGGCCAACAATTAGCACTCGACCTGGTTGCTGGATTTTCAGGATTAGCTTCAAAATGGTGGCATTGGATTCCCCAAAAATCTAGAGAGGAAATGTTAAATGAAGGAGATGCAGACCAACAAATTCTTACTTCCCCCAGTAAAGAATTCTATGGTCCTGATGAAAATCAAGATTATGAACATCTTGCATCTTTTCTTATGTCATCCAGAATCTGTGCCCTAAATAAAAGTGAAGAATATTTTTGTTATATGCAAAAACTGTTAATTTCTTCTACCAATGTTGATAAGCCTGCATATTTGAAGCATTATTGAAGAATTTTTCCTAGCCATGTTCCTGGTGCTGTGGAAAAACATATTAATGATAAAATATTCCCTTTTTAGGTCTTTCTCTTGCTCAATTGCGTGGATTCATCATGGAAACTTGGCAAGAACATTGTCTGAAGAAAAGAGTCGCTAAAGATTTTAAGCACCACTCTTCAATGTTTTCCCATGGTTTTTGCAAAGATGTTGCAAAAATTCTAGATTGGGGATGTGGTGCCCACAATAGAGGACACTTTGGGTGTGATTCATGCAGTTGTAAAAAAAAGGAATCCCAAGTATACTACTGCACCTATATTTCATCTAGATAAAGGCCACAAACATAAAAAGGGAAAACGTTTCAAGAAGAAAGCCTATTTTAAGAAAAGATCTGAACCTGCAGATAAAGAAAAATGTTTCATTTGTGGGAAAAAGGGTCACTAGCTAACAAATTCCAATATAAAAATAAGAAACCTAGGCTAGATGCCATGTTCTCAAAAGACGTGAATCCATCCTGGTGGGATCTAGCTTGGTGTGCAACAGGAAACTATCCTAAAGGCGAGATCATCTTCTTACCAGAAGAATATGATTCCTCTAATTCTGACCCTGTTTTAGATAAATTTTCCCCTGAATCATATGAATCTTCTTTTTCTGATTCTAATGAAGATGCAAATTTAGGAGGATGTTCTGGTCCTCTTGATTTCAACTTTCATATGTTCTCTTTTAACTTGCCTAAGGTATCTTCAAAATTTTGAATTGCTGAAATTGACAAAGAATTGTCTGAGACTCCATTTCATCAATATATAAAAAGGCAAGATCTGAAAGATGAAAAGAGAAATATATTAATAAGAATAAAATCAAAAGAGAAAGTCTCAGCAGCAAGAGAGAAATCTGTCTCTCCACAAATCAACGAGAATCTAGCACTCTACCAGCCTGCAGATTTATACAAAGGCTATCCTCACCATCATGAGGATACACAAAAGTTCAGAAAAGATAAATACAATTTGCTTAGACTACAAATCAAAGATAAGAATAATTCTTTAATGCAGCTGGTAAAAGAAATAGAGGAATTAACTTAAGAATGCTTGAAATAACCATCAAAGAAAGAGACCAGTCCTTCGATGAAGAGATGTGCAGGGCTTATGTTGAAACACTATAGTCACCAAAATCTATTGAAAGTCCAAAACATTCTCAACACACTAGTGATTCATAGGAAGAATATTGTCATAACGAACAACCACTGCTAGGCTATTTAGGGCTATTCACTAGTCCTAAATATTTCATTAAAATAAAGTTTTGTCCATCTGAATTCAAAGCTTATGAGCTTTATTGTATGGTAGATTTAGGTTTCCAAATGAATTTGGAAAAAGGAAATTCTATACCATCGTTTTACTAGGAAAAAACAAATGAACATGGTATACCCATTGACAGAACTTCTGTAAATCTCAAAGGAAGAGTTTGAGATTTTCCAATAAGAATAGGAGCAATAAAATAAGTTCTGCACCTCAATAGACTAGATGACCTTAAGGAATATTGCATAATAGGCTTACCTTTTTTACATAAAGTCATCCCCATTATAGTTAATGAGTCCAATATGATTTTTACTTGTAAAATAAATGGAAGAGACTTTCCTCCTCTCTGTACTATTCTATTTCTTTAAAATGTAAGAAGCTTGTTCCTTAATCTAATCCCAATCCTAGTCTTGCAGAACTGTTCAAAATGGAAAGATGCATCGCCTATGCAAAAATGCATAAAGAATCTTTCCTCTCTAAATTTCCTCAAAATTAGAGAAGGATTGCACCTCAGAGTCACCTAATTCATTTTGGACCAAATAAAAGTACTTTGTCTCTTTACCTTTTAACCCTCTGGAAGAACCAAAAGCCCAAAAATCCTCTACTTCCCTCATGTCTTCCTTAGAAAGAGAATTATATGCAAACGAAATTAATGAACTATTAGACAAAGGTCTCATAGAACCCTCTAAGATCCCATGGGCATGACGAAAATTTGTTGTCAATAAACACTTTGAGATAAAAAGAGCAAAACCCAAACTGGTTGTGAATTTTAAACCCTTGAATAAATTCCTTAAATCAATTTGCTACTCTCTCCCTGATAAATCTAGTCTTTTGCAAAGAACAACATGATGTACAATTTTTAGAAAATTTGACTTGAAGTCTGGTTTTTACCATAATGGATTTGAAGCAAAAGACAGGTTCAAACATGCCTTTGTTGTTCCTCATGGGCAGTATCAGTGGAAATTCCTTCCATTTGAAATCAATAATGCACCATTAGAATTCCAAAAAACAATGGAAGATATATTCAGAGAAAAGAAATGGGAATTAGTGTATATAGATGATATTCGTATTTGTTCCAAAAATTTGTGGGACCTTTTAAAACAACTTCAAGAATTCTATTCTTTGGTGTTTAAACATGGGTTGGTTTTTCCAAAATCCAAAATTGAGATTAGAAAAAAAGATATTGAATTTTTGGGATACAAAATAAGTAAAGGATATGTGATTATTCAAGAACATATCTTGAATATTTTTGCTCACTTCCCTGATCAGATCTTGGAAAAAGTTCAACTACAGAGATTTTTGGGAATCCTAAATTATATCAGGCCATTCTACAAAGGATAGGTAGATGACATTGATTTGCTGCAGCAATGATTGAATAAAAATCCCCCAAAGTGGAATAAAGATATGATGGATATCGTCCAGAAAATCAAAGAAACATTTAACCAACTTCCTCCACTCTCACTCCCACAAGGTTATGGTCAAATGGTGATTGAAACAGATGCCTCCAATAAAGCTTGGGAAGGTATTCTCATAGAAAAACATGGAGATAAAGAGGAAATATGTGGCTACGCCTTGGGAGCATTCAAAAACACAGAGATCAATTACCCGTCAAGCCACAAAGAAATACTTGCAGTCAAAAAGTTTGTAAACCTTTTCAAGCTTTATTTAAAACTTGTCAAGTTTATTATTAGAATAGATCTGAAAATAATGCCTGGTATATTTAAGAATGAAAATATTATGGCAGAAAATAATTCTAGGATTTTAAAATGGTTTCTTTGGTTACAAAATTTTTATTTTGAAATTGTATATAACCCAAAATATTTAAATTGTATTGTTGACATGTTAACCAAAGAAGAACTATAGGAGAAACCTAGCCTCAATATGTTTGGCTATGGAGCATCTAGCTCGTCAAATAAAAAATCCAAGATATGGATATTTAGTGATCCCTTGTCAGAAGAACAAAGAGAGGATTTTTTGAATTGCGTAAGGGAAAAAGAAGTAGATAAATATCTGGCACTCTCTTTAATTCAACAAGTAAATGCCTCTCCTCTAAAAATTCAAATCTTGGAGAGATGGGGAAAAAAATCCTTTAAAAGATTAGAAAATGCTTTGCACCAGCTTCAGCAGTTCAATCATGTTTGGATTGACACAACCTATATAGATGGACGAGAATTGTTTTATGTGGACATTGGTCTAGGTCCTTTGACATGGAATAGCTACAACCTCATATTGCAGTTCTACAGAGAACAAGGAGAAATAAAAATATGCGGAGATCCTTCTACAATGGTGCAACAACAATGGTCAGGATGGACATAAGTTTTTCTTAATAAGTTCTATCCAACGAAATATTGGGTTCAACGACATACCAATTTCATCTTACACCTTCAAGAAGACATGATCGTAGTACATCAAAATCATATGTGGTTTAAATTTAAGCTGCAACGTATTGGAGGATCTTACTCTGCTCTTGATCCCTTTGTTTTCACTCAGTAGAAATACAGAAGAATGGACAAAAATGGTCGCCTCCTAGATAATAAAGTCCATACAAGAAGGATCCCTTTAAATGTTAAGGTTGAATCTATTTTTCAAGGATAATTATGTTGTATTCCTAATGAAGTCATGATCAAATCCGACGTGCAACAATGCTTTTCAAATTTCTTATTTATGGATACCGAATTTGGATTGGAAAATGATTCTGACAGATTCGTTGGTTGTACATGTGGGGAAAACCCATGTATTTGTAACCATGACAATGAATAATAGAAAGCATCATGGGCCACTAATAGTAGCTCTACAGTCTAAAATTCTAGTCACTCGTTGGTCCGTAGATTCCTTCACATGGTTTGAGTGACTTGCCCAACAAAAGGTGTGATTTGATCCACTACCATGAGATATGAATCAAGTCTCTTTGTCGTTAGGTGTAGGTTTTGGGTCACCGGTTTATTGGCTAAATATGTATAAATAAGGTGCTCCTCCCTTCATTTGGGCACCGATTGTTTTTGAGTTTAGTATTTTTTCTGGATTTTTTCTGTGTGTTGAGCACTCTGTATTCTCTCCCTCTGCCCCTCGAGCGATCAGCTGGGATCAAAAGTAGCGATATCACTTGTAATGAGTCTCTAAAACTAGTAGCATATGCTCTTCCTCTGCACTTAGTGTGATCATCTAGGATCAAAAACTCTGGTTAAGGTGAGTTTACACTTGTGATGATATTCTCCCTCCGAAGACAAACAAGATTTGGTCAGATTTTGTATTAAGATTTCTATCTCTACTGAAGTCATGAATGGTGTTGGTCGTCTCTTATGTTATGCATACCGCCATAAAGTAGTGTTTGTAATTCCCACCTAGTGTTTTTTCTTGCAGTAAATGCTTGGAGAATAATTGAAAAAGGAGGAGCATGTTTAATGCCAATAATAAGAATCAAATGATGTTTCATGGTTATAGAAACATGGTTAATATTTGTTGGAAAAGCATGGTAAATTCCAATTGGAAATGTAATTTTTAAACCTATGTAGAGAATTAAAGCATATAGAATCTTTTAATCAAGTAGAGATTAAACTACAACGTTCACACATAAAACACAAAGATTTACCTTGGAACCCCTTAACCGGATAACTAACAAACCTTGGAGCCACACCTCCTATTTTCTCATTATCATTATGAACCACTCCCAATACAAATTATAGGTATTATGCAACATCCAATACACTAATCCATTAACCCAAATTAGAAAATAGACCCCAATCCCTTAACTGGGATTAAATTACATATTTTTAGAAAATTCCCCAAAATAGTTGAAAACAACCCAAGAAGGTGCCAGAGGGATCATCAGTCACACTGCTGATAGGAGCACCTTCCCCCACTGCCAACAAACATGAAAATAATATAACACATACCCAACTTTCTCCCACTTATTGTTTTCTTTTCATAATAGTGATTCATGCAATCATAGGATCACAGGTTTAGGGCATTAATGCCCATGGATTCTCCACACCAAGAGAACTTCTCGGGACTAACAAACTTTGTTAGTGAGTCTGTAACATTGCATGGTAAGAAGGGTTCTTTTCCAATAAGACTACTCTTTGGCTATCACAATCAAATCTTATATCCTTCTGTACAAATACAACCCTTGAAAATAGTATATGCAACCATATATCTTCTTTGCTTGAGTGAGTAGTTTCCATGTATTCATATTCTCTAGTTGAGAGTGCAACTATAGCTTGTCTCTTGTAGATCCAACTATCAGCTCCTCCAAATAGGTTAAATACATACCCATTTGTAGATCTTCTCCAATCAAGATCTTCGACCTAGTACGCATAAACAAATCCCTATGCATCTATCACATTATTTCTTTTAGGTCTTCCTTGGTAGTATATTGCATAATTTGTGGTGCCATGGAAATATCTAAATACCATCTTTATAGTTATCCAATGTTCTTTCCTTGGATTTGACATATATCTACTCAAAAATCCCACTACATGGGAAATGTCTGGTTTCATACATTTCGTTTCTACATCAAACTACCATCTACACGGGAATATGGAACCATCTACACGGGAATATGGAACTCATGAAATATCATTCTTCCTCTTCTTGTGTCTCGAGACACTATTCTACATATAACTTTACACCAATAGGAATAGGGACCTTCACCATCTTACTTTCCTACATGTTAAATATTTGTAGTATTGTCTCAACATATTTTCTTTGATTCAACTAGATTTTATTGACTACATGATCTCTTGTTATCTCCATTCCCAATATGAATTTTGCAGCACCAAGATCCTTCATGTCAAATTTGGAGGATAGCTAAGACTTCACCTCCTTATAACATCTTTGTTTTTTCTAATCAGCAACATGTCATAAACATACAGTACTATGTTAATGAATTTATCACCATTATGTTTGGAGTATACACAGTTATTAGCCTTACTTCTCACAAACCCCAATCCAAGCACATATGTGTCAAACATTCGGCACCACATCCTTGGAGATTGTTTTAGACCATAAAGGGACTTATTTAGTTTACATACCAACTCTTTTTTTCCCTTTATTGTGATTCCTTCTGGTTGTTTCATGTGGATTTCTTCTTCCATATGATCCCTATGTAAGAACGTTGTATTCACATCCATATGCTCCACTTCAAGATCAAAAGCAACAACAATAGAAAGAAGAAATATAATAGAGTTTAATTTTTCAACTGGAGAAAATATTTCACCAAAATCAATCCCCTCTACCTGAGAATATCCCTTTGCTACAAACTAGGATTTGAACTTCTCCACTTTAAGTTCTGCATTTAAATTCTTTTTAAATAGCCATTTGCTGCCAATGACTTTTCTTCCACCTAGTAACTGGACTAGATCCTAGGCTTCATTTTTGTCCAAGGCATCCATTCCTTCAATCATAGCCTTCTTCCAAAGATCACTATCCTCTAAATCAACAACTTCTTTCACATTTCTAGGATCATCATCAAGGGAACACACAGTGTATGATCAGTTGAAGCAGTAAACAAAGTCATATCTTCCCTCCAAAATCAGTTGGAAGAGACAAAGAAGTAGACACAAAGGTGGAATAAGGATAGGCAGAGACTTAAGCAAGTTGAAGCCATTTCTTGCCACGAAATTCCAGAGGTTGGGGTTACACCCGACATGGCCCCTAAGGCTGGGGTCATCTGGATGGCGGAAGTTTCTATCAACTTACAATAGACAATTACATAATTAGAAGATAAGATTTTTCCTAATACACCTCTTGAAGTACTGGAAGAGAAATGAAGGGTAGTTTATGAGGATGTACAAAAAATATAAAAGGATGAGGCACTATGTACTAAGGAATATGTGTAGGTTTCCCATGCCTTGATGGATGATGTTGAGTTGCAGGACAGAAAAAAACTTCATACAATAGAGTCCAATTTGGTGAGGTTAAGGAACTCATTGAAAACAGTGGCCTTATTCAAGAAGATGAGTAAGCCTGTTGAGCTCAAATGTTTACAGTAGCAAGTTGCTAAACTCTTGACATAGTAGCCATGAAGAACTAATCATATAGCAAAAATTCAGGCTGAAGTAGAGTAGTTCATAGTGACCATTCATCCAATGCATGTTTAAGTGTGACAATATGTAGAAATTACTGAGATGGAAAGTTTGGAACATTTCAATGATGAACTTGTGAAAAGAATTGCTAAAGTCAAGGAAGATGTTCAACGACAGACATAGGATGTGATGAAAATATTCCAATATTTTCAAGATAAGAAGAATACAATAAAATTTTATGTCTTAAGTGGCCCAGGACAATCCACATGTGAGCATTGGGGGCATGTTGGCCCTAGGTAAGTTACATAAAAAAAATTCTATGATTTTTGAGAATTCTAGTCGAGGTGTGAAGAGGGATGAAATGGAGCGGGAATGGAAATGGTTAGCTACATAATTTTGGGAAATTTTTGGGGGAAATATTAAAGGTATGTGGTGAGTTAGTTAGAAAGGTTTTCAACTTATGGGCATTGGGAGCGGGATGTAAAATTGGATGTTAGATCCTATAAAAATGTAAAATGGTTGGGCTTAAGTGGGTTTGGAAGATAAGATAGAGTCGTTTGAGCTTAAGTTTTGAATAAGTCTTTAATGTTGTATACGGTAGTGTGAAGAATGAGTAAGAGTCAATGGGGTAATGTATTGTCAGTCCACAATTTGTTCATGTGGATGTAATGTAATGGAGTTTTGGGGATATGTCTGCAGGCTGTGTGCGTACACCAAAGTGTTCAAGACACTACTCATGCCAAATGAAGAGTGCTTTTGTGGTTTTCTCATGTATGGTTTTCCATGTTAAATTATCTATGTCGAATGATGTATGCTCATTTTTTGTGTGATGACTTACAATTTGTTGTGACTAATAATATATCTATTTTTCATGATGAAATGAAATGATAATGTTTTAAATGTGTCGGTAGATGTGATTAATATTGTATTGTGTTGCCATATGTTGTTGTTTATGCTATATGTCGATGATGATTTATATGTCAGCATCGTTGGGTTGGTTGTTGGGTATTGGCATGAAGAGATCCCCTTTTATCCCTACGGAAGACTAGTTCCTACAGTCCCCATAGGTATCTTGTTGGGATGATGTTGTGGGTTTTGTTGTCGGGATAGAAGGTTGAACCTGGGTTCATTGAAGAAAGCAAACACCCCTTCAAATACCTTAGAACTATTTTAGCCCCAGACTAATGTCCTTCATAATGTTTTTTCATGAAACTTGAAAGGCTGGTAATAACATATCAAATATTTTGTCTAGTGGTTTTGAGGTAGATAAGGATTCCTACTAGCTTTCGGTACTTGGTCGCATCTTCAAATTTCTTTCCTTCAATTAATGTGAGCTTCAAATTTTTTTCCATTGGAGTTGAGAGAGGGTGGCATTCTATCATGTAAAATTTGCTCAGCAATTCTCCAACATACTTCTTATCAAAGATGATTTTCATAAAGCATCTTTGAAAATATGCTTTTTGAGATTCATCATGCCTAGATTTACAAAAAATGCATGCCCTGTCCAAACCATGAGGAATCTCATGAAGCGTAAAACACAAACATTGTATCCCTCAATGATACCCTTCCAAAGGTACCAACATATTCCCAATCCTAATTCAAGATCAAAATTTATCGCAAAAATACCGTTATATTCTCTTTTTCTCTCTCATTTTTGTCTATCTCTCTCTATCTTTTTCTTATTTAGGATACATTTTGGGCTTGGTGATTCTTTATGAATTAGAAAATCAACATATCTACAATAATATAAGGAGGTTATATCTCGTCACGGTGGACCACATCTTCAAACTTGATTGCAACAACACATTTTGAAACAAGCTCCAAGTATTAATAAGTTGAAGCTCCATTTAAAGAGATTTCAACAAATTCAATCTAGAAGGGCATGGAGTTCCTTCAAATGTGCAGTCAAAACTAAAAGCGTAGATGTATAAGTTCAGAAAAAAACCATGGACATAGTAGTAGGATTGTAGTTAAGTCATAGGTGGAGAAAGGAAAATACCAAAGCCCTACAACAACTATGTGGCCCTATTGTATGACAACATTGAAAAGGAAGCTTCCACCTATGAAGAGGCTACATAAAAGAAAGAATGGAAGGATGCCATGATCAAGGAGTATTAGTCAATTATGAAGAATGATGTTTGGGAGATAGTTCCAGGCTAGAAAGGAAATTTTTTGTGACTTCGAAGTGGATCTACAAGATCAAGCATGCTGCAAATGGTAGCATCAAGAAATAGAAAGCAAGATTTGTAGCACCAGGATTCTCACAGAAAGAAGGAATAGACTACAAGGAAACATTTGCACCAGTAGAAACATACACTTCCATTAGATATATACTTGCATTGGATACAATTATGAGATGGAAGATAGACCATATGGATGTCAATACAACATTATTGAGTGGTGTAGTCGAGGAGGAAGTGTATGTAGAACAATCACTGGGATTCGATCGAGACACATGATAGGTAGACTCATGTATGAAAATTGCAGAAGGCCTTGTATAGATTGAAATAGGCACCGAGCACATTGTACATCAGGATGGATAGCTTCTTGATGAGATTAGGATTTACTAAGAGCAAAGAAGATTCCAAGCTTTAATTCAAGGTTGAAGGTGGAATACGAGTAATGCTCCTACTATATGTCGATGACATGTTCCTGACAGGAGAGGATGAACCCATTAAAGATGTAAAGAGGAGACTTTATATGGATTTTGAGATGAAATACCTAGGTATGATGCACTAATTCTTAAGCATGGAGGTGTGGCAAAGTGCAGATGGGATTTTCCTTGGTCAAGGAAAGTATGCAGTGGAGATTCTGAAGAGATTTTGAATGACGGTCTGCCAGGAGATAGCCAAACCTATGGAATCGAACTTAAAGCTTATGTGTGATGCTTCATCAGATTTGGTTTATGCCATGATGTATCTTTAGATGATTGCCTCATTGATGTACCTTATGAATATGAGACCAAACATATGATTTGCTGTGAACACCCTGATCTAGTTTCTGATGTACCCGAGACATGTTCACCTAATTGTTGTAAAACATGTATTGAGGTACCTAAATGATACCATGGATTATGGGTTCAAGTATGATGTGAATAAGAAGATTAAATTACATGGTTATGTTGATTTGGATTGGGTAGGTAGTGCTACTGATAGGACGAGCACTTCATGTTACTACTTCAGTTTGGGATTTGGCATGATTTGCTGGTTTAGAAGGAAGAAGTCCTACGTTCTGATGAGTATAGTCGAGGTAGAGAATGTTTGCTCTTGCTTGGATATTTTTGAGGTAGTGTGGCTATGGAATATACTATCTGATTTGTTTGATCTCTAGTTAGATGAAACTTGTACCTTTAGTGACAATCATAGTTGTGTGAAGTTGTTGGATAACCCAGTGTTCTATGAAAAGTTGAAGCACATAGAGATCAAGTTACACTATATCAAGGATATGGTGTAGAGAGGAGTAGTGACTTTCTAGTATGTCACAATGGAAAAGAAGATAGTCAATGTGTTGACCAAGCCTCTAGATAGAGTGAAGTTTGAGTAATTTATAGAAATACTTGGCATGATCCAGAATGAGACCCCTCAAAAGAGGGAGTGATGAGTTCTAACGTAGATGGAAATACATGTTGTTCAAGTGTAAAAGTCCCAGCGAAGGTCGTAGGTTTCTCGGATGTAATCAGTCCTGTAGGTTGTCCTTGGATGTAATAAGTCCTAGTGAAGCTCGCAGGTTATCCTTGGACATAATCATTCTTGATGTGATTCTTTGCTAGAAATAGAAAGAGGCTAGAAGACGCATATGTGTGATAGCTCACATGGGAAATGAGACAGGTTGTCTGAGCGGAAAAGTTCCTAGTGTAGAAGGTAGTTAATATGTAATCACTCTTATAGAATGTCCTCAGATGTAATCAGTACTGCCAAAGCTCGTAGGTTATCCTTGGACGTAATCAGTCCTGAGATAGGTTATTTGAACGAAAAAGATCCTGGAGTAGCAGGTTGTTTGTATGTAATATGTCATGTGGGTTGTACAGAGTGTAAAAGGGGTCATGGTGTGGTATGCATGTTTCTCAGACGTAATAAATCCTGAAAGGTTGTATGAATGAAAATAATCCTGGATGATGGTTGTTTCAATGTAATAAGTCCTTTAGGTTGACCTAGAACATAAAATTCATGGCGTGGTATGAATGTTGTTTGGTTGTAATCAATCCTTGTATGTGTGTGTTCCCATGTCATAGATAATGAGGTCACAAGGCACCTAGTGTGCACTTGGGCAGTTCTCCTATGCTGGTAGAACATATGTTGACCGTAGAGAGACATAATGCACTTGGTATGGTCCTATTCGATTCTTGCATAGTGGAAGTTGTAGGTTATCTTGGTGACGTGAAACATCCTAGCATGCTCCTATGTTGGTAGAACTCAGGTGGTATGCATCTCGGTTGTGCTTTGTGTGTTTTGTTTTCTTTTGTGCAAGAAAAAATATATGATCTGGATACGATGAGGCAAAGGTAGGAGAGACAAGTTATTGCAGTGGAAATGTAAAGAAGATCCTAGGTTGTACCTACGCGATGGCTTGCTTGTAGATATGATGAAGACCTGGATGAGGACTAGGAATACACCAAACATGAAAAAGGGATGGATCTGTAGAAACATCCAATGATAGATAGTACCATTCGATGATCGATAAGAATATTACTATGGAAACAACTATGATGACGACTCTGTGATGATGACTAGACTAGATGTGTTGATGACTATGAAGTGAGATACAATACATTCCTAGTTAAGAGGGATTTTTGATGTATTTGTAACTTTGGACGATATTGTAATGTATATTATCATTGCATGTTGTTGTACCCTGATCGGAGATGTGTTTTCCTCCTTTCAGGATGTCATTATTATGTATGGAACTTGAGGTACAACCTTTGTTATAATTTGGGGAAATAGTCCCTAGTATAATATATTGTAATATGCTTTTAGAGTCTCTCTAGGATAATTCTGCCTTATTAGGGTAAGAGGTAGGACCCAGTCATGTATTAGTTTAGTCACTTGAGAGGTATAAATAGGGATGCTCCCTCCCTCTTTTATACACAGTCACACTTACTCAAGTTCACATGAGAGAGAGAGACATGGAGGAGAGATAGATAGCTGTATAAGACTTCTTATTATTGGGTTTTTTCATCTTGTGATATAGTCTTTGTGACTGAAATAGTGCAAGGAAGTTTGCAAGTTTCTATCCTTTATGGTTTCCCTGGTGACAATATTTGTGTCTTGTGTATCTGCTCTACCTTGTGTATCTTGATGTATTTGTTATTCTTTCAGATAAAGATCCTAATCAAGATAATTAGACTGGAAAAACTAACACTAAGCAATGTAACTTCCATAAGGATTGTTATATCATTTTTATCCTTGTCAATGTTTTGAATCTAGATATATGAACCCCACTTTGATTTGAAAACTCATCAGTAATTCCACAAATAAAAAAACAATGTTCCATTTCGGTAACCCATCCTAATGGATTAGAACCATACAAATTTTTCATGTCCACTTTTGGAAATCGATGCCATATATTGTGATCATGAAAGGGTGCGTGACTCCTATGTTTACCCTAAAAGAATGTATCCTGAACAACCTAATTTTATCTATTGATCATTCCCTATAGGTATCCATAAGAAATATGGATAATTGTACTTTATGGAGACCATTATCTTTCCTAGTGAATCTTGAATATTCATTTCCCATTTTTCCATCTATTGATCAATTTGGGAGGAAAGTGAAACTTTTTGTTTTTTATCCTATCAGATGACTTGAAAAGATTTTTCCACATATTTTACATTTCTTGAAGTCTACGTTCAGTGATTTCTATGGTGTGGCTATTGTTGGAATCATAATCTTCAAGTATTTTTGTTCCATTATAAATAATGTAACTGAAAAGGAGATGAAGAGTCTCCATAGGAAGTCAAAGAGACCATTAGAAGATGAAGTCCAATGGTCATTCTAAATGTATTGATAAAGCACTCTATCAATGAATATAGATACAATTCAGAAGTTTTTTACCAGATAATGGTATTATATCTAGGTATCCCTCCATAACTCTTGTTGGATACTTCTTAGTTTTAGGATTTTGCAAGGTAGTCTATTTGTTCTGATCTCTACTAGATTATATGCCCCTAACATTTCTCTCTTTTGATAGTCTGTTATATTCTCCTTTGTCTCGCTCTGTCTCGAGTTAGACATTATGCTTTCCCTCTAAATTGTTAATTTTTTTTCTCTTGGAATTACCTTTTTGCTTCTTGTATGAGCTCCTGTGCCCATGCTGGTTTCCTCTTGTGGCAATCCTTCTCATGCAGTGTCTATACATGATCTTGTGCTTCTTCCATGTCATGATCTTCATGGTATTATGAAATTGCTTCTACAATTTTCATACCTCTAACTCTCACTCTTTCAGGTTCCTCGACCTCATTAATACATAGCCTAATGGATCTCGAGTATGTCAAGTCCTCATCAAAGTTTACATCTCTAATGATGTTAATCTTCTTGAATTCTGGTAAGTATATTCAGTAGTCCTATGATGTATGCCTCTTGGATCTAGAGTATTTTGAGCCCTCATCAAAGGTTATATCTCTAATGATTTTGATCTTCTTGAATTCTAGTAAGTATATCTGGTAGGCCTATGATGTATCAGTACTGTATCCTACAAATATACCCTTCCTCCCAGAAGGATAAATCTTGGTCCCCTTCTCCTTAGGGAAATGTATCTAAATATTCTAAGATGGCTGACTTCTGGTTTCTCTCCTGAGAAATCCTCTTTCCTATTTTTATTGTCAAGTACTTGATAATGAGTACGGTTATGTACATACAGAGTCCTCCTTGTTGCTTCTGCCCAAAGGTGGATTAGAAGATCTTGGTCATATAGCATTTATTTCATTGCTTTCATTATGTGATGGTTCTTTCATTCTAGAATTCCATTATTATGAGGATTGTATGGAGTGCTCAACTCCCTCTTAATCCTAGAATCTCTATAGAGTTCCTTGAACTCTTCCAAGGTGACCTCTCCACCATTATCTGACTATAGATTCTTGATATTCCTTTCAGTTTATTTCTCGACCAAGGCTTTGTATTCCTTGAAATTACTAAATACTTCATTTTTCCCTTTTAAGAAATATATACAAGTCTTAGGTGAGAAATCATCTATAAAGGAAACATAGTACACATAACCGCTTAATGATATGGAATATATGATCTCGCATAAATCTAAGTGCACTATCTCCATTATTAATTTATCCTTACTTTCACTATTGGGAAATGTCTTCTTTGCATTCTTTCCTTATGCACATCCTTTGCAAACTCCTTCATGCTTTTCCTAGATTTCAGGAAGTCCTGAGACTTATTTTCTTGCAATTAGTAGTGCTCTGTAGTGCACATGTGCAAGAATTTGGTGCCATAGTTCACTTGGTTCTATTGACTTATGAACCAATGCTTGTTCAGGTTGTCCCTTTAGCTTGTACAAGCCTTTCTCTTGTTCTCCAATTACTATTACATCATCAATTGTCTTTCCTTTAGGACATATTAGAACTTGGACATAAAAAAATCCAACCCTCATTCCCTTTGCATATAGTGTAGAGATGGAGAGAATATTTATATTCAATCCTAGAACATATATCACATCATTCATCTTTAAATTTTTTCTGGAGTCTAGCTTGTATGAAGCTTCTGCACTTCCTTTTATGGGGTATTGATAATCATCCCCAAGTTCCACCTTGTGAGGTAACTCATCCTCAAACATATTGACGAATGATTCTTTATACCCAGCCATGTGTTTAGGTACCCCATTATCCACAATCCAATCATCACTTCCATGTGATATCGTGCAAGTGAGTGCTGAGATTAGAACATACTCTTCATCTGAATCATCCTTCTCTCTTTTGAATCTTTTGTTTGTTGGTTCATTATCTTTGGTAGTATGAGCATGATGGTTCACAAGTGTAGCATCGGATGTTAGAAGGATATTTTCTAAACTTCTTTTGTTTCTTGTCCTTCTTATTGTTGTGATGGTGGTTCTCCTTCTTCTCCTTCTTCTTGTAGTTCTTACTAATGTGAGCAGTGAGAGATTGATCTTCAGTTGCTCCCATATTCTCTTCTATTGTTGCGATCTAAGCTTCTTCTTGTGTGCATTCTTCTCATATTCAGTTGAAAGCAATCAACTTCCTTATTGCATATATTCCTTGAATGAATGAATCCCATGATCTTGGGAGGCCATTCAAGGTAGTCATCATAATTTCTCCTTCTTCTACATTTTATTCAACTGCTTCAAGTTGTTCCTTGATTTGAGAAACCCTTTTGAAGTAGGACTGTATAGTATCTGAGTTCTGTATCTTTGCATTCTTTAGTTGGTTCCTCAATGTCATCTTCTGGTTGATGTTCTTTCCTTCAAACATCTTTGTACAAGAATCAAATACTTCATTCGGTGTCTTGAAGGATGACACATAGGGGATGATGTGATCCTTAATATAATATGCAATCTTGGATTTAACCAAAATATTCTTATGAGTATCCTTAACCTTGTATCCCTCTATCTCTTGAACCTCTCCACTGATGTATTGATCCAAATCATTTTTCCAAGGATCAAGGAGATTTTTTACTTCCATGCTCGGAATTTATCAGCTCCTCCAAGCTTGTACTCAAGA
This sequence comes from Pseudotsuga menziesii, assembly GCA_001517045.1. Taxonomy (NCBI): domain Eukaryota; kingdom Viridiplantae; phylum Streptophyta; class Pinopsida; order Pinales; family Pinaceae; genus Pseudotsuga; species Pseudotsuga menziesii. The sequence continues at coordinate 3,199 of LPNX010700597.1, read as the reverse complement.
TGAGTATGGTGAGTCATCTTTTCAAATGAGAACCTCAAATTGAAATGGAAAAGATTCATATCTTAGCGATTTAAGTTGTCTGACTTGGTTTCAAAGCTGGTTGACCTAGGGTTTGTCAAAAAAAACCCTAATTTTCCAAACTTAGAGTTTGGGAATTATGTTTGGATAGAAATATGCACCTCCTTGAGGAGAGTTTTTTAGCAAGGTCCTTTTCTAAAGACTGAGGTGGGAAGCCTCTGAAACTTGATTCCCTGGTTTCGACACTAGTGATGGGGTCAAAATTGAAACTTCTTCATATTTGAAACTGCTTCCACCAAAATATGTGTCCTACTAAGGTGGGTTATCCTAGCCCTATTTAATCGATGATCTATGGAGAGAATACCTTGAACTTGGAAGCCCTAGTTTTCACTACTGCAAAGTGCCTTCTTTCAGAGAGGCTCTGATATCATGTTAGTATTTTCCAATCTAATTATGTTGATTAGGATATCTATATAAAAGAATAATAAGTGCAACAATATACACAAGATAGAGCAGATACACAAGACACGCATATTTTCACCGAGGAAACCATAAAGGAGGAAATCCCACAAACTTCCTCAGAATAGTTTTTTCATAAAGAATGTATCATAAGATGAACAAACCCATTAAGAATAATTCTTATGCAACTATCTGACTCTCCTCCTTCTCTCTCTCTCTCCTCATGCGAACTTGAGTGAGTGTGAGTATGAAGTTGCTCCCATAGTCTCTTCTATTGTTGTGATCTAAGCTTCTTCTTGTGTGCATTATTCTCACATTCGGTTGAAAGCGATCAACTTCCTTATTGCATATATTCCTTGAATGAATGAATCCCATGATCTTGGGAGGCCATTCAAGGTAGTCATCATAATTTCTCCTTCTTCTACACTTTATTCAACTACTTCAGGTTGTTCCTTGATTTGAGAAACCCTTGTGAAGTAGGACTGCATAGTATCTGAGTTCTGTATCTTTGCATTCTTTAGTTGGTTCCTCAATATCATCTTCTAGTTGATGTTCTTTCCTTCAAACATATTTGTCAAAGAATCAAATAGTTCATTCGGTGTCTTGAAGGATGAAACATAGGGGATGATGTGATCCTTAATATAATATGCGATCTTGGATTTAACCAAAATCTTCTTATGAGTATCCTTAGCCTCATCTCCCTCTATCTCTTGAACCTCTCCAGTAATGTACAACCTAAGTCTGATCGAATCATCTCCAATGTTGTTTGACGAGCACCATAGGTGAAACAACATGATGTGGTTTTGGGGGCACTCACCTTCCTTCCATTCAAACTTTGGAATGTCTGATGGGAGTTTGGTTGGCATGGGAGGCCAGTGGTGTTGATGGCTGATTGGGTCATTAGTTAACCTGGCCAAATCAAGAAAATTGAGTAGAGCCATGAATGGGAAGTTATAACCAAGGTTGGTGTGGGAAGGATAGACAATGGCACCGGAATTTACCGGAGCATGGTGTCCGTGTGGGACTGGGGGTACCTAAGATTTACTACCCACAACGGAGATAATTGGGATGGTCATGGAAGGGTCATTGCCCCCAGGTATGAAAGGTGGTATAGTGGGAATAAGAAGAAGTAAGTGTGGGACCACCACTAATCAATAGCAGACTCAAAATGGCATGTGTAATGGTGCTAGGACCGCTGGTCGGGACAGTGGTAGTGATGTGAGGCAAGGATCAGGATTTACATCATCCATGGGGCTAGACAGTGTAGTGAAATGATTCGGCTCAGATTGGTAGGAATCTAAGTTAGAATCAGATTGATGGTGATGTTCTAACGACCCAAATGGAGGGGGATCCCCCCTACGGCGTGAGGAAAAGTGTGGTGGATCAATGGTTGTTTTCTGGTAGTAACGGGTAATGAATTTTGGACCCCAGTTTAAATGGATTCCTATTGGTTCATAGGTGGTCACTCAGCCATCAAAACTGCCAGAAGGCGGCGCTTGGATTTTTCCTCACAAGGGTGTTTCTAGTCAATCGGAAGGGGTCGTTGCCCATTTTGCTTAGAAATTCGTCTCGTTGGCCAGATACTTTGGGATTCCTGTGGTACTCCTCATAATGATTTTTAGGGAAAATCCCAAGCACTTCCCATAGTTATGGTGGTTGATACTTATGTCCTCAAACCACAAGATTTGATAATGTAAATTGGTCACTTGTATGGTTCGCTTGAGGTCATGAACCAAGTTTTGTTGGATTATATGGTGTGAATGTGTGCACTTTGTGTATGAGATTTTTCTTTTTATTTTTCCAATTATGTAATGAGTAAATAATATTGGTTTCTCTACAAAGATCAAGCAAAGGGCTTGGATCAAAATAGACTTGAAAAAATAAACCATAACCAAAATACAACACAAACTATAATGATGGAAATCTAACTGTAACTTGTTGTGAATCAGTGGTGTGACTACCTCACTTTTGTATCCCTCAAATCCAAGACGGAGTGTTGGGCTCTCATCAATGTGGAAATAATTCCACCCGTACATCCACAGGTCACTCCTCAAATGCCCGGTGCCCAACACGGAGGATGCAAATGCGGTGAAATCCCCAACGGTTTTCACTCCCTCTAGCTGCAAAGGTCACTTGTTTTTAATGGAAAATAACAATGAAATAAATGGATTCCTATTACTACGATTACTCAACACCCCATCCTATGTCAGAATACCCCAAAGGGTGATAACTAAGTACAGGAGGAAGGGTTGAATAAGGCGGTTAATTTCCAATGTTTTAATGATAAAAAACAGAATATGACTTGTAGAAACTAACATAAAAATGGTAATATTTCATGTGACAGTCAAATGGTGGCAAATGGGTCGTTCAGATAGGAAAACAAATGTAAAACTGATTTAAAAAAAGCTAGGTCGCTTCCGACTGTTGGACAGCAGCGATTGAGTCGCACAAACAGTCAACACAGTAGTAACTAGGTCGCCTCTAGGGAAAAAAATAGCAGCGACAGTGCCATGGGGGGAAGTCATGCCTTTCGGGGCTGAAGTGGTGATTGGGTCATGCCTTTTAGGGCTAAAGCAACGACTGGGTTTCTCTTTTTGGCCCAAAACTAGTGGCTGGGATGGAAAATGGAAAAATTTTAAAAACTGAGTCGACAGTGGCAAGCAATAACTGGTACTGGGGCTGTACGAACTCAGATCGGCTTTGTGAGGGCCTCGTTGGGGAT
>LPNX010700585.1:0-50079 GCA_001517045.1 Pseudotsuga menziesii | reverse complement strand
TGATGATGATGTTGATGATGATGATGATGATGATGTTCATGATGTTGATGGTGATGATGATGAGGATGATGATGACGATTTTCATGATGTTGATGGTGATGATGATGATGATGATGATGATGATGATGATGATGATGATGATGGCAATGATGGCAATGGTGATGATGATGATGATGACGATGGTGATGATGATGAAGATGATGGTGATGATGATGAGGATGATGATGATGATGTTCATGATGTTGATGGTGATGATTATGATAAGGATGATGAAGGTGATGATGATGACAATGGCGACGATGGTGATAATGTTGTTGATGATGATGATGATGACGATGGTGATGATGAAGGTGATGATGGTGAAGATGATGATGATGAATATGAACATGATGAAGATGATAATGATGATCATGGTGATGGTGATGATGATGATGATGATGGTGATGGTGATGTTGATGATGAGGAAGGTGATGAGGAGGAGGAGGAGGAGGAGGATGATGATGATGACAACGATGGTGATGATGATGATGTTCATGATGATGATGACGACGATGGTGATGATGATGTTCATGATGTTGATGGTGATGGTGATGATGATGATGATGATGATGGTGATGATGAAGCTGATGATGGCGATGAGGATGAGGATGATGATAATGATGATGAGGATGAGGATGAAAATAATGATGATGGCGATGGTGATGATGATGATGATGATGACGAGGAAGGTGATGATGATGATGATGATGAAGATGAATATGAAGGTAATGAAGATGATGATGAAGATGATGAGGAAGGTGATGATGATGATGATGTTGATGACGACGATGGTGATGATCATGTTCATGATGTTGATGATCATGAAGTTGAAGATGATGATGATGATGAAGTTGAAGATGATGATGAAGTTGAAGATGGTGAAGAAGATGAAAATGATGATGAACGCTATTTTTGGTTTTAACAAACGTGCACGCGATTTGTATGCACATAACGCACTTGCGTTTTGTTTCTATATAACGCGCACACATTTTGTATAGTTAAATCGCGCTCGCGTATTGTTTAAATTCAAAATTTATTCCCTCCAAATGACAAGGCCGAGCCTCCACCCATGCTTTCATGGAATTCCTATGCCTATGTGTCTGCTTTGTACTTTTCTTCGGATTCAACATGCATGTGCCTTGGAGTATGATAAACCATGGCAAATTCAGCATTATATCCATATTTTCAATATGCTCATGTTTAGCGGTTCGTCTGATTATGCTGCACACCTCCATTTTTTATGAGATTTTAGAAACAGATATGGTTTTTTTTGTAGATTCTAAATATGTAAATTTTAACAAGAATACATAATTTTTTCTATTTTTTTCTTATTTATCTTCTGTCATCACTCCTCAACTCAAAAAACACACTAGTAGTGTTTCATCCATATCTCTTTCGTTTCTCAACCATTTAAAAAAAAAAATTGTATGGTGCACTAAAGAACACCAACCTCTACATGTTATAAAAAACCCATTTCCAAATAATTGCATTAAGACATTCAAATACTGCACCCACAATTGACGTACCGTTTTCGAGGTTTGATCTCTTAGATAATTTTAAAAAAAATTAAAATTATTATTTTTATTATTGGAAAAATAGTCGTGCACTAGTCCTATATGTTCTCTATATGTATACCAGTTTTCGTAAGTTTATTCCATCATTTAGAAACTCAGACGCTGCACCCACAAAAACATATACCTTATAATTTGTCCAAAAAATAAAAAGGGCCTGTTAAAATTTATCTAACTTTATATAGTTAACAGCATTTTCAATAGAAAAAATATATATATTTGGAAATGTCATTCAATTTCCTACATTTCTTGTTTTTTACTGATCGCAAGATTCATTGTGTAAGTGTCTCAAAATATCCATGCAAGTTGATAGATGCCTATTTTTTCAGTTTTGTATTGCATCTAACGTGCCAAAAGAGACCCTCAACTTCTTGCACACACCCACAAACCAAATCTGACAACAAGTGTTCTTTGGAACTGTGTTCCAAATTATGAGAAGTGTCTTGTTTTTACCTAGATTCCTTGAGAAAATGTCTTCCAACTATTTACCAAATCACGAGTATTGGTGGGAAGACTAAACCCCCCCCAAGGCTACCAATGATGTGATCCTGAGCTTGAATAGTGAAGGAATAGGTCAGAAAAAGACGTGACGCCGATTGTTCTTGTGGGTGGCAAAGAGAGCATCTGGAGGGGCCTTGTGTTCCTCTTTTCCTTAAGTTATATGTTATCAAAAGTTTATCTTGGACCAATAACCAGAAGCAAATATTTAGTTTGGGGATGCAATCAGAGTTCTATACCTTTTTTCAGAAGTTTGACTTAGTCTGATCGCCATTACTCTTTGGGATCTTATACCCTCCTTTGATAGTGTAAAAACCGTGTAGACCCCAACCTCTTGATTCATGAATCCTGATGTTAGAGGGGGATATACCATGAAGGTGGGAAGAGAAGAGGACGTGTTTGTTTTGTAGGTGAGGAGGTGGATGCAAGTCTTTCCACCCAACCCATTCACTAGAGCTGGACCATTCTGATATATCCTGGAGATTAATAAGATTGTGCTCTTACATCAAGCTACATAGGTTGACTAGATTTGTCACTGAGGCTAAGGGGAGGTGCCCCAAAATATTATCTGACCATATGTTTACTTTCTGACCATTCCCTAGAATCCAATAGAGGTTGTCTTTAATTAAACAAACAAAGAGTTTGCAGAGGCTCCAGATGGGGGTGCCTTTACCTACCCAGGCGCTATCCAAACATTTTGATCTTTGTTTCTTGATGTATTTCTTCCTGATTGCCTCTTTCCACCATTCTCTTTTCCTGGAGATCAGTCTCCAAACCAGCTTGGATCCTAGAGCCTTATTCATTAGTCCAAGTTCTCTGATACCAAGTCCACTATTTGCTTTATCTTCCAAGATTTTGTCCCAGTTAACCAAATGGAACGTTTTCCCTTGGGTCTTCTCGCCTTGCCAAAGGAATTTCTTGATTTCTATACTTAGACCATTAACAATGGACTTGGGAGCAAGGAAAATTGCATAAGTGAAAATGAGATAGGAAGTGAGAATGGATTTGATGAGGATTAGCTTTCCATCTAGGTTGAGGCATCTCAAACCCAAAGCTTGCACTTTATTTTTTCGCTTTCAAATAACTAAATTTCAGGTTGTGGAGTTGTTGATACGCTTGGAAATAAGGATTCCAAGATAATTAAAGGAGGTCCAAACAAGTTTTACCTTGATTCCTAAAATGCAGGCTATCTCTCTGAGGATTATAGGATTGGTATTCCAACCATAAATCCAGGACTTGGAAGAGTTGATGCGGCTATCTCAGACTTTGAGAAAAAGATCAAGGGAAATTTTGAGTCTTCTGGCGACCTGAGTCAAGGAAACTTCCCAAAATAATGGCATCATCAGCGAATTGAGCGTAGTTGATAGGTTGGACTCCCCTAACAAAGGAAATTCCAAGAATATTTCCTTCTCTTTTCAGCTCATTGATTATTCTACTCAGCGAGTATGCTACTATAATATAGAGAAAGGGGGGCATTAGGAAACCTTGGTGAATCCCTCTTTGAGCTTGGAAAAAAGAAGTTGGTCGACCATTACCAAGAGGAGCTATGCAAGGACTACTTATGTAGGATTTGATCCACCTTATGAACTTGGGAGAGAAACCATACTCTTTCAGAACTTGGAAGATGAGGGCATGTCTGATTCTGTCAAATAAATTAGCAAGATCTAGTTTTATTTCCATACCTACTTCCTGAAATTTATGGTTGGAATGTATAGCTTCATGAACCAAAATGATGTTGTCGTAGAATTGGAGTCCGACTATAAACCCTCCTTAATTTTCTGAGATGATGTGGGGGATGACCTTTTTGAGTCTATTGGAGATGACCTTGAAAAGAATTTTGTAAGAGGAGTTGCAGAGGGAGATAGGCCTGAAGCGCTTTATAGAATCTGGATTCTTTTCCTTTGGTATAAGGGAAAGAAAGGTGGAGTTTGTTGTGCTGCCTATTTTTTCCCTGGATTGAGTCCAACTCAATATTTTTAGAAGGTATTTTTTGATGATATGCTAGCAAATTCAATAAAAACTAATCGGGAATCCATCAGGCCCAGGAGCTTTATCTTGGTGCAGGGACTAGACTTGTTTTTTGCACCTCGTCGAGGGAGACAGGTTGGGTCAGAAATCCATTATCTTCATTTATAATATTGGGAAACACATCACTTAGAAAAACCATTTCCTCCTGGGTTTCCTCGTCCTCGATAGAATAAAGATCCTCGAAGAAACTTTTTATTTCTTTTTTCTGTCCTCGGGATCAATCATTCTTTTCCATGTTTTATTTGGTAAGCTCCACTATAGTGTTCCTCCTATTCCTCTTTTCACTAAGAGTGAAAGAACTCTGTACTCTGGTCCCTCCCTTTTAACCGAAGGCTTTTGGATCTTAGGCGCCATTCTTCTTCTTCTCTCTGGAAGAGGAACTGGATTTTCCTGTCAACCTCTTTTTCTTTCAAAACCAAATCTATAGTGATAAGTCCCTATTCCATTTTTTCTTAAATACCCTCAGGGGTTCTGATGTGATCCTCTTTCTCTTTTCCAGGGATGAAATCATGGGTAACAAGCCAATTTTAAGCCCTTTTTTGACACTCTTAAGTTTTTTTTCCCAGATGAAACTTGGAGAACCCTAGAAAAATACGTTCCAAGATTGTTGAACCACATCAAAGAAGCCATCATCCTTAATCCAAGTGGAGGAGAATCTAAAAGGGGGAGGCCCCAGGTTCCTAATAGGTGAAAGGGAAAGAGATATTGGACGATGATCGGAAACATCAGAGGCAAGAAGATTTGAAATAGGGGAAAACGATTTATTAAAAAAAGAGAAACTTACCAGAATTCTATCCAGTCTGGACACGATATGGCCTACGTTTTATATCGGTTAATCTCCAAGCATTCATTAAATATTCTAGCCTTTCTTTGAAAGCCTGGTCTCTGATTTTGGATCCTCCTTTTTTCTCATCTGAGGAGATGGTTGTGTTGAAGTCTCTAGCTATAATACACATGTGTTTCATCTTGCCATATTTTTGGTTTTCCAATTGTCTCCATAAACCTTATTTTCATCCTTGGTTAGTTGGTCCATAGACATTTTCTATCCATATTATTTCTTGATTGTCGAGATCCTCGAGCTCAACAAAAACCCAATGCAAATTTTCTATTGTGGAGATAAATTTATAGAGATTTGAATCCCACCAGGTAAGGATCCCCCCTAAGGCTCCTTGAGCACTGATGACTTTCCCTTCTCCTTTACTCCAAATTCTTTTCATAATTTTAAACAATCTTCTTCCTGCATTTTTGTCTCCTGGATTGCACGAAAGGATATGGATTCACTTTGTTTGAATATTTTTATTGCTTCAACCTTTTGGTGCTCTCCCTGTCCTCTACAATTCCAGGAGACAAGTTTCATTATTTCTTATGGGTTTGTGGTGGGACTTTTTCCTTTTTTTTCTTTTGTCGTTTCTCCAACCTGTTTTTCAATTGGATAAATTCTAACCAGGTGATCTAAACTAGATTGCTTCCATGTTTCTTTTTCTCGAGCTGTTTTCTGTTCACAGTGAAATTTAATTGGTTTCCTGCCTTTTTTAGCGAACACCTCAATTTTCTCCTCTTTTGCTTTCAGAAGTGTCTTCCAACTATGCTTTGGATTTGGATCTTTTCGCTGATCCCCCAACATTTAGAGAGGAATTAGGCCTTACTTCAACGTAATATTGAGCGGGTAGTGTAGGTACATAGCTGGCTTCCTTTCCTATTTCCATTCTTATTTGTTCAACTTCAGCACTATTCCTGAAGTGTGTTTCTTTTTCTGGCGATGTGAGGTCCATTTGTTCATTTTCCTCCGTGGAGAGGACTTGGAATCTATTCTCTAAGACTTTCCTTTTTGTTGGAGTGTTTTCCTGGCTTGCATTCACCTTTCCTCCCTTCTTCGGGCTATTTACTTCATTCGAGTCTTCTTTTTGGGATTCCCCGGTTAATTGCTGGACCTTCTTTTGACAATATTTTGCAAAATGTCCATATTCATGGCATACCTTGCACTTAAAGGGAAGATTCTCATAGTCTATTGTATGCAAATGATTTCATCCTTCCAGAGTAATATTTATTGCTTATGGGAGGCCCTTTTCTAGGTCTACCTCAACACATATCTGAGCGCAGGAGAACATTTGGGGCTTCGGTTATGATTTGTCAATGTATTTACCTGGCAAGTTCTCGATGGGTTTAAGGTCTTCATCATTCTAGTAATGCAACAGGAGATGTCGCAGTTTAGCCAAGAATAGAACAAAGGAGGGGATATCCTTTTCTGGATCGAATGATAGATCCCATTTATTGAGCTACATACCTCTTGGATCCATGAAGTAAGGACCATTTCTGAAGATGAGATCCCGATCTTCTTTTTTTTCAAACACAAGACAAAAAACTTGCGGCCACATGAATTTTGTTGAACCTCACCTTGGATGAGAGTTCTCTCATTTTTGTTCATCCATACCTCAATGGAGCATGGGGAGGGCTAAATACCGGTGAAATGGCCAACAAGTCTTTTTTCGAAGAGGGAGACTGCTTTATGTTAAGATGCAGAGGAGGATAGATTGACTTCCAGGACTTCCACTCGTTTAAAAAACCTTGAATCACTTTGGAAGGGATTTCTTGGAGGTTGAGAGGTGATGACCCTTCTGAACCCTACCTCAAGGCAGGTTCGTTGGTCGTCCAACGGTGAATTAGGCGGTTCCATGACAGTAGCGGTCAGGAACCCTGGCGTAGGAACCCTAACATAGCTTCATAACCAAATTTTTGTGCCTACTACTAGAATCTATTGTTACACATGTAAGAATCGAACTGCATTGTATAATACATTTAAATAATCACTAATTTAAACATGAAAATCATGTCATTATAGACTAAATACCAATTGATATATAATCTAACATTCTTTGGTTTTAGAGTTGTGAATGCATTTGGTGAAGCACCAATCACTTTATCTAAGAGAGAACAATTGAAATATATAAGCTTATAAGCTCGACTTATAATCTTTTAGACTTAGACTTTAAAATAAATTAATTGAAGTGAACAAATTGTTATTTTATAATTATAAATATATATTAGCCAACTACATCTTTGTTTATGGGAAGAGCTATTAAAATATGATTTAGGAGTTAGATATATTGGATTGATTTTTTTTCTTCTTGTTAAATAGAATCAATCATGGCTAATGTTGTTATTAATTTATAATTTATGGGTATTCAGTCATATAGTTTATTAGTATTTTTTTAGATAGATTTTTAAACCAAATCTTTTCTCTCGTGGGTTGATTATTTCATCTATAAATTTATGTAGTCTACTAATGTTGAATTTTTATCTAAATTTGATGGAATTAGATATTCAGATTGGAAGCTTGAGTAAAAAATGGTCTTCAACAAAAAAACAGAAAACAAACATGGTGGATGATTTTTAACAAATATGTTGCAAAACGTCAACAAAATGATAGAGAAAAGAGATATAGAGAACCAATCTTTAGTGAGTAAGATGAATCATGGGTAACTTCCTAAGTCCAAATTTTAATAGATTATTTATTGATTTAGACAACCTAATAGAATTGTGGGAAAAGTTAATTACAAAGAGGTTGATCTCACTAATGTGTTCCACATAAGAGAAAAAATGTTGTTGAGATTTAGATTTTGTTGATTTTGATCCAGTAGTTAATTATTTAAGTCACTGCCATATTTGACTGTTCAATTAGAGAAATACTTCAAAGAATAAATATTTTCAATCTATTTCTATGGTTAAAAGTAAGTTTTCCTAAGTTTTAAAATATTCAAAGATTTTTGGAAAAATTGAGATTCACCTAAATCTCAAAGCACCTATACAAACTTTTGATCAATTTTGTAAATCAATATTAGATAAAAAAATCTAAAAATCTCAGCTTATTAAGGAAGGATACACTAAAAAAGATCAAGCATATGCAACTAACAAAAAAAATCATTTTCTATAAAGTTGGAAGGTATTCTAAAAAATTTCAAGCCATTTCATTAGTAGAAGAAAAAAATTAAATTTTTAATAAAAAATTTAGAAATAATAACTAAACAAGAACAAAGAAAACCAATTATTTGCAAGTATTATGATTTGAGAAACACAAAGAAAAATGTGGGTCGAAGAATATGAAATACCAAGGCTAGCAGTAAAAGCCTAAAGTGCAGCAAGGACAACAAGAATACAATGAAAGTATCGAGGAAGGTTGAGTTAGAAAATGTATTTATAAACTAAGGTTATTTGCTTATAATTGTAATAATGAATGGATGCTATATTCCATTGCATATTTTTATTTTTCTTAAGAAGGAAAATTATTCAAATAATTACAATTGGAATAAACTAACATTTCAAGTTTCGGGATTGTGTTTATTCATTTCAGAAATGGATTTTTGAAAAATGTTTTTGTTAGTAAAGGGTCAATATTTTAAAATATTTAAGTGTGTTCAAGTTAATTTTAAAGTTGTTAGTTAAACAAATTAATTCATTATTAGATAAATATAAGCCACATATAGAACTATTTCTATGTTTTCCATTGGTGATTATGATGACCTCTTTAAGTTTGTTTGTTTCATTGGTGATTATGATGACCTATTTTAAGTTTGTTTGTTTTATTGATGGTAGTATTTGATACAATGCTTTGATTGTATATACAAATTGTGTGTCAAAGTTTTTCCATAATGTACTTGGACACATGAATTACATAAAATTGCATGAAATAACAGATAATAACATGGTTATAGTCTTGAGAAAAAATTGTTTTAGAAATATTTTGTGAAGGTTGTGTTTTAGGGAATCATCATCCATATCTTTTTCTTTCAACAAAATCATGGATATCTAAACATATCTTCCAACTTATTGATAATGATTTATGAGGGTAAATGCATCATCCACTACTTTATAATTCTAACTATCTCTTATCATTCATTGATGATTATAGTAGAAGAGTGTGTTTTTTTAAGAAGCAAAGCATTTGATGCTTACAAAAAATTAAATCCCTGTTTGAAAATCTGAGTGGTAATAGAATTGGTGCTTTGAAAATGAACATAGGGGTGAATTTCACAATCATGTATTTGAATAATTTTGTGAAAACATTTTATTAGAATCCAAAGAGCAACATAGTATCTGTGAGGATTTTAAGAGTTGTTATGCCAAAACAAAAGGATCGTTGAAAGAATAACAAGCAAAACAAAACAAAAGAGAACACAAAGATTTATCCTGGGAAACCCTCTTGAGGGAGAAAATCCAATAAAGCTTCCTTGATATAGACTTCAACCAAGTACAGTATAAGACCCCAAAAATAACACTAGATGCTTCCTCCCTCTTAGATCGACTTCTCCTTCTCTCTCTAGCAAACTTGCTTGAGTGTTGAGTGTGTCCAAATGAGGGAGGTGCCTCACTTGTTTATATTGATCAATTAAGAAGACTAATAACCCAACATGTTCAACTTCTCCTCTCAAGAAAGGATGACTTTCATTGGGAGACTTAAAATAACATTTTAATAATACTCTTGTGGGTACTACAGACCCAAATTATAATGGATGTTTTACCTCAACACTTTACATGGCCAATTACATCAATGACATCCACAATCGGAGGAACAACATCTATGAAAGGAGGAATAACCATAAAAGTACAAAATATAATATCTTTTGCAGTTACATTTCTTTAACACTCCTTCTTCACAAGGAAGTAATTCTATAACAGTAGTAACAACAACAAATATTCCATACGAAGTTTTCAAAAACTACATCAATATCATCATCATCGTAGATAATCATCGTTGTGGAACATCATCGCAAGCATAATCATCGTTGACAGGCTATTCACTTCGACAAAGCAAATATTAACCAACTATGACATATTAAGTTGGTTGCACTCCATGAAGTCAATGGCCCATTTGCAGAATAGACCAATAATGACAATGGGATGGAGTGACGTAGGAGGATTTCTCACATTTTGGGCAAAGATTTGGCAGTTACGATTGTGCTTGAATGTCATAATGTAATAGGTAAATAGGGTTGGCAAGAAATAACAAGCAGAGATAACCTTTTGGGCAGTGGCCATACCAAAGAGGTGCCCACCGCATTCTCTGTTGTGAAGTCATTTAAGACCAACTCAGCCTAATCGTGGGTGAGGAATCTATTGAAAATGGTGTTGATGCCACGTTGGTAGAGGATATCCCCAATGAGGATATATCAAGAATCTTGATGGTGAATGCGACGTCAATCGTCAGAACCGAGGGGAGGACTAAACTTTTTGGTGTGTAGGTAAAATAGGATATCTTCATACCACGTGTCATCAGAGGATATGGTCAACAAATGCTCGTTGAGAAAGGTGATGGTGAATGAAGGTGATGCAGATGACGAGGTTAATTTTATCATGAGTTGTGCCGTGGTTGTGCCAAAGACAACATCTTGGTGCTTTTGGGTGTGATGAATTCCAATCCATGCTCTTGGAGGATAATGATCGATTTGGCCACATGGCCTTGAATGATGCGATGGATCAAGAGGTAGATCATGGGGTTAGAGTCACACGTGACTCAGGGTTCGACTCATAAAAATGTAATGTTGCAACTTTTGAACCAAAAATACAATCGACAAGGCCATTTTCTCTTCGCGGGGGTAACGTAATGGTGGAGTGGATAATGTTTGACTCGTATAGTAGATGACATGATCCTAACGAGCACCGTCTTCATGGACCAAGCTGACTCAACACTTGTTTCAATGCACCAAAGGAATCTTATGCCTATTCATCCCAAACGAAAGGGAAGTTGGTGCAGATCAGGGGAAATAATACATGGACCTTGGTAGCGTAATGTGGGATAAATTGTCGGAGGAAATTGGCCTTGACCTGAAGGACCAAGTTGTGGAAACATAAATTCATAGGATACCAAAATGTGGCTCTAACGTTCTTGAGACCGAATGGCCTGACATGGTAAGTGGGTTTTTCTCAATGGGCGGTGAAGGAAGTTTTGTATTGATCTTCTTTTTGGATATGAATCTAGTTGTAGCCAAAAAAATCTATCCATAAAGGAAATAACTTAAGCGCTCGCATAATCATCGATGAGTTTGTCGATGAGCAGGGTTGGGAAATTATATTTCCGCATGTCAAATTCTGATCACGAAACTTGGTACAAACACGAATGATGCCTTATTTTTTTCGTCGGGACCTATCGAACCGACGATATGCACCGATCGGATGACCGACCGCGTCGGACGTGACCGGTCACGCGCGGCCGGTCGTCCGATCGGTGCATATCATCGGTTCGAAAGTTTACTTCATTTTTTTCACTAGGACAAGATCGAAAACCGATTTGATATAAGAAATTGGGTAAAATAATCTTGCTTGGAAATATTTTTGATCTCATCCTTCATAGTTGGTGTTTTGGGTGAATGGATTGGTCTTTGATTCTAGTGAATTGGCATAGCACCAGGCCAAGTGTCGATATGGTGCTCAACAACAACATGGTTGAGACCAGGCATCTTGGTATAGGACCAAGTGAAAATGTCACAAAATTATTCAAAGAGTGTTGTGTAAGTGGAAACCTCTTCGGGGGTGCATGAGATGCCTAACATGATATAGATATTTTCTACAATTCCTTTGATAGAGATATCTACCTAGATAGTGGGTGATATGTCATCCATGTTCACCTCTTCGAAGGAATTGGTGTAAGGGATTAGGGGTATGAACTAATCAACGTTGCCGTGAGGGAGGAACTATTTTGATTACATCGAAAACTAATTAGATGGAGGGGAAATACATTCTTCATGAATAAAATATGCTCGATGATGCATGTTGTCTCAAGGAAAGTGATGCTCTGTAAGTTCTTTGAGGATCTCCTCGTCGCTTTGGAAAAACTAGGTAGTCATATCAGAGGGATCAAAGTGTGTTGATGCCCAGGATGGATGATCATGTATGAGATAACATAGATGGTGTTGGTATCATTCGAAGAAATCATTGAGGGGTGAACTTCTTCAATGATTGTGACTTGATATTCTAAGGAAAACGTACATAAATCATCCAACACAAATCGATACCTGGGAAGCTCTTGGAAATGGTGAGAGTAGTGTCCATAAAGACCACATACTGCACAAGGATGGTTTTTGCGGAGGGACTTGTTGCACAATTAGGTGATGTCAAGAAATCGGACAAATATGATGTTATCATTTGGATCATCATCTAACGTGTGCATGTGGCTTTGTAAAAGGGGAAACTAAGGACAATTATGGGTTGCGTGACCCAAAACATCGCATAGAACACAAGGTGGTGGAGCCCAAGTTGAGGTAGTAGAGGGTGGGTTCATGTTTTTGTTCTGATTTTTTGATGGTGTTGCACTCATTGCATTGTCCACATCCTTCTTTTTGGGAGGAGGTGGGGCGATGCTAGGTGCTTCCTTTGGCATTGAAGGGGAAGATGGGGGCATCATAGGTGCCACAGTGGACAAAACGAGAGGAGGATATTTGGTTGTGTCGATGAGTTGTAGAGGTGTCTAAACAACTTGTGGAATTCGAGGGGGTTTTCGGGGTAAGACACCAAACGTGGATCCCTAACATCAAATTTGGGAGATTAAGGATGTGCATGACTAGCATGCTCACAATTCGTGGAGTCTAAATCCAAAGACTGTTTAATATTGAGGTTAACGTTCAATTATCATGAATCCAACTTATGTCAAAGGTTCAATTCTCATGAATCCAACTCTCTGGATTTTTGGAGCCAATAAACCCTCCTAAAATTATTATTGTAGATGTAATCTATTCTTGAAATTATAAACTAAGTGAAAACAAAATAATCAAAATTTTTATAACAAGTTACAATTCTACCTTGAATTGAAAAGTTTTGTTATATAATTTAAATCTTATTTCATTTAAAATTTATTGAAATATTAAATCTATCCATTTTTAAATTACTCCTAAAACTATATCTTCTAACATAAATTTTATAAAGTTGAAATAAAAGATTTAGTAAAAATGAAAACCATGTACTTGTTGTATTTATACAACAAAATTACTCCTACAAAAATATCTTCTAAGTTGAAATAAAAGATTTATATCTTGTAACATAAATTAAGTTGAAATAAAAGATTTAGTAAAAAAAGAAAATAGATAAACGTGGAGGTATAAAGATTGCAATCATAAGAAATATTATACTTGTCACAGTCTGTCAGTTTTACATCAAGTTTTTATTGTTAACGGATTTGTAAGGAGCTGTCTAACTAAGAGACGATTTTGATTTTTTGGTTGATTTTTAGTGGGAATCTGGTAAATTTAACTTACAGTTTTTTGTAATTTTTGTTGTTTGCTGAGCAATTTTAAGTGCAAAAATGAAATCACATGACATGAAAACCCCTAAGCATCCACACTCCATACAATCTAGCAATGTTTTTGCACATTTTGAAAATTCCGTGAAGATTCATAGCCAAAAACAAATAAAAACCAGATGAAAATAAGGAGAAATCGTCCCCTAGTTAGACAACTCGGATTTTCTATACAAGTATATTTTTATTTTAAAAATTTATTTTTCTGCTCACGGATTGTGATACCTAACATGATTTGGAGCTTCTGCAAGAACGAAGCTCATGAATTTGTTGGTACGAAAGCTCATTTTATTTATGTTTATAATAGTTATAAATTAAGTAATTGATGACTATAAGTTAAGTGATTGTATTAATAAATATAAACCAATATTAAATATAAATCACTCTTATATTAAAACTTTTACTTGGCTTCTTGCAAGGGTTAATACTCTGATAATGTGTGATAATGTGTGGCTCGGGTGGCTTTTGATCAAAACACCACAACAATTCGTGTATGCGTTGAACGGCGAGATGGTCAGTTAATTGGAACATGTCCTGATAATGTGTGGCTTGGGTGGCTTTTGATCAAAACACCACAACAATTTGTGTATGCGTTGAACGACGAGATGGTCAGTTATTTGGAACATGTCCATGAGATTTTGATTCAAAAATATATGCAGGTTTCATAGATATAACAACAATTACGTACTGGCCTTAATCCTCAATTCAATCTTATAAATCATATAGGTATTAGCATTGTTGTCGATCTTGTGTTCAATTTTGTATTTTCTGCCAATGAGGGTGTCCATGGTTAACAATTACAAAGAGGTCGTGGTGGGTGGCTGGGTATAAGCCTAATGTTATATGAAAATGCATTTTGCATAAATTTTATTCAGCTATGAAAACTATGCACATCTGTTTAAATGAAGTGTTGGTTTATAACTATATTAAATTTGATTAAACAAAATATCATGGTTTTGGGTGGGATTAGGAGACCTCAAAACTGCTTAGGCATGGCGCAAATAACAGAGCAATTATGGTCCAAGTGAAATAAATTGGAATGGTGGGGAATCATTACTAGGAACTGTTTCTTTTTGTTTGTTGTTTAGTTAGTTTAAATTGCTTAGTAAGGTAGGTTTACGCATAATATATTAAGATTGAATTCTACCACAATTTCTTCTTAAAACTTTGTTTCTTTTACATTTCCACGTGCATTTTGATTTATTCATGATTTCATCATGCTCTTGGAGTTTTGGGATCTCAAAATCAACCCTAGAACCTCAGAACCTTTTTTCTAAGAACCATGAAATTTATTTATTTACATAAACATTATGCAACCATGAAAAATGAGGATGCCTACACAAGAAGACATTGGAGCTAATTTATAATGATATGAAAAACAAATGCACAACCAGCATCTGAGACTTCTACACAACACTCACTCTCTTTATGTCAAGGTTTCAGACAAGGAAACATTGTTGGAAGCGGTTAATTACTCCACCGCCCATATTGATAGCCCGCTGAAACGTTGAAGAGGAAACACTATTCAGATCACTAACCACCAAAGTTTTTGAAAAGGCATCACCGCCCAGAATTATAACTGCCAGTGTTTTGAAGAGCCGACACACCGTCTCATCGCCTCACCTCCTAATTTCTAAAGGGCCATCGCAGTTTTCAATTATGTGAGACTGCAATACTGTAATGTAGGATTCTATTTTTGTATAGCGAAGGGTCAATTAGCAGTTAATGAACGACTTAGCTAAAAATGTTATAAATACCTAGCTTGTAATCATGTTTCTGACACTGAGAAAAACACAGTGAGACATAGCAAAATAGTGAAATATATGTATAGAGTTGAAACTCATATTTTACTGTGTATTTTATATTTTTACTCTGTTTTGAGTTAGAAAACTCAGATTTATTTTCTTTATGTTAATTTGTTGTTGCAGTTGGAGAAATAAGAGTTTATTTTGTGTTAATGTGTTTTATTAATGCATCAGAGTATTAGTTTCAATTTATGAACGCAGGGGTTATCAGAAAGTTGTTAAACAGTCAACTACAACTCAACGGTTACTCTTCTGTAGGTTGATGTCAGTTGTAACAGCCAGATACAACACCACTTGTAGAGTATTGTTAGCTGTAATAGTCAGCTGCAACAGTCTTGTAGGTGTTGATTTGAGTTTTATGACTACTGTCAGCTGTAACAACCAACTATTACAATCATGTAGGTGTTAATTTGTGTTTTAAGTGAAGTTTAAGTGTCGCTAAAACAGAGAGCGACACTCCCCTGCCTTCCCAACAGTGGTATTAGAGTGAGGTTCAGTATTTTTGCTCATTTTTTTAAAATTTGTTTTGAGATTACTAATAACATCAGTGTAGTGCAACCACAAATTCCTGTGTTGACTGAAAGAAATTATGATACATGGTTTATTAAGATGAGAACTATCATGCGTGCTCAGTATCTTTGGGAGTTTGTTACGATTGGGTATCAAGAACCAATTGATCAAGTTGATGAATTGGCACTGTCAAATGCTCAGTGTGTTCTGTTGAAATAAAATAGGAAGAAGGATAATAAAGCTCTTGGTCTTATTCAGCAAGGCCTGAGTGAATCCATTTTTTTGAAGATATCAAGTGCCGAGTCTTCAAAGAAATCTTGGAACACTCTTGAAACTTGTTATCAATGTGTGACCAAGGTGAATAATGTTAAGTTTTAGAACTTGAGAAGAGACTTTGAGAATCTGAAGATGAAGGACAGCAAGACTGTTGATAGTTTTATGACACAAGTTATGAATTTCGTAAACCAACTACGACAATATGGTGAATACCTCTCAGATTAGTGTGTGATTGAAAAATTGCAGAGATGTTTTCCAAACAAGTTTGAAGCAGTTGTTGTTCCAATCGAAGAGTTTAAAAATCTCATTCAAATGCACATTGATGAGCTGAATGGTTCTTTGATTGATCATGAATCAAGAATGAATAGGTATGATGATACTCCATTAGAAAATGCTTTTAAATCTCAGTTACATGTTACTAGAGGTAGAGGCAGAGGAAGAGATAGTAGCAAAGGAAGAGGAGGTCAAAGTGTTGATCATAGTGACAATAGAAATGATTCAGAATCTGAAGAGAAGTTACAACAGAATACTCCTAGTGTAAGGGGGAGTATCAGCAGAGCATGACAGCCATGAAATCAAAGGTATGACAGATCTAAAGTTCAATGTTTCTATTGTAATAAATTTGGGCATTTTGCTAACAAGTGCTGGAAGAAGCAAGCAGATACTAGTAATTTGTCTACACACATTACATAGGAGACTGAAAATGAAGAGAAGCCTATGTTTTTAATTTGTAATGTCACCCAGGAAAGTTCAAAATATATATGGTTCTTGGATAGCGCATGCAACAACCACATGACTGGAAACAAGCATTCAGTCTAAAGTGAAGTTAGGTAATGACAGTAAGGTAAAAGTTAATGGTAAAGGTGTCATTGTTGTATATGTGAAGAATGGTAAAAGAAGAACTATTCATGATGTTTATTATGTTTTTGGTTTAATGTGTAATTTATTAAGTGTTGGACAATTACTGGAGAAAGAATACATAGTGTTCTTTAAGAAGAAGGTATGCACTATTTATGACAAATATACAAGTAAACAGTTGATAGCCAGATTATAGATGACAAAGAATAGAATGTTTTTGTTGATTATGAGAAATGATTCGACTAACTCTTTGAAAGCTTATAAAACTAAGAGTTTAGATCAATCATGGTTATGGAATTTGAGGTATGGTCATTTACATTTTGGTGGTTTAGATTTTCTACAGAAGAAGAAGATGTTAAAAGGGTTTCCCAATATTGAGCAACCAACATGCTCATATGAGAGATGCATATTGGGAAAGCATCATAGAGAGAAATTCATTTATGGAGTCTCATACAGAGCAAAGGCGCCATTAGAGCTGGTACACACAAATTTGTGTGGACTAATGCAAACACCTTCTTTGTTTGGTAATGTTTATTGTATGACTTTCATTGATGATTACAGTCGAAAAACTTGGGTGTATTTTTTGAAACATAAATCTCAAGATTTTGACGTGTTTAAAAGTTTCAAAGCTATGGGTAAAAAAGAGAGTAACAGATTTATTAAAGTCTTGAGATCAGATAGAGGAGGTGAGTATATGTCAAATGAATTTTGTCAATATCATGGAATTAAAAGACAATTTACTGCTCGCTACACTCCACGGAAAACATAGTAGCAGAAAGAAAGAATCGAACCATTATGAACATGGCTCGAAGTATGATGAAATAGAAGCATATTCCAAATGAATATTGGGGAGACGCTGTTAGTTTTTGTGTATACATTCTGAACAGAATCCCAACTAAGAGAGTAAAGATCGAGTACCCCAACAAGCATGGAGTGGTAAGCGTAGCAGCATATCTCATTTAAGAATTTTTGGTTGTGTAGCTTATGCACATGTACTTGAAGAGATGAGGAGAAAGTTAGATGACAGAATTCAGAAATGTATTTTTGTTAGATATAGTGAAGGATCTAAAGCATATAGACTCTATAATCCCATCACCAAGAAGTATGTCATTAGCAAAGATGTCGTATTTAAGGGAGAAGAAGCATGGGATGGGAGCATTGATAAGTTGGTTGAAGAGGATGTTGTTACACCTCACACAGAAGATGAAGAAGATGAACATGGTATACATGGAGGACACTTAACTCCACATTCGTCTACACCAACAGTAACAATACTTGTTAGAACGCCCAGTACTCATGAACATGGTGAACCATCAAATATTGGTGGATAACAAGGAATAGGATCAAATATAAGTAATGAATCAAATCCTACATTAGTGTCATTAAGAAACCAAGTTAGAGGTCAAAAGACTAGAAGTTTAAGAGAACTGTATGATCAAAATGAAGAAGTAGATCAATTTTCAAATTTTGCATTTATAGCATGTGATCCTGTAGATTTTGATGAGGCTGTTAAAAAGGATATTTGGATAAAAGCAATGGATAGAGAAATTGATTCCATAGAAAGAAATAGTACTTGGGATCTTGTAGATTTTCCTGATAATAAAAATTGTATTGGTGTCAAACGAATTTATAAGACTAAGTTAAATGTTGATGGTGATGTTGAAAAATACAAAGCAAGACTTGTAGCTCACGGGTTTAGTCAACAACCTAGTATTGATTATAATGAGACATTTGCACCTGTAGCCAGACTTGATATGGTAAGGATGGTATTAGCTATTGCTATTCATTATAAATGGTATGTACATCAAATGGATGTAATGTCT
Source organism: Pseudotsuga menziesii (assembly GCA_001517045.1). Lineage (NCBI taxonomy): Eukaryota > Viridiplantae > Streptophyta > Pinopsida > Pinales > Pinaceae > Pseudotsuga > Pseudotsuga menziesii. Next base: position 31,388 of record LPNX010700585.1, on the reverse strand, counting down.
GCATTTTTAAATGGATCTTTAGAAGAAGAGGTTTATGTGAGACAACCTCCTGGATATGAAATTGATGGACAAGAAGATAAGGTATACATATTAAAGAAAGCATTGTATGGATTGAAGTAAACACCAAGAGTATGATACAACAAGATTGATGAATACTTGAATAGTGAAGGATTCAATAGAAGTCCAAGTGAGCCAACGTTGTATACAAAGGTAAACCAAGAAGGTAAAATACTAATTGTTTTCTTACATGTGGATGATTTTATATTTATTGGAGATATTTCAGTAGATGAGTTCAAGAAAGCCATGAAAATAGAATTTGAGATGATTGATTTAGGAATGATGAAATATTTCCTTGGTATTGAAGTAATACAACCTGAACATGGTATTTTTATTTGTCAAACTAAGTATGCAAATGATGTATTGAAAAGATTCAGAATGATGAATTGTAAGCCAATTGTAACTGGCACACAACTCAATAAGGAGGATGATGGGTCAAAATTTGATCCAGTGTTGTATAACAGACTGGTAGGAAGTCTCATGTACTTATATGCAACAAGAACTGATATAAAGTTTGCAGTAAGTTTGATTTTGAGATTTATGGAATCTCCAAAGAATACCCACTGGAAAGCTGGAAAGATGATTCTACGATAAATTGTCAGAACAATAAATTTTGGTATTTAGTATACATCTAATTCAAATTTTAAGTTGATTGGATATACTGATAGTGATTTTTCATGTTCTATAGATGAAAGAAAGAGTACATATGGATATGTATTTAGTTTTGGATTGTGATCAATAGCATGAGCGTCAAAGAAGAAACCCATAGTGACACTATCCTCTATTGAGTTAGAGTATGTTGCAGCAACAACAACTGCATGTCAAACTATGTGGATGAGAAGAACTCTTTCTGAGTTACAGCATGAACAAAATGAACCAACTCAATTTTTTTCTGACAATAAATCAGTTATTGCACTATCAAGAAATCATGTATTTCATAAAAGAAGTAAGCATATTGATACAATGTATCATTTTATTCGAGAACTGATAAACAACAATGAAATTAGTATGGAATTTTGCAAATTAGAAAATCAATTTGCAGACCTATTTACAAAACCGTTGGTAAAATATTTGTTTGAGCTTCATAGGAAAAACATTGGAGTTTGTAAGCTGTAACAGAAAGTTAGTATTACAATTTTTGTTTTTTAGTGTAGTAATTAAGGGTGAGAATGTTGGAAGCGATTAATTACTCCACCGGCCAGATTGATTTCCTGCTGAAACAATGAAGGGGCAACATTATTCAGAACACTAACCGCTGGATTTTTTGAAAAGGAAGCACCGCCTAGAATTATAAATGCCATAGTTTTGAAGAGTCGACACACCGCCACTCTGCCTCATCGCCTAATTTTTGAAGGGACATCACAATTTTCAATTCTGTCAGACTACAATATTGTAACAGAGGGTTCCGTTTTTGTGAGCGAAGGGTCAATTAGTAGTTAATGACCGACTTAGCTAAAAATGCTATAAATACCTAGCCTACAATCATGTTTTTGACACTAAGAAAAACACAGTGAGACACATCAAAATAGAGAACTATATTTACAGAGTTGAAACTCATATTTTATTGCGTATTTTCTATTTTTACTCTGTTTTGAGTTAGAAAACTCAGATTTATTTTCTTGATGTTATTTTGTTGTAGCAGTTGGAGAAATAAAAGTTTAGTTTGTGTTAATGTGTTTTATTAATGCATCAGAGTATTAGTTTCAATTTATGAATGCAGGGGTCATCAAAAAGTTGTTAAACAGTCAGCTACAACTCACTTGTTACTGTTCTTAGGTTGCTGTCAGCTTTAACAGCCGGCTGCAACACCACCTGTAGAGAGCTCTTAGCTGTAAAAACCAGTTGCAACAGTCATGTAGGTGTTGATTATAGTTTTGTGAGTATTGTCAGTTGTAACAACTAGCTATTACATTTCTATAGGTGTTAATTTGTATTTTAAGTGAAGTTTAAGTGTCGTTGAAACAAAGAGCGTCACTCCTTTGCTTTCCTACCAAACATAAGCTTAAGAGAATAATGCATATAAGCAGTAAGACCTTATAGATGTTTTAAATCTAATAAATATAGACACTAATACCTAATAAATTTATGGAAAATCCAAAGCAAGGGAACTTAAGTAAATCCTATGTTAATAGGAAAAGCAAAAGAAACAATGGATTCACTTACTTCTTTGGAAAGTTCTGACGAATTAAGAACTACAATAGGTGTGGCTCCAGTGTGAATGGAATAAATAGGTCCATATTTCTTGGATCATTATGTGAATGTATGGCAGGGATTCCTTTCCCTAAGCTGCAGTAAGTTTCTAATGATAGGGAAGCTCGACACAACTACATTCAATGTTTCAGTATCAGGATCTCTGTAACAATATTATAAACAATCAACTCAGAAGGAAAAAAAACTATAAAAATCAGAGACCAGGTGAATAATTTTTTTTATGGCTGCCTATTAATCCATAGAAGCCTCCCAATACAAATGGTTGTTGCAGCCATGAGAAAAGCCCTTAACAGGACTTCAACGTCTTCCATCCTTCTAAACAGTACTATTAAGCGCCCAAAATATGAACACTCCTTTAAAAGACTTGAAACATCAAACTTCTATAGAATATATATCCTCACATTGGGCTTTGATATTGTTGTGCAATCTACCCTAGTGAAACAAATAAAATAATCGGGCATTAAGTAACTAGAAATACACAACAAAAAATAGGATGAATAATAATTTACAAAAATCCCTTCTAGAAGAAAATCAGTTTGAGATACTCAAGGTATAACTTAGTTTTCTCAGCATCTTTTAGATAATGTTTGTGTGTATTCTTTAGCTTGAACTTACAAGAGTAGAATGAGGAGGAAATCATATCCTACACTTGTCCTGCAGAGTTGGACGTGTTGTCATAAAGGAAATGACCAAGAAATTGTTGCAGTAACAACCATATTGCCTCAGACTGTCAGTGATGTGCCATCTCAGAAATGTGGGATATGATGAAGCCATCTTCAAATCGCGCCCCAAAGATAATAGTAGAAGCTTTTCTTTCGGTTAGTGGGTTTCTTTGGTTTTTTATTTTTTTTATTTTCAAATATATGCATTCATGAGTTCTTGATTATAAATTGGTGTTTCTTGGGTAGGAAACTATGAGTACATTGACGCAATTTTGAAGAGCATACATTCAGGCACAAGAATTCGTTTGTTTGTGAACTTGGATTTCAGATTGCAGTTTGAGATATTGAGACCCACCAGCGAATACGATGCTCTCCCTGGGTTGCTTCCTACGATATAAGTGGGAAGGGCTCATAAATTGTAGTTTGTTGCAAAAATAATGTGCAAAGGCTTGAAGAGTTAATTGAGGAGGAAGGGGATACACCTTTCCCATTGGAGGAAATACAAGTACATGCACTCCATGTGGTTGGGTTTCTAGAAGAGAACAACAACCTGTAACTCTTATCAATATCATGTACTTTAGAGCGGTTAACCGAGAAAATCAATTGCTTGTGCTCGTCTGTTATTGAGAAAACCCTTAGTCTTGTTCTGTGTCTAGTTGATCTGGGGCGAGCAACATTTTCTCCAATCAATTCAGAACCAACTTCCATGAATCGAGTGAGATTCTTGAATTAATGCAAATGTGAAAAGTTTATACCCCTATCTTTAAGCACGATGATCTAAAATTCGTGTTGGTCCATGAATTCTCAAAACCTTCTTAAATTCTAAATGATAATTCATTTAAAAACTGCCTAGATGATAACACGAGGGGACATGTTCAACCTGACTGAAGCTCATGATGGAGGTCCAATTACGCCTCACCTAGAATGCATCCACTAAGTCCATGGGTAACACACAAAGTGGGATAATATAGGTGGCTAAAGAGATGATAGCCTTCAGTACATGTTGCTTACTTAATACTAATAACCCTAGTACCTTGCCCAGTGTTAGACGTCATTGCAGTGGGAAACCCAAAACGAGGAAGATGTCATCCTCTCGTAACCAATAGTAGTTTAAGTAAATATGTTTTTAAAAATTGCTTTTAATATAAACTCTAAACAACAATGTTAAAACTATAGTCTAGAGAAAATTTAATCTCCTCATTGTTGAACTAATTCCATGGCCAAAATACTACATGTTGAGGACATAATAATCTTTAATTATAGATAAAAGATTAAAAAAATTACTTTAAGTATAGACAAATAAATATAATAGTTAGGAGTTACGAATTCTAGTTACTAAATTATTTATTTGAGTTGCAGAATTCGGCTCTGCTAGGGTTTTGGAGTCCTAAGGGGTTGCAGAAGAGGAAAGGTGAATGCATGGAGTACCATAAGATAGATGAGATGGACTACTCAAAGGATCCACTTAAGGGTCATATGATTTTTCAGTTTTCCGTAGCATTAACATCATCAGAATTTCTTCTCCCTACGAAGACACCTCGATTCCGAGTGTCGAAAGCGGTGCCAACTGGGGTCGGTCGGTTTAGCGAGAAGATGGGGATGGGGGATGTGGTAAGCAGGTCGCCTCAAAACACTGTAGTAGGATCATTCTCACCATATCTTTCGGTAATACCTCTGGCATTGTATTTGGGTGGAACCCCGTTTAGCCTTTTCAAACCACCACATCATACTAGCCTAGGGTTTCCGCTACCATTGGACTAGATGATAACTCATGTGGGTTTTCATGAGGAGAGATGGGTTGAAACAGGATATCTATTTTGGGTTGGATCTTGTTGATTTTGGATGTTCGTTCTCTAAGGCTCTAGGACAATATTTGTTTCCCAAGGAAAATATTCATAATTGCTCCACTTAAATCCTAAAGGGTTTCATTGCCTATTTTCTGAGACCATCAGACCAACGGGGTACTAACACCTCTCATGAGGAGGGTTTAGGGACTGAAGCTATAGGCCTTGTTTTAAATTGGTTCTCCCACAAGGGACATCCACAGAGACATAAAAACATAATTTTTTATTAAACACAAATGAACCCCTAAACTTGATCTGTGGAGAAAACGTCTCTGTAGTGCAATCCTTGGAGATGGAAGAAACTACTAACGTTGGGAGATCCAGAGGAATGATACCCTAGTAGGAAGGATTTGGATAATCGAGCAGAAATAAACTGGACAGGCCTTTTGAATTATAAACCAGAAATTATGGTCCTATCTCAAGGATGGTTTATTTTCAAGTTTAAGAGCAAGGAGGATACTGGCCGAATCTTTCAGAAGCATTGTATTTTGGGAAACATACCCATACTCTTCAAGAGTTGGAATCCTATGTTTGATGCAGATACAGATAAATTTGATGTGATTCCAATGCGGGTTTAGGGCTACGATGGGAGTTTTGGAACCGAGATTCTTTTCGAGATAATGGGAATGGATTAGGAGCTTTCATAAATGTTGATATGACTTTCAACCAAATGATATGGTTATTTGTTTCCACAATTTTGGTTTCCTTAAACATCATATCAAGGCTCAGAGGAGTTGAATTTTATTTGGGGATAGGAGAATCACAGGAAAACACTATATTACGAAGGAGTGCCTTTCAGATGCCACAGGTGCCACAACAATGGCCATATGGAAAAACACTATCGGCAAAGCTTCAGTAGAGAACCTGATAGATCAAGAAAGAGGACGGTCGGAATAAGTGGTTTGGATGAGGAAGAGGGGAAGAAAAAAAAGGGTAGAGTGAAGGATTCACATATGTGGGGACGATCAAAGATAGTCTCAGTGGTCATGACTTTGGCGGACTTCGAAAAAGATGAAGGAAATAATAAAATTCAAACCTAGCATGAAAAAGTTTTCTTGTGAAAAGGAACTTGCGATAGATCATGAACAATGCATAGAAGAGGGTTTTTGGTAAGATCAAGCACATCATACAATTGGAAAATAAGTACATATTTCCCTCGGTAATAATGAAGCTCCATTATTTCCTATCTCTGTTGTGGAAGCTTCTTCAAATTATTTAATTATTGAGAATCGAGATATTCTTCTCAGAACCTTGACCTAGATGGTCCACCCCCCTTAAACTCATCAGTTCAAAACATACCGCTACTAGACCCTGTTCAAACCTCTCCCGGAGCGTGAGCCACCCTTATCCTCCAGTATTTCAACTAGAAGGAATTCCACTTTTCCTTGGAAAATTGTCCTATATCTTTCCATCTCAGCTCAAGGGACATCCTAGATCTATCAAATTTAACCTCACAAAGTCAAGGACTTGGAAAAAATTCCTAGATTGTTACAAAAGGGAAAGGAAGGGGTCGAACTTCACATCTATCCACCGCACAACCCAAATATTTACAAGACTTAGCCGATTAAAAACATAAGTATATTGTAGGGGAAGTTAGAGCAGTGAGATCCTTGGGAAGGGTCACTCAATGAATATTGTGTCTCTTAATAGCAGGGGTTTGTTACGTAAACCTAAAAAAATTTCCTTAAAAAGGATGATTAATTTACATCAGCCTGGTATTCTTTTGATTCAAGAAACCATGGGGATGGAGGAAGAGGTAACAATATTCTTGAAATAAATTTTCAAACTTTATGATTTTACTTTTATAAACACCAGGGGGCACTCAAGAGGTCTTGCCATGGGTTGGAACCCAACTGTGCTTAAGATGAAAAAATATCGGGGGTTTGTTTCAGGGCTAGGAATTGAATTTTACCATGCGCTTTAATTAAAATTTTCACCTTTTTAAATGTCTATGGTCCATACAATGAAAGGGTCACCTTCGGGAACTTGTTACGAAAAAGGCCTCTCTTTAATGTTGAGAACGTAATTTTGGGTGGAGATTTGAAATTCACCATTGGAAACCATGAAACATGGGGTCCCCATGCGAGAGGTGATCCTCTTGCTGATTATTTTTATCTTCTATTACAAGACTATCACCTCATCAATATTCTTTAAGAAAATATGAAACCCACTTTGTCAAACAGGAGAATTGGGAAACGTAGAATTGCGAAGCGGCTAGATCGTTTCTTAATAGCAGAAAACTTAATTGAGAAAGATTTAAATTTCATACAATGGGTGGATTCTGGTGGGGAATATCATCATTCACCAATTTGAATTGAAATCCTTGGATATTCCACCAAACCCCCAACCATTTCCAACTCTATAGTTGAAGGAAGAAGAGGTTACAAGCATCATTAAAGATAAATAGATCCCTTTTCAGCCTGATGAAGGGAATTATGTTGCACCTCACTTTGTCAAGAATCTTACATAGGTAAAAAATAAAATCAAGGAGTGGGCCTTTAGACAAAAAGATAGGGATGATCGGGAATTAACACTAGTTGAAATGGAGCTTTCTCAAATACAAGACTAAGAAAGAGGGTGTTACCTTTCCCAGATACAAAGGATCACCTGGGAAATCTGGTGAATAGAAGGAGAAAACTACTTATGGAACAAGAGGAAGTTTGGCATCTAAAGAGTAGAGAAATAGGGTTGGAAGGCCGTGATGAAAACATGAAATTATATCAAGATTTTGTGAAAGGAAAGAAATCTCAAAATACCATTTGGGAATTGAAAAATGAAAATAATGAGGCCACTACTTCCTTCGAAGGGATTTCTAAATTTTGTATCTCACACTTTAAATGCCTTTAAAAAAACAACAATAGAGTCAATTTAGTTGAATTTATATGAATATGTCAATTTTCCCATGGTCTCATAACTCCCTAAGACAATAAGGAAATCATGGAAGAGGTCTCGGAGGAATACCTCAAAGAAATTCTGCACAGTTTTCAAAAAAATAAGATCCCTAGACCAAATGGAAGGACCATTGAGTTTTTCCTGGCTCAATATGAGGTGATTGGCACAGATCTTATACATCTAGTGGAAGAATATCGGTCGGGTGGGATCATGCACCCCCCCTTAAATGCCACTTTCATAGATTTGAGCCTTAAAATGGATCAATCCATTACTTTGGATGACTACAGACCGATCTCGTTGTGTAATATCACTTATAAGGTGGTGGAAAAGATCATCACTAGAAGGATAAAAAAAGTAATTTCAAAGGTTATCTCCCATGAGTAGTTCGAATTTTTGGAAGGGAGATAGATCGATGAAGCCATAGGTACTGCACAGGAGGGTCTTCATTAGGAAAACACTAAAGGAATAAAAGGCGTAGTTGTCAAAATCATTTGAAAGGGTTAGTTGGTTGTATTTAAGAATGCTAATGACACAGATGGGTTCTTAATATTTTTTCATTAAATGGATCTTAAGTTGCATTACAACGAACTCTTTCATGGTTTTAATCAATGGTGCCGCCTCTTCCTTTTGGGGGGCTGAAAGAGGGATTTGGAGGGGTTGCCCCCTCTTCCCTCTCCTCTTTTTACTAGTTATGGAAGGTATGAGTAGATCCATATTGAATTTAAGAGACAAGTCTCTTTCAATGCAATTGGTATCACTTACACTCTAAGGATCAACCACTCTTTATTTGTGGATGAAATTCTCATCTTATGTGATGGATCGGTGAGGGAAACATAAAAGTTGGAAAACATCCCCAACCTCTTTGGGCTCACAAATCATATGGTTATAAATGCACAAAAGTATTCTCTCACCTTATTTTTATTAGAGGATGATGAGACTAAAAGGTATGCAACTCTCTTCCATTTTGAAATCAAGTTACTTTATGGTCTCAAGTATTTAAAGTTCTAGTTAAATCCAAATGGATATAAAAAGAACAATTGGGGGTGGCTACTTGCAGAGCTAGAAAAAATGTGAAGAGTATGGAGCCATCCTTGATTTTCCAAAGCTGGAAGATTGGTTCTTGTAAAATCAGTTCTAGAAGAAATACCGATTTACTCGATTATTTGGTGTGGATCCGAAAAGGAATATTGGGAAAATCAAGGAAAATCTGCTTTGGGTTTTTATCATCAGGAAGGTCAAAATCCTTTATCTATTATTGTATCAATTGGGAAATCCTTGCTCAACCTAAGTCCCAAGGAGGATGGGGCTTAAAACACAGCCATCTGTTTGTAAAAATTTTAGGAGAAAAATCAGGATGGATAATTTAATCCACTCATAATCTTTTTACTAAAATTGTAAAACATAAATACATTGAACGAGATTCTATTCTAAACTAGGTGAGGAATCCTTCCAAAAATAGAGTGGGAATGTCGTTCCTTTAGAAATTCGTCCTATCTTCTCTCCCACTTATAGAAATAGGTCTGGTCTGGAAATTTGGTAATGGTTCACAGGTTCACATGGGTTCAGACCCATGGCTAGGATTCCATAACCGACATATCCTACCACCAGAATTTTTACAGTTCCTTCATGCTCAGGGAATTTATTATCTATATCAAATCGCAGACCATAACTCCTCATCATTATGGCACCAGGGGTGGAAAAGTGTGGGGTTAATGGGAATTCCACACGACCTTGGGATCCTTTGGAATGAATATATCATTTCTCTAAGTACACAAGTCATATTATTCGACATGCTAGATGCACTCATTTGGTCCCCAACTTCGCACGAAAGATACACTCTGAATATGGGATACAATCTGTTTCCTGTGGAAGCGCATGCTAGGGAAGAGAAAAGGTGGTGGACACGAGTTCAGAAATCACATTGTCCATTCAAGACAAATTTATTATGTGTTGTATTTTTGCAAATAAGATCCCTATATGGGATAGAATGAAAAGGATTAATATTGAGGGATCAAGATAGTATGCCCTGTGCAAGTAGAGTGAGGAAATGATCCCTCACTTATTCATTAGTTTCCCTTTTACTTCAAAAAATTGGGTTGAACTAAAAAATCACTAGAATCAAGCGTTGGATTGGCGAGGTCCTACAATGGAGGAGGCTTGGAAATCTTGGGTCACTTCTTCGGTGACCGCGAGATATCGTGCATTACCTCTTTTATCCCTTTCAAGAATATGGTTGGCTAGAAACATGGTGGTTTTTTAGGACAAGCCAACTATTCCCAAACTTGTTGAACCCAACTGCACAAATATTTTATCATATTTTCCCTGTAATACACCAAATAATTATTAAAATTGTTAATGACTTTGAATATTTATTCTTTTATATTTTGACAAATAAAGTCAAAATAAATGTTTTGGAATTATTATTATTTATTAATTAAATAACTAAGAGGAATCAAAACTGAAGTAGTCGTTAAAAGAGTGTTTGCTTATCCACAAGGGGAATGCAGAAATGGCGAAAGTTGTTTAGTAAGAACTTAAGTGATGCGGGAGGCATCTTCCCCAAAATTAGGTCAAGACTCCCTATGGAGCATTAAAGAGCACGAGGCTCATAAATGACCAAGTCCTAGGCATTATACTATAAAATATTATGTCCATCGAATAACCAGGAGGTTCACGACGGAAGGGGAAACAATCTATTGATGCAAAGAGATGGCGCATTGATCATAATTTGCACTTGTGGTTCATCAAACAAACTTGAGTTTTCTAGAGCAAGTTTGGATTCTTTAGGAGTTGGTTGGGAGGAACGACATCTTCAGTTCTATTTTCCCATCAGTGGTGAGAAAATTGTTTTTACTGAATTATATAATGCTCTAGTCTTGTTAATTAAATTCTGAAGTAGATGATAATGTTGATTTTTATCATAAACTGAAATCATGCAATGTGTTAATTAGTTTCCTTTTAAACCTGTTTATATTTATTCTTTCTTTATACTCTGTTAGTAGTTAATTTTCTTCTGCACAAAAATGGATATATGACACTTACTTTCCCTATAAAGTAAACAAGAAATTCATTTCACAAACTATACAAATATTCTATAGAATATCTCATTACTAATTTAAATATATATCAATCACTTCATTTTTTTCTTCAAGAAAATGAGAGACACAATAAGGAGAGCCAAGATGCTTCTCTTCTAAGATTTAAATACAAAAAGATATAAAATAAATAAATAGACTAAAGAATATAATTGCAGCATCTATGAGCCGTAAGAATTCCTACAGAGGTTTCATCTTGTTTGGGTACACAGGGTGCTCCCAAAATACTGAACACCTTCAGCAACCGCTTCACACAAATAGATCACAGATCAACACACCGATGTTTGTAACGTGTTTAAAACCCTCAAGAGGGAAATAGTCCACGGCCCCAGCCAAATAGCTACTTGGAGCAATTTATTATGCTAAAGAAAGAAAGTTACATATGAGCTTCTTATAATCAATCAACTAGCCAAGGACCCTCTATGCTCTTTAAATAGAGATCATAATCAACCAATCGGGTGTTAAGCCACGGATCAATGGTAGGTATGATCTAAGAGAAGTTGAACCGTCGGATCACTCTATGTCTAGAACATATAGTGACCGTCGGATTAGAATATTTACAAATGCATACTAATGCATACTAAAGAAACACACTTTTACCTAACAGATATATTACACAAGTTGATCTTAACTAACTCCTAAGTGTCTAAATATCCTAACATCCCCCCTTAAGAACAACTTGGGATAGGATTGAAGGATTTACAAAAGTGACACTATTAGGAGAAGGAAGGAGGCATTAGAGCTTATCGCCCCTTAAGGACACATTCCTGAACTTCTAATAGAGACCGAAGTTTACAAAACTTCGCTCCTGTAAGAGACTTGGTGAAGATGTCTACAACTTGATCATCTGTAGGGCAATAGAGCACTTCAATAACATGATCATGAACAAGATTTCTGATGAAGTGCATGTGTAGCTCAATGTGTTTGCTGCGCTGATGTAGAACTGGATCTTTGGCAAGCTTGTTGGCACTTTGATTGTCACACCAAAGTGGAGTAGGATGTTTGTGCTCAAATCCAAAATATGAAAGGATCTATCGAATCCATAAAGCTTCCTGACTGGCATTAACAGTGGCTCGATATTCTGCTTCTGCTGAAGAAAGAGCAAGAGCTTGTTGTTTCTTACAAGCCCAAGTGATAGGTCCAAATCCCAGACTGAAAACATAACTTGCAGTAGACTTTCGATCATCAGGATTGCCATCCCAATCTGAATCAGTGAAACCAACCAATAAAGGTTTCCCCCCTGTACTGTAATGAATCCCAAGCTAAATTGTACCTCGAATATATCGAAGTATTCTTGTTGCTGCTTTCTAGTGACTTTCATGAGGAGTTTGCATATAACAGGAAACACGACCAATAGCAAAGGAAAGGTTAGGACGGGAATGAGTCAAGTATAAAAGACTACCAACAAGCTGGCGATACAAGGTGGCATCTACTTCAGGGGAAGTACAAGTGGCAGAAAGTTTAACTCCAGACTGGAAGGGAGAAGGGGCTAGTTTACAATCTTCCATGTGGAAGCGACGAAGAAGGTCACAAGCATACTTAGACTATGAAAGAAAGATTCCTTCTTTGGTTTGCAAGACTTGGAGACCAAGAAAATAATGCAAATGTCCTAAGTCTGACATTTCAAAATTTTGCTTAAGACTGGATTTCACATGGGTTATAAGTTTAGGGTCACTAACAGTAAGGATAAGATCATCAACATAAAGAACAAGTATGATGAGATGGTTTCCTACTTTCTTGGTATAGACATTGGGGTCAGAATGGCATCTAGAAAAACCGGTGTCAAGGAGAAAGCTATCCATTTTGGCATACCAAGCTCTAGGAGCTTGCTTAAGGCCATATAAGGATTTTTTAAGGAGACAAACAAGGCTAGAGTTATTCTGAACATATCCAGGAGGTTGTTCCATGTAAATTTTCTCATGTAAATCACCATGTAAGAAGTCAGACTTGACATCCACTTGATGGACTTCCCAGTTATGTAAGGCTGCAAGGGAAAGAACAAGGCGGATGGAGTTCATTTTTGCTACAAGGGAAAAGGTTTCATTGTAGTCAATCCCTTCAACTTGGGAAAAACCTTTGGAAACCAACCTTGCCTTAAGTCTTTCAACACTTCCATCTGATCCATACTTAGTTCTATAGACCCATTTACATTTGACAAGTTTTCTTCCTTTTGGAAGAGGAACAAGATCCCAAGTATCGTTCGCCATTAAGGAACGATATTATTCATCCATAGCTGCATCCTTGAATCTGAATTTCCTGAATTTTCTGCAAAATTTTCTGGATCATGATTCTCGAAAACTTGAGCCAAAAGAGAAGAGGCTCGCTGAAACTGAGAATGTGTTTTACATTGATCTCTAGGATCACCGGCAAGATCACCAGCTGCTTCACATGTTGAACGGACCCATCGAGGAAGTATTGGTCCTGGTTCAATTGGAGAAACATGAGTAGGTGGAGGTGGATTTTCATCCTCAGCATCATCATCAGAAACTGGAGTTGGAAACCTGTCGAGGAAGCTGGAAGAAGAAGAAGAAGAAGAAGGCACAATCGCCGAATTAGGCTAGCAGGCCAAGAGATTTTCATCAAATTTAACATCTCTTCTATGATTATATCATGAGAATGTGGCTGAAGAAGTCTATAACCTCTTACATCTTCAGAATATCCAACAAATATGCACTTTTCACTTTTAGGCTGCAATGCTTTCCGTTTTTCATCCGGAATGTGAGCCCATGCTTCACAACCAAACACACAAAAGTAACTTACATCTAGTTTAATTTTACTCCATGCTTCTTTCGGTGTTATACCCTGTAAAACTTTAGTGGGTGTGTGATTAACTATGTAATTTGTAGAATTTATGGCCTCAGCCCAATATTGAAGACTTAGACCTTTAGATTGGATCATACAATTAGCCATTTCTTTTAAAGTGCAGTTCTTCCATTCAGCTACACCATTTTGTTGTGGTGTATATGGAACAGTCTGCTTGTTGTAAAATAAAATATCCTATGGCTAGGGTTTAAGAGGCCATCAACATACTGGGGTTGAAAGGTGGATGCATATAGTTCTTCCAGTATATATAAGCAATATTTAGAGATAAGAAAGGTCCACACCTAATTAACTGAAGGCTAGTCCAAGCTTTCTCTAGCCCTTCTCCTGCTCCTCTTGTTCCTCTGGCTCCAAGAGACTTGTAAAACAAATTATACCTTCCTCAAACCATTATGACCACATATAAAGAAATGATAATCAAATAAACATAAAACAATGATATGATTAACATCATCATATGATCATAAATAGAGATTCAATCACACATTGAACAATAATTTGGGAAGAAGAAGGACATCACATCTTTATTAATCTTGAAAACAAGTACAAATATACATTCTCTTCAAGTTCGGCACCTCACGAAACCTTGATCTGGTTCTGCTGCTTCTCTTCTCCAAGGAACTCAGCCTCCAAACTCTGCAACACAAGGGGATGATTGCCAGGGCAAAGGTGTGGGCAAAGAGAGCTCCAAATCCTCCAGCATAACAATGCAAAGTTTCAAGTCTACTCTCATGGACCTCCCTACCTCTATTTATATGCTTAAGGAAGAGTTAGGGGTGAAGACAAAGTAGTTACAACTGAAGGATTCAGTTGCATAACTACCCAAACTACCCTAAATTCAAAAGATGTGTTTTTTGACATTTTTAAGAGGCATACGCAGGTTGTAAAATCAACAGTCGCGTACACGAGGAGGCATATGTGGGTTGCCAATACAGAAAGTCACGTACATAAGGCATATGTGACTATTATATATGGCAACTCGTGTACATACGCAGGTATTATATAGAGCAAGTTGCGTACGTACGTGGGTTTATCCTTAAGGAAAGTCACATACACACAAAAAACTCATTTTTAGGGTATTTCTGGGCATTTTCAGACTTTGGTGTCTTCTGGAAAGTTTTAGCTAACAGAACTATATTTCCAACAGTGTAGAGATGAGGTTAAATGGAATTACAAAACTCAAGATATGGGTCCTCCAAGTTAGGTGTTTTTTCAGTGACTTTTCATGAAGTGTCGTCATGGAAGTGTCAACATGCGACAGAATCATGGGAAAGTGGTCACAGGAAGAGATGTGTCATTTTGAGCTATAACAGATGCCCCCTAATGTATGAGGTTAGAGGGGAAGACGATAGCCAAAATACATTATAAAGAAAAAAGTTGAGTTTGGAGAGAGCAGAGAATCCAAGATCGAAAGGCTCGAACAAAGGTACCTGTAAGAGAGATAAATGTCAGAAAAAACTGATCTCAAGGACATACAAGTCCATATACAAAGCATCACCATAAAGATATAGGAGGATCCAACATATGTATAACTGATGAAACTATCATGGTCGCTCAATATGCAAAAAGGTGCCATATCAAATCTAAAGGAGTCATGGCCACAAATGAACAAGGTGGATCCATACTCAACAATCAATCATAGCCACAAAAATACAAGGTGGATCTATGTCTCAGCAAAATGTCATATGAAGTATAACAAGGTCTTGCACAGCTTGGGCAATAGCAAAATGATGATGCTACTGTCATCCCAAGGTCTTCAATCCAAACCGCCCAAAAAAGGTACGAATCCTAACCATGCGAATAAAGGAGTTGAAGTCGAACATGGAGGAAACAATTGGATTACCAGTCAATAATGAAAACCATTAACAAACGC
The DNA here is from genome assembly GCA_001517045.1 of Pseudotsuga menziesii. Classification (NCBI taxonomy): domain Eukaryota; kingdom Viridiplantae; phylum Streptophyta; class Pinopsida; order Pinales; family Pinaceae; genus Pseudotsuga; species Pseudotsuga menziesii. The sequence continues at coordinate 15,934 of LPNX010700585.1, read as the reverse complement.
GAGGGAAACCACCATTAATGAAAATGGTCCCCAAGGTACCTAGTACATTATAACAAGGGTGAATACAAGGACGTGAAGTCAAACACTTGAAGAATCCATTGAGTAGGAGACATTAAGGTATTCCCACTACCCAATAGCGAGGGAAATTGCCACTGATGACTGCAATCCCCAAGGTACTGTCATAAAAATCTAAATCTCATTCCCAGAGCAAGATGTGTTGCAGTCGATAGGAAAAGATCCGTTGGAAGGAAGGCATTAAGACGTCCTTCATCATCCAACACGAGGTAAGTCAAAGACTAATTAGATCTGGAAATTGGTACTGAATTTCACGACAAGAAACGTTGAAGATATGATGTAATGAACTGATACCAGGGAATGGCCGACACAAAAGGTCAAGGCAACTGCAAAATGGCCGACAAAGGTTTAATCCTTGAACAGTGAGCATGACACAAAAGTGACTTAGGCAACTTTTGACACAAAAGGACCAATGAAACAAATCTGCAATGTAGGAGACATTGACAGATTCCCCATATAATTGGAAAAGAAACCAATGGGAGGAGTAAAAAAATCTGAATCGGGTTAAGGTCAAAACACTAGGACCCAACTGTTGATAAACTCAAAACTGGTGCTTTGTTCAAGAAAACAAGACTTGCTTCCATGATGCAAAAAACATGTGAATGGACTTCCCTTCCCCTCTTTCTTGTAAAGGTTTAACGAGTCCAAGATAGCAAACTCGAGACCATCTTCATTTTTGGCAAGCTCGAAGAAAAGACAGAAGAACGCTTGATAAAGCACTGATTCGTGGATTTTACGAGCCCAAACTAGTACATGCTCGATGGTGTTTTCATAGTTTAGAGAGTCTGAAAACTCCAAAAAAGACTGCTAGGGGGTGCTTTTTCGTAAGTTTAGTCCCTCGGGTCCGAAAAAGTGATAAACCTATGCTTGAGAATACTCTTCGCAATTCCAAAGAAAAGAGAGCTTTCCTTTCTCGTATTATTCCACATGGTCCGAGAAAGAGATAACCTACCACCAATGTGGATGCCCATTCACATATTCTTAACGAGCCTGAATGGACAAGTTTACTCGACAGTCAATTCTATTTTGAGGAGTCAGACCTGGGCCTAAAGAAACTCAATATCTTCCTTGTGAAGTTTTAACGAGTCCGAAAAAGTCAACTCGCGGCCTCCTTACTGTTTTTAACGAGCTCGAAGGAGAGCAAAAAGAATGCTCTAAATGCGAGGAGACGAGTGTCATAGGTAGGAGAAACTAGTTCCAAGCGCAAGGAATAGACCTATGCATAATGCAAGGAACATGAGCAGGATAAAAACACTTGGGGAACATCTCCTCAAGGTAAAGGGTGTCAAGTTGCAAAGGCAAAATGATACAAGGCTTAGCGACGATGAGAACAAAGATGAGGGCTTATACAACGAGCTAAAAGTGTGGAAGCCAGCATCAGGCTCAAAAGTGCGAGTAGGATACATGCAAATGCAGTTACAGCTTGAACAACAAGACAAGGCCAGTAAATAGTTGTGAATCCAACTAAAAATCCTGTTTCCAAGAAACAACAACATCATAATCATATTCAGAAGAAAAGCTCTGATGCAGGTCACTTTGGCAGAAACACATGCGACTTTGCTATCTTCTACAAAAGGGAAAGTCAAGGCAGAATTGATCGAAGAATATTCTATCTCACCAAGGCTCGAGGGTTTATAATCAGTAATATCAACGTCAGAAGGAGAGCAAAAACCAACAAGGGAGATAGAGTCTGTAGGAACAAATGCAATATCACAGGAGTTGAAAAATTCATAAGAAAAATCAAACTCATCAGGATCACTGACTTGCTGTTCGAAGGAAGAGTCAAAAGACTCAACAAGACCAACATAAGAAGAAAGGTCAGGCATACTAGGAAAATCAGGGTTAGACTTAGTCACAACTGAACCAACATCCAAAAGAAGGTCAGACTGTATTAAAGACTCTAGGAAGACTTCATCCGAAGGAAGGAGATCATCTGAGATAGGACACATATCTAAACTTTCAAATAGATTAACAGAGTGGAGAGAAGGCTCCATAGTCTGTAGAGGATGACTCACCTGGTCAACTGCTGGGACCAAGTCCCAAGAAGGTAAGCATGAAAACAGAGGCTGCTTCTTAGTAGCAATTGAACGCAAAGGACATGAGGCCACATAGTTCACCTGTGGCGGGGTAGTGTCTATAGAAACACTGGGAATCAATAAAGGAAAAACCTGGTCTCCAGTTGGGTCAGGAGAAGGATCAAGAAAATCCAACTGATTGATAGTGACAATTTCTTCGCCATAATTAAAGTACATCACACGAAAGAATGTTGACACCATAGCTTGCATGGCATAGACGTAATCACGTCCAAGGAGCACATTAAAGTCCAAGGGGTCTTCTATCACCGTGAAATCAACTAAGACAGTCTTCCCACCCAAAGTAACAGGTGCGTGAGTGTTGTAATCTCACAGATCACATAAGGTTACCAATAATACATACTAAAACATAACTATAAATCAGAGACAAGAGACAAGAACAGATAAGATAATAGATTATATTAATGCAATGAGTTCATACAAGGCAGAGAACTGAACTAAGTTCTCGTTTGGCTCAACAGCCTAATATATACAATGTACAGACAGTTACAATATAACTACCTGTCGGTTCGGTGAACCGACACGACTTTTAGTTAACCGAATAATATTCTAGTTTTAGTCGGCCGACCGACTTAGTTGGCTGATCGACTAAGTCAACCCATCGACTTAGTCGGCTGATCAACTAAGTCGGTCTTCGTTCAAGTCGACTTCGTCGACTTGCTCCTTCTACAGTGAGCAAGAATTCCCAAGGCTATACAAGTTATTCTATCAAATGCCAGTAACTGACTAGTAGTCGACACAAGGCTGGGAGATCCCATGCCTTGCCAAGCATGAGCAGACAAGATACTAACTGAGGCTCCTTCATCAACAATACAATGAGCAATCGTGTATGATTCAACTTTGACCTTTATCTAGAAAGGTGCATCAGAAGGAAGTCACGGCTCAACTAGGCTATCCCAATCAAAGGAAGAAATCCAAGAGCTTGGTGGGGGTTGATCCAAAGCAAGTTCAGTGCTCCCTTGTTCAGTAATTTTTGAACTGGCAGTGAAGAAAATGTGACTAGAAGACACTTCACTCTCCAAAGGAAGAGTGGGATTGATCGACAATGGAATCGATTCAACCGCTTCATGAAAGTCACTCTCTGAGGGAGAGTGGGATTGACCAAAGATGACATTGGTTCAATCACATCAGGATCGCTCTCCGAAAGAAGAGTTGGATTGACCGAAATACGTATACTTCGAGATGCTACAGGAGTATGTTAGGCTGGATCGGTTTATCAAGCAGGAAAATGCAATTTTGAAGGCCAAGGTAGCCTCTTTACAAACATTGGTTGATGATATTACAAGGTCTAATCACAGTCTTATGAAACAATTAAAGAACAAGGACAAACAGTTTGAAAAATTGCTTAGTGCACAACAACAAACAGCTCCATCTCCTCCTCAAGTACAAGCCCTGTTTAATACTTTAGCCTCTGTTTCTTGAGTTTGATCCAAAGATTGATCATCTACTTTGAGTTTCCAATTTTGTCTGTCTGAAACTTTATTGCATAGGGACATGCAAGGTCTTCAGTCTGGGGGAGATGTTGGCCTCCTATTTTGACTTGTTCAACACTATATTTTCTAGTTCCAAGTTCCATGCAACCAAGTAATAATCAGTTCTATTTAGTGATGTTTTGTGCTTGGTTATGCCTTTGAAGATCAACATTGCAAGGTTCTTTGTAAGTGACTTTTTAATTGTTTATTTATTATTTTGATTTGTTTTTAGGTATATAATGGAACCTTTAGTTTTCATGTAATAATGGGTCAATTAATGATTCTTTATTTCTTTCATGTAGTGGTTTTTTGGTTATTCGACCCAACGCTTGTCCCGGCGCTCCAAATATATATGTGGACTAAACCAGAGATTTTGGGTATTTTGTCCACGAGGAGATATCTCATTTGGGATCAAATCGATTTCCAGATGCATGTGAAGATTTTCCAGGTGCTGTTTCATGGCTGTCCTTTGTTAAAGGAGTTGTTGCCCCCCCATCTTTAGCAGTGTATGGATTTTAGGGGATTTGAATTCCATCTTTTGGTTCATGTATGTCGATATAAGTGTACGGTTGTTAGGATAGGGTCGATCCTTGCTCCAAGGCCGATGTTATTTTGTATTTCAAGTATAAAATGTAACCTGGAAACCCTAAGTATATATACACATGGAGAAGACATTGTAAACTCTGTTTTTGTCAATTTATCAAGCGTTTATCTCTTTAAGGCTTTGATTTCAGACTTGTGAGCGTTGAAGGCAGGGCCCACCTTCAACACTGGCCATCTGTGCATATTATTGTTTTCCTTTGCTGTAAGTAAAGTGAGAGTACCTCTTTTAAGACTGTTTTCTGTAGATGAATGCCAATAGCTTCATTCACTTGTGATTTGGAAATGAGATTCGTATTTACACAGAACTAGTTCGCTGTCATTACAATGTTTATGATGGATTCGATTATATTTGGCTTGCAGTAGGATCAAGTTAACAGAAGACTGAAAGTAGATTTGGATTCCATACTTCTTTTATTTCCAGCATGATATAAATTATTGAATGGCTACAATACTTGTTTAAAACTCTTTGTGGCTGTCGAGTTTACAAGACTGTGGAGTATTCTAGGATTATATTGTGTCGATCTTAAAGAATTTGAAATAATTTAAAGTACTTATTGAATCAGAAGAGGGTTTAAAGATCTTAGCTTATAGAGTATCTAAGGTTTTTCAAACAGTATTTTGGATTGGCTATATAGGGATTGGAATCATGCTTTTGTTTACTTCATGGTGTTGAATGGAATTAAGGAAAAGAATCCTAGGGTTTGAATATCAGTTTTATAGTACATGCAAATGAGAGTGAGTGTGTATTCTCTGAGTAGTTCCAATATTCTTTTGTGTGCATAGAACGAAGGTATAATATATTTGACATTAGTAGCAAATCCAACTTTCATTTTGTTAACTGTTGTGAATGATTTAGGGTTAAGAAGAGATAGATTTCATTTTAGTAGTTGTTTGAGAGTGATAAGTGTTTATATAAATTGTGGCATCAGATTCTTTAGGGTTAATGGTTGGAATCTTAGATACAATATAAGGTCATTAAGATTGACTCAGCATATTCATTATGTAGGTAAGTTTGGAACTAGGATTTTCCTCTAATAAATTATTTACTTGTTAGGCTGCTTGTTCTGAAGAATAGATCATAATTAGCATAGATTAAGGTTGCTGTAGCTTAGTATAGATCGACGATTGCTTTGGAAGGTTGCTGTAGCTTAAGGTTGCTGTAGGTTACATTGAATTTGACAATGTTGTAGACTGTAAGATAGGGATTAGCAAGCTGATTCTCTTTTCTTTAGGACAGGCCTAATAACTCTTAGCATTGGTCATTCAATAGAGTAATAGTTCCATCAATTACATTTTGTTTCTTGTCTGTGAGTAGACTAAATTACTGTCAGCATGAGCATTGAAACTACTTTGCCCGCACATATGGTGTAGCAGCTCGAAGTTTACATATCCTGGTTGAAAATTAATTGAAGGTAAAATAATTAGTGATAATTTTACCCAACAATGCTTTCCAAAAGAAAGTTGATAGACAGTTACTTATCGTCCCTGTAGATGTTCTTAGGCACAAGCGGAGGAATCACCCACCGCCCTCCCACACCTTCTACCGGGGTTACCTTCCAAGCCCATCCAAGGTCAACCAGAAATAGCCTTCCGGTGTACCTGTGTATGAACCCTATATGTCAAAGAGACTAAAGGCTACCTTAACTATATTGACAGTCTAGGGGGACAGTCACAAGCCTGGTTCGTACGCATGGGCAGGGTAGCAAAGCCCGAAACCTTGTCTAAGACAGAATCCCCAGATGTGCAAAAACCTCAGTCTATGCTTTGACAAGGAATCAGAGGGTTATCTCCTTAGTCCAAGTCTCCACGCGGCCTCGTGCTTAACTCCCATTTGAGAGGAGCTTCCCAGATACAATTAACGTAGAAAAGGGTTTACATAGTGATTGGCCAACTACGTCTGAAATTTTAACACTTGTGGAGAGTTGAAACTCCCTATCCCACAAGCCTATCATGAGCTAGTCGGTGTATGACCCTATAAAATAAAACTTACTAATAATTTTTAAATTATATCATTTATTTTAAGGGTTGTTTTTAGTCAGAGCGTAAATGGCGTGAAACTTATGTGGTGTTTTGACTCAAAGTTGAAACAAAATGACTAAGCAAAGATAAATGAAATGCAAAAAGAAAAAACTATTCTCTTTTTCTTTTTCAAATAGAAACTTGAAATCCACAAAAGAACAAATTCTTTTTATTTTTTATTTTTTCAAAAACAATGATATGCTATGCAAGCTAGACTAAAAACCTAATCTACATGCATATAAAGAAAACATGTGTTTTTGTCTTTTCCTTTTATAAATGCAAAAGAGAAATCATCCTATCAACTAATGCAAGCAAGTACTGTAAGCAAAGCAAATAGACAACTACTCTACACTCCACAAACAAACCCTAGGTTTCCCTAAAGTTGGATATCAACCTCTCTTGAAAGGAAGTCTCACAAAGGTAAACAAGCCAACTACTTTGGAATGAAAAGGCCAAGTAATAAGACTGACATAAACAAAGATCAAGAATTCCCAAGAATCAATCTAAACCTACAAACATAGGATGCTCAATACCTTGTCCAACAAGGGCAAGCCAAAGAAGGGGGGGGGGGGGGGGGGGAAGCAGCAAAAACAAGTATATGTTCTTTTTATTTTTCTTTTATAAATGCAAAAGAAAACTACCTACAAAACAAAGTATGCAGATAAGAAGAACAAATCAAAAGGAACTTTTCTTAACAACCACCAAACAAACACTAGAATGAACTAAAGTCAGTATAAACCTTACTTGGAAAGAAGGCTTGCATAAGAAACAAGTCAACTACTTTGGCATGGTGAAGTTAACCAACAGAAGAAGAAGGAAACCAACACCCACAAGCTTCTGAACTCAGAAAAAGGTCACTGACATAGGATGACCAGAAACATAAGCCAAAAAATCATGCCAAGCAAAGGAGGTGGGGGGAAAGAGCAAAGAACAAACCCTAATGCTATAAAAGGCTTACCACATAGATAAAGAACAACCAAAATGGATGAAACTAACTCCCTGGAGTCATGCACCTGTAGAGGACACCAAAAGACCTACCAAACAGCCCACAACAGTAGAAAGAACCACAAAAATGAGGAAAAACACTGTTTTAGGGGCACACGTGGGTTGTACTACTGACAGGTTGCGTGTCATACGCGGGTTGACAATACAGCAAGTCGCGTGTATAAGCACACGTGGGTTGTATAACTGACAAGTCACGTATCATACATGGGTTGATAGTATAGAGAGTCGTGTGTACCAAACCAGACACACGACTGTTCAGTCTACAAGTCGCGTATGGGTGGAAAAAATCCCAAAAAAGGTCAAACAATTCCTTAGGGAGGCAAGGGAGGTGTTCTATCAGACTTATAAAGTGTTCCTAAGTGGCAAGAAGGACCTGAAACAATGCAAAAGACTAAAAGAAAGATAGAGAAACCCCAAACAGACAAGGTTTTCCCCAGTGGAGTTGCCAATTCTATTGTAAAGGAAAATATCCTATGGCTAGGGTTTAAGAGGCCATCAACATACTGGGGTTGAAAGGTGGATGCATATAGTTCTGCAAGTATATATAAGCAAGATTTAGAGATAAGAAAGGTCCACACCTGATTACCTGAAGGCTGGTCCAAGATTTCTCTAGCCCTTTTCCTGCTCCTCTTATTCCTTTGGCCCCAAGAGACCTGCAAAACAAATTATACCTTCCTCAAACCATTATGACCACATATAAAGAAATGATAATCAAATAAACATGAAACAATGATATGATTAACATCATCATATGATCATAAATAGAGATTCAATCACACATTGAACAATAATTTGGGAAGAAGAAGGACATCAAATCTTTATTAATCTTGAAAACAAGTACAAATATACCTTCTCTTCAAGTTCAACACCTCACAAAACCTTGATCTGGTTCTACTACTTCTCTTCTCCAAGGAACTCAGCCTCCAAACTCTGCAACACAAGAGGATGATCGCCAGGGCAAAGGTGTGGGCAAAGAGAGCTCCAAATCCTCCAGCATAACAATGCAAAGATTCAAGTCTACTCTCATGGACCTCCCTACCTCTATTTATAACTACCCAAACTACCCAAAATTCAAAAGATGTGTTTTTTGACATTTTTAAGAGGCGTACCCGGGTTGCAGAAACAACAGTCGCGTACACGAGGAGGCATATGCGGGTTGCCAATACAGAAAGTCGAGTACATAAGGCATATGCGACTATTATATATAGCAACTTGTGTACATACGCGGGTATTATATAGAGCAAGTCGCGTACGTACGTGGGTTTGCCTTAAGGAAAGTTGCATATACACAAAAAAAAACTCATTTTTAGGGTATTTTTGGGCATTTTTAGACTTTGGTGTCTTCTGGAAAGTTTTAGCTAACAAAAATATATTTCCAACGGTAAGAGATGAGGTTAAACGGAGTTACAGAACTCAAGATATGGGTCCTCCAAGTTAGGTGTTTTTTTAGTGACTTTTCATGAAGTGTCGACATGCGACAGAATCATGGGAAAGTGGTCACAGGCAGAGATGTGTCATTTTGAGATATAACAGTGCTGTTGTTGGATTCCTTGTTCAGTGCAAAAAGTAGTGAACTTCTTGTTAACATATTCTCCTCCATTGTCAGATCTTAACTTAATAATTTAATGACGATATTGTTTTTCAACAAGGGCCTTGTAGGCCAAGAACATGTTAAATACTTCGCTCTTAAGTTTTAGGAAGTAAACCCAAGTGCGTCTGGAGTAGTCATCAATGAAGGTTAAGAAATATTTGAAACCAGAAAAGGAAGCAGATGGAAGAGGGCCACACTAGTCACTATGCACAAGCTCCAAAGGAACCGAGGCATGCCAAGAGGCACGCTTGTCAAAACTGTCCTGATGATGTTTTTCGAGTACACAACCAGAACAAACACCATCCTTGCAAGCTACCATTGGAAGACCAATCACCATATTGTATTTACATAGTTGTTGCAATGAGCGATAATTTAAGTGACCAAATCGCTCATGCCAAAGTTTGCTCAAGTTATCACTATGAGCAACAAACACTGAAGGAAAAGGTGATGACCCAAAGTTGTTAAATTTGTACAACCTGGTAATATCATCAACAGTTCTAGTGCAAGGACATTTTGAGGATTTTTAAAATCCTTGATTACAACTTGGTGAGGTGTAAAAGTCACAGTTTTACCTTCACCTGAATGAGTAATTTGATAGACTGATAACAAATTGTAGGAAATTTTTGGAACACATAATACATCACTGAAATGACCATTTTCTACTGGAACTGTTCCAGATCCAACAACACTTAGAGATCTATCATCCCCAACAAATATTTGTTTAGTGTTACATTCATGCATAGTAGAAAATATGGATTTGATCCATAGCCATATGATAAGATGCTCCAAAATCAATAAGCCATTCATTTGAAGTAGAAGAAGAAGATGCAGTATAAGAGTAACCAGAAGCATAAAGTGCATGTCCATGAGAGTTAGATTCTGAAGATGAATCTATACTGATGTGGTGCTTCTTCATTGCTGCTTCCAAGGCTACCATCTTCTTGAAACCCTTAAATTCATCATGATTATCTTTCCCACAAAAAATTGCAATGACGCTCAGTCATCTTTCCTTTTTGCTTGGATCCTTTGTCATTTTTTAAAGAAGGAGCTAATTGAGAGGGTTTGGGACCATTTTTTTTTGGCTTATTATTGCGAAAATTCTATTTCTTGGGAGGCTTGGACTTTTCTTTCTGTTGGGACAATAAGGATTTCTCAGATATATCTGCATTGTTAATTATTCCAAGATGAATGAGTATATCTTGCTCTCTAATTAAGGAATCACAAAAGGATTCAAGACTAGGCTCTTGATAGCTAGCTGTAGTCAAGGATTCTTTCATGGAGTAGAATGTAGATACAAAAACAGAATATGCAGGTCCAAGTTTGGAAAAAATATGATAAATACATTGTTTGTCTTCTTTCTTAATCTTGCATTCTACACATAAGAGTCTAAGAGTTTTATACTTAGATAAATAGTCTTGAATGCATGAATAATCATTTGGATTCAAAGAAAGAAACTCATTCTCAAGTTGATGACCCCGAATTTCATTGTGTTTACCAAACACAGATTCCAACTTTTCCCAAGCTTTATCAAGTTTATCAATTCCAGATATGTGGAATCACAAATCAGTAGAGATTGACATCCCAATCAATCCATAAGCTTCATCACATCTATTTTCCTATTTATTTTTCTTATCATCATCAGTGGGTTCTGTTTCTTTCCCTGAGGTTATCCTGAAAAGTCCCCTACTTCATAGAACATCCTCCATACGAGATTTCCATGAGAAATAGTTAGAACTTGTAAGTATAATATCACAAGGGGGAGCCATACTGTAAAATAATGGCTGAAAAAATAGAAACTAACTATTTGGTTCCAAAGAGCTCGAAAAAATATACGGTTTTAAAAAAAATGGCATTGAAAACTGATTCTAGATGATGAAGTTATGCTTGATCAAAGAAAATGTTGAAGATGTCCCCAATAGTGACATAGCAGATATTAACTTGACCAACTAAAAAAAAGAACCCCCTCTTCCCAAGATCAATCTTTGACAATCACTTTACAATAAAGTTGCTTTGAAGTGAATCACTTTTGTAGAATAAGTGAGGTTCACTTTTACAATAAAGTTACTTTTAAATAGTGCGGCAATAAATCAAAAGACTTAAGTGACTCACTTTTTATTTTATTTTATTTATATGAGATGCACTTTTACAATAAAGTAACTTGAAAATAGAAATTGCATGCACCAAAAAAGTAGCTTAATAAGACTTGAACTCAAGACCTATTAAGGAATAAAACAACTTTGAACCAAGTGAGCTAAGTTTAAAAGGTACGTAAAAGTATGGAAAGAGGAAGAGGGCCTTTTTTTTATAAATTTTTTAAAAACACTCTTCTCTCTCGTTCTCCGTGCTTACTTTCTTTTCCTGCAAATCACAAAAAAAAACGAAACATAAAAACAAAAAAACTTTTTCCACACAATGGGATTAGATCTTGGTTAGCTTACCTGGAAAGTCTATGTTTTCAAGTTTTCTCGTTGTTTCTGATTTGTCGTGATCGCACAAGGTACACGGCAAAGAGCATACGTAGCCGAGAAGACGAGAAAAAAAAACTTTCCCTCACAGTTTCTGATTCGCCGCGATCGTGTAAGGTGCACGGAAAAGAGCATACGCAGCCAGGGAAGGCACCAATCTGAGACTAAAACAAAAAAATATCTAATAATAAAACTGATAAAATATGAGAGATTTAAAAAAAACAAATCTGTCACTGTAACATTATACCTTCATATTTGCCAAAATGGGTGTTTCTAGAGAAAATGGAAACGGTTTTCAGTGAAACGAAGACTGTTTCAAAATGGAAACAGCACTCTGGATGCAATTGAACAGCTTCCATAGGCCACAAATGCACAAAAAATCTAGAACATAAACCCTTTCAAAGTTTCGGCAACACCGGTTCCAGATCTTGATCAAAACCGAAAGCAGCTCTTCATTAAAGCCCTGATACCATGTTCAGGTACACAGGGTACTCCCAAAAGACCGAACACCTTTAGCAATCGCTTCACACAAATAGATCATAGATCAACACACCGATGTTTGTCACGTGGTTAAGACCCTCGAGAGAGAAACAGTCCACGGCCCCAGCCAAATAGCTACTTGGAGCAATTTATTATGCAAAAGAAAGAAAGTTACATATGAGCTTCTCATAATCGATCAACTAGCCAAGGACCCTCTATGCTATTTAAATAGAGATCTAGACCAATTGGGTGTTAAGCCATGGATCAATGGGAGGTATGATCTAAGAGAAGTTGAACCATTGGATCACTCTATGTCTAGAACATATCGTGACCATCGGATTAGAATATTTACAAATGCATACTAAAGAAACACACTTTTACCTAACGAATATATTACACAAGTTGATCTTAACTAACTCCTAAGTGTCTAAATATCCTACACATCTTTGTTTAAATAAGCACAAATCTTACAAGTCTTTGTTTCAACTTTGATATATCAAGAAAAATAGATCCAAAATACAATATTTAACTAAGATCCAAATAGATCCAAAACAAAACATCCAACTAAGATCCAAGTAAAACAATCGCAACAAATCGAGACTCTATTTAAGATCTTATATTTACAGATCTAGGAACCGAGTACCAAACAAATTGGATCCATATCAAAATCGAGCTAATTTTTTAACGTAAAAACTTTATAATCAAATCCACAATGGTTGTGTGCAAATCGTTCAAATTACCCTACAGTCTATTCTTCCCAAATCACAGTTTTGCTATCTATTTACCAAATCACAATGTATTTCCAAATCAAAATACAAACCCAACATTTTAATAATCAAACTTATCTTAAAATCGATATGGGTTGTAAATCCCTTTCTTTTTCCAACTTTCTAAGCATAGTAACCTAGGATGTAATATCCCTATTTGACCTCTGTTGCATTAAAATTGTACATGATGTAAATATCATTATTAAATCATGGCGAGGATCTCAAGGCCAATGCCCCACCATCGATTTATCATTTTATGTATCGACAATTAAAATCAATGCCTATGGTTCTCGTGCTAGCCAAGCACAATATAAATTGAGACATCATGTAAATATGCAATTTAATAAAATACCCACAACTAGCCTTGCAATGCAACAAGAGATGAGGGCATGATTTTCACAAGGACTAGGGAGGGAAATTATTCAAACCCTTCAGCCAATAGTGTTAATCCAAATGTCAATGAGAGAACCCATAAAATCTCAACTACCCATTTTGTCTTATGCACCAAATCATTTAGTTCTTCCGGAAGTTGGTTGAGGTAGTTAATGCATTGGGAATGGAGAGGTATGGGAGTCGTTTCGTATTGGGGCAAGCCATCAATTTTTGAAAATCGTAATGTTTCCCGTGGGGCAAGAAAACACCCAGAAATGTGTGCCCAAACCATTCCTCACCCATGCGTTTCACTTCCTCAAGCAACTGGAGTTAGCTAGGGGCGTTTTTCCTCACGTTTTTCTATAGTTTCCTTCACTTTCCATGGCTGGAAATCCGTTTTTGTATTGCACAGTGGATTTGAAGAGAGATTCATGATTTGGGGGTTTATGGAGGTCGTTTATGTCTTTGAAAGGCCCATAAATGTTTTCTGAAATCAAATTTTCTCTCCCAGGGTTGTTTCCCCTTCTACTATTTCATTTCTGGTTGCCAAAATGTTTTTTTCTTCATACCCAGCACTTGTGTTTTGTTGTTATGTGCATCCTTGTGTTGGTTTGAATTGTGAGTAAGACTTAGGAGTGGAAGAGGACTAGAATTGGCTTGATACACCTAGTGAAGAGAGGGACCTGAGAAAGGATCAAAAGGGGTTGGCTTCTCTTCTATGCACACCTGGGAGAACAATGGAATGGAAGTTATGGCTTGACGGACTGTGTAGTAGTGAAGGGAATACTTTCTTGTGTTAGGTGTGTAGTTATTGTGGAGACCAAGCTAGTTAGATCTTATGGAAGTCTCCATAGCTCTGTGGTTGAGCTCACTAGCTAAGCATTTCTTCCTTTCCACTGCCTTAGTAGCATGATAAGCCCAATTGTGGATTGGATTGGCTAAACGTTGGTGTGTATTTGGTTATGTGTGAGTCTACTTTTCCCTTATTCCTTGTTGAAATCATGCCCAGCTCAAGGGTGGCAGTTGTGCTAAGAGATTGATGAGCACAACTGGCCTATGGTTGGGTGGAATGTTGCAGCGACATAGCTAGTTGCTCGGGGCAGCTCATTTTCAAGATAAGTGCTATCTTGTATTAACTCTGCAATGTATTTGTTTTTATTATGAATGTATTGAGTGAGATTTGATTCCACTGTATTTTTATACATTATACTTTTGCATATCCTTTTACTTTCAATGCATTTTTTTATTATGTTAATGGGGCTAGATGCCCGGTTAGATAGCTATTGTGGCGTCTTCTTCAAACGAGAGGGGAGGGGATGTGACATAGGAGCTCTGCCATTGGAATACATTAATAAATCGAGGCATATCTTGTTTTAAAGCAACAATATAGTGTGCAATTGAATGACCCACGCTAATGTTATACATGCACACAAGCCTACTAGCGTTAGTATAACCGCAGTTGAATAAAACACAAGTTTTTTTATTAAAAAATAATAATATATGGTTAGTGTTCTCATCGAAGAATAGGGTCATGGTTTTCTTGAGAGGAAGTAACCCTATCGCCACTCATGTTGGCCCTTACACCACCCTTCATCCACATATTTTAAAGGTTTTAAGCTATCTAGTAATCCATTACCAACCATGTAACTCTGCATACACTTAATGCAAGTCGTGAGTAAGGTAAAGTTTCTTTAAACCCTAAACCTTATTTTTACTATGAAAGGATTTCATGTGAATGAAGGTTGAGTCATAATGGCAAGGATAGGCTCACCCAAATTGTTTGGGTGACCATTCTCTAATAACCTCGCCTCACCTGCCAAAACAGGGTATTACTATTTTTGTTAAATTTGAAATTGAAATGTTCAGTAAGAATTTATGTAGGAAGAGAGCCATACCTTCCTCAAATGCTCAGAGGGACGAGGGTTTTCTCCTCCTAGCTCTCCCATCTCTTCTTCCCTACACATTTCAAAGATTTAGAGTTAAGCTTTCTTGTTGTATCCTGTGAAAATTTGTAATGAAATAAAGAATTAAAAAAAAAAATGGGAACATTAACTTACCTGTTAAAACTCTGTTTGGCTCCTCTGCCAGTAATTGAAGGAAAGCACATCGATGTTTCCACCTTACCACACCAGAAACGAGAATGGATGAGACTGTGCAAAAACGAAATAACAGCCAAGTGGCCATTAAACACCATTAAACATAATTAAGCACAACGTATAACTGTTCATTAAACCGAAAAATCATTTGCAGACATGCTAAAATGGTAAGTAAGGTCGCATCAATACACCATCATGCAACAAGGAGTTTCAGAGAGAAATATCCAACAAACACCACAATAAAACAAACAAAGAAACCTCATGACTAGGTAAATTCTATAATAAAACCCTAAAGATATTTTTTACAACGACAAGGATCGAGCATATGGAGGGCCAATATATTTTCTTCCTACAAAAAGAATGCAAGGAAGCCACTTCATTAACTATGTATGGTTGCACTGTCAACTCCCAAGCAAGGTCTATGACAACATTAAAACCTCATTTAAAACCTTTCTTCCTCGCGAGCTGGCCTCCACCTTGTAACTCCCTTTACCCACATGCCAAAATTTGGCATAAGGTTTAAACTATAAGTTTGCCTTGTAATATCTCCTCCACATTGCTTGAAAATTCGCGTGGATTGCACCCCCCTTATGCCAACCTTTAACCTTATGCAAGTTAAGTTATAACCTTAGTATAACACATAAATCAAGATGCTGTATAGCAAGCATGGCTTAGGACTAAAGTCCAAACCCTAGGATTTTATTCCTAGGTAAATAAAACCAAATACTTCTTTTCTTTAAAACTTAAACACATCACCTTAGGGCTTGTGCAAGAAGATGAGGGACCTTTTTGGGGCGTTAGATGCAATAGAAACCTGAAAAATCAGGCATCCCTCAACTTACTTGAATTTTTTGAGATACTTATGCAAAATATCTTGCATTGAGTAAAAAACATGA
>LPNX010700575.1:212596-241275 GCA_001517045.1 Pseudotsuga menziesii | reverse complement strand
ATTCGTCCGAAGATCGAATCCCTCTCGTGTCGGACACGAATCGTGTCCGATTCGTTCCCCACGGGACACGAGGGGGGGGTACAGCGAATCCGGTTTCTTAGCTGAGAACTTGTCCATGGTGAACTTGAACCCGTTCCACTAGAACTCGAATCACCTAAAGGTGTCACCTGTGAACCTGTGATCCATGAACCTGTCCCTGTACCAGAAATACCTGTAGACTGAGCCCTTGTAACTGAAGAACTTGTAACCTGTGACCTAGTCACACTTGAAACTGGTGACCCTGAACTCTGAGCTGTCACCTGTGTAGTACTATGTTGATCCTCCATCTCGGAATGTAGAGACCTCCTAAAGGCTTTCTCCTCCTCAAACTTCACCTCCCTTCTCACCACAACTTTCCTCTGCGCAGGAAGGTATATGTGAAAAGCCTTTGATGTCTCATCATAACCAACAAAAATACCTTGCTCACCTGTAGCCTTTAACTTTGTCCTCTTCTCGGAAGGGACATGAGAGTATGTAAGGCAACCAAAAATCTGAAAGTGACCTATCTCAGGCACTTTCGTTGTAAACATCTCCTCAGGAGTTTTGCACCCCAATGCACGGTGCTGACTCATGTTCAGTACATAAACAAGAGTGCTACAGGCCCCTGCCCATAGAAAGAAAGAAAGACTCTGATCATGCAGCATGGCTCTAGCTGCACCCACTATAGAACGGTTCTTCCTTTCAGCCACTCCATTCTGTTGTGGAGTGTAAGGAACTGTCAACTGCCTCTTGATCCCCTCCTGTCGACAATACTCATCGAATGCATGGAAAGTATACTCACTCCCATTATTTGACCAAAGTACCTTGATCTTCTTTCCTGTCTGGTTCTCCACAAGAGCTTTGAACTCTTGGAACCAAAGTAAGACTTCCTCTGATCTCTTGCTTCTAAGGAAATAGATCCAGGTCTTCCTAGAAAATTCATCGATGAAAGTGACATAATACTCCTATTTTGTCAAAGAGGTAGATGACATGGGACCACACAGAGCTGAATGAATCAACTGAAGAACTCCCTCTAATCTGGAATCACTGCTTGGAAAAGCAGTTTTGGTGTACTTTCCCAAAGCACACCCTCTACACACACCACTTGACTTTGTGTTGAACTCTAGCATACCTGTTGTCATATCTCTCAGCATCCTTAAAGCTGGATGGTGAAGATGGGCCATCCTCCTGTGCCATAGCTCACACAACTCACTGCTGCTTTGAGTGTGTGACAGTGCATGATGTGGCTGGAAAAGAAGCTTGTACAATTTCCCACATCTGACTCCAATCACCCGTGAATCACATGGACTTGCTGACTTAGGAAAGATGTGAACTTTCCCATCAAGGACACATACACTGAAGCCTCTATCCTCAATCATGGAAACTGAAACAAGGTTCTTCTTCAGCGCAGGGACATACAACACATCCCTCAGAAACATAGGCTGCATGGACTCCCTCTCAAAGCGGACAGTCCCCCGCCCAACTGCTCTCACCATTGTATCATCTCCAAATACAACCTCCATCTCTAAGTCTGCCTCTGACATATCTGAAAACATGTCAGATCACTTGTCATATGACTGGAAGCTCCACTATTAATGTACCAAGTGGAGGAAGTAGTGGTAGCACTCAAAGAATGCCCAACAATCATGAAATGCTCCATGTGGTCCTGAAAGTCCTTGCTGGTGATAGAAGATGCTCTCTCAACACTAACACCTGCAAAGAGAGAAAAGTCTCTCTCAAATCTCGCTGCAAACTCATCAATCTCTGCTGTAGCTGCAGTCTGTTGTTTCTTCTTCTTCTTGTTAGGACACTGTCCAGCATAGTGTCCCATCTTCTGACATGCAAAGCATTTCACTTTGCTCATGTCCTTCTTTCGCCCCATCATGTTGTTTGGCATCATCCTTGGAACCCTTCTTGAACTTCTTCTTCTTGCCCTTCGCTACTAAAGCAAGATTCTCCTCCTCATCCTTGTGATGTGATGAATTGCCCTGTAAGTAGCCTCTCCGTGTCTCCTCCTGTGTGAGATCATCCCACAATCGATCCCATTTGGGCATGTTCTCCCTACCAATGATAGTCTCCACAAACACGGTCCACTGCTGAATCACACCATTTAGTGTTGTATGCACCATCTCAGCACTCCCTATCACCTCACCTACAGCTGCAAGCTCATCTCTTACATGTGTGATCTTGGTAAGATATGAGGCCATGCCTTCCCCTTTACCCATGTGCACACTCTTCAACTTCTCTCTCAAAACCATCTTCCTGTTTTCATTTGAACTTTGGTACATATTTGTTAAAGCTATCCACATTTGGATTGCATGATCTTTTGCTGAAATGTGAGGGATCACATGATCCTTCACGACATCAAGAATAACTCTTCTTGCCCTCACATCCCTCTTCATAAAAGCTGCCTTATCTGTTGCATCAGTAGGTACTACTACAGGATTTGCTATTGTACTATGAACTATATCCCATAGTTCATTCTCTTCAAGAATCAAACTAATTCTATCCTTCCATGGGCTAACATTTGCAGCCCCCTCTAATCTATCTTCCACTCTAAGACCAACAACCATCACTGCAACCTGTAACTTCAAGAAAGTTGTTCAAGACTTCTTTTATTCAAACCCAGTTTTCTGATTGTTTAAAATTCTGAATCTTTAATGTGCTCTGATACCATGAAAGTTTTTGAAAGAACCCCGACCCGGTTTCAAGCCTTTTGGCTTCTCTGCATGGTTTAATGCCCAACCCTTCAATGCACAAATTTTAAACAAAATTTGACTGGATTGAAACACATAAGGTTCTTTTTCTCAAATTTAAACAATTCAGAAATTTTATTTTCTACCAAGAAATTCAAGCTCAGAAAATTTTAGGCAAACAAACACACATGAAATTGACACGGTTGTTTTTGACCAATGGTCCAGGATAAAACCCCTAAGAGAAAACCTGTTTCTAAGTGAGATATTATTTTCTTCAGGAAAAATTTACAAAAATCACACAGCTGTACTTATCTCAGCATTTCATCTCGAAATGCGTGCCAAACACCTGCTGTACGGATTGCTGAAAATCACTGAAAACAACCCCTTGAAAAACGTGATGTACGGCCTCACACGTGCGGGCTGTACGGTCTGCAATTTCTTGATTTCTGTGCAAGGAAAGTGTCTCGATTTTTGTGCACTGTACAACTGTCCTTTTCCTTGATTTCTGAACCTGTACTGTCTGCAATTAAAAACATTAAATGCTGTACGAAATTTCTAGAAAAACGTGCCCTGGTTTTCTCTAAATTCGTGCTGCTGTATGGCTGAGTACAGTACGGCCTCTGCCTGTATGAAAATCTCTTCTGCAATTAACACATGCCTTGAAAAATGTGCCCTGCAAACTTTTCTTCAATTTCTGCAATTTCTCTCTCCTGGCTCAAAATTTCTTCAAACTCTCATTTGTCTTTTTCTCTCTCTCTCCAAAAATCTCTTTTTTGGAAATGATCACAATGAATCAACTTTTGCCTTGCCCTAGTCCTTTTTGTTCATGGTAATTTCCCTCTCAATCTAATGGTCAAGATTAGATTAGATGAAGGGTTTACAGTAAATGCTCCATTAAATATTAATTAAATGACATGTAGCATAGACATTTTATCACAAGCAAAAATTCAGATGCTCGTGAGGGTGTGTGCATGTGTAGATCATTTATAATAGAAGGCCATAGCACACACCCAAGACTTGGGTGTGAAAGACTTTGCAAAATGTGGGCAATTGTAGAGATTACTAAAAATTGTGGTAGTTCACAACAGAGCTCAGACAAGTGGGGTAGACTAATGTCATGGCAGAGCAATAGCTGCTGTCTTTTACCTGTGCAGTCTGTACTTTCTCAGTAGGACGTACACCTCAGTTTGGGGTGGTTTATACAACTGAACAACTACTAGTTTTGCAGTCTGCGGAGATTGCATTGCAAGGTTTGATTAATGCAATGATAAGCTGATTTTGAAGAAAACATCTTTGTATGTGTGTAATTGATTTACGCTTATGCTATTTACTCTCCCAGTTATTGTGTGATTGTTGTTATGTTCAGAAGTTAAAATTCCACGATTAAATAAATTCAGTTATATTTGTTTAATTTAGAACATAAGAACAACAGTAATCTAGGCTAGGGAAATTTATCTAGTATTGGTTGCCATGCTGGTTCCCCATGCAAATTTAATGCTTGTTGTCTGGTTGTCTGGCAGGGTCCATGATTCACCCTCTCCCACCGCCTGCTGCTCCAGCCATCCATGTTTAACTACTAGGTAGATTGATAAGTTGTATCTGATGTTGATATGCCATGTACATGGATCTATATGTTAGATGTCATAATGTTTAAGAGAGGTGTAAGGGAATATATATATATATATAAGAGAGAGGTGTAAGAGTTGTAAGGAATATGTCAGAAGCATAGGCACCATCACACCAACATGTGCACCCTTTTTCCCATTTGTTGTTTGTAAAATTGTAGGTCTATCACTGTCATTTTCTAATTGTCATTGACTTGCATGTGGAAAACATTAAATTGCCCATCATTGTTTGTGTCGGACGCTCTAGTGATATTTAGGAAGAGGCAATGGAAGGGACGCTATACCTTGCGCGCCTTTTAGCATTAGAATATATAGATGTGAAAGTACTCAACATTTCTTCCACAACTTGATGGCAATTCGTCACAACAGACCTTATTATACCACTGCAAATACAGTGAGAGGATAGTCTACTACTAAATGATTACTGATGATCGAGTTATAACTTATAATATTAGAAGCATACTTCTTTCCTTATGAAAAATAACTGAGAAAATAAGAGCAAAACTATAGTAGTAAAGAACACACACCGTTATCACATTGAACACTAGATGTACCTTGGAGAAACCAGCAGGGTGAAAACTCCAACTAGAAAGTGCAATGCCTTGCTCTTTGATCCTCAGATTTACATTACAAAATACAAAGAAATATAAACAGGATTTCCGCTTATGTGAACTCACTATAAAGTAGATGGACACTGGCCTGAAATGAAATAGGCTACTACTGGCTTTCCTACGTCTTCTGCTCTGCTTTGATATCCCATCCCTTTGCTATGCTCAGCCATGTAATAATAAATGACTTCAACAGGAATGGAACCCTTTTCTCCCCTCAAGGCCCAATATTTAACAACCCTTGATAGCTGTTAGGTTTAGGTTTAGGGTTTTTTTCATTCCCCAACTCTTGATTATGGGTTTATTGGACCTCTAGCATCTTCTTGAAAGTTGAAATCCCACAGGTGACTAGCTCCACATGTGTGAGTAATGGGAATAGATGCGGCATCTAATTGATACTGTGGTGGTCAAAGCATAGGTCAACTTTTGGTGGCCATAACATTCTCATATGGACTTCATTTTCAGTCTATGATAGCTCATTTTGAAATTTGAATATATCAATGTGTGCACACCCTCACGGCCATCTACTATGTTGATAATGCCTTGTTTCAACACCTAAAAGTGCATTGTTTGGCCCCCAATGGATAGTTTTTGATTTGGCCCTTTTCAGTTGATTTTGGGATCAGTTCTCAAAATGGTCCCTATAATTCCACATCGTCGATTTTCACCCCAGGAAATACCAATAAAGATGGCAAATTATATAACGATCCATTTTGGATCACCAAAGCTATCACAACTATGCCCATACAACAATCTCCTAATAGCAAATAGCTATTGCATATTTCGATGAAACTTTATATGGACATACATATGAATGCTTGGTTACATCATTATTTTCAGATATAATGGTTCACATATGCCTGCAAAATAATGCCTGAAGTACAAATGGAAGATCAAGGTCTTACATGGTTGCAAATATTTTAAGTTTTTTTTTGCCACCTGCTTTTTTTTGCATTCAGGGAACAAGGGCAAGAAACACTCCAAGAAGAAGCCTTTATCCCAATCAGTTCATTTAATCTTCCTTTGCAGCCTAACAATTTACCTCTTCATAGACTTGGTTTCCTCTGCTAGTGGTCATAGTTGTCATGAAGATTTGGATGTGGAACTACTGACGCTATAAACAGGAGGACTTTCTGAATTTGAGCTTATTGCCATCTATTGTGCCTCCTTTTGCACGGAGTGGGGAGAGTATGATTGAATAGCAGGCAGTTCAAAGTCAATCATTGAAGGGATCAGAAAGACAGATGAAGGGAATTATTTGAAACTGTCTTTTCATTACATGCTAGAATTTATAATAAAAAGTAAGCACCTTGTCATTGGCGGGGATAGAGAAGTCTTTGTTGTCTATTGGTAGAGTAACCATACATAGCAAACTGGCACCATGAAGATCGTATGAACAATATGCATTTGTGGGGACAACAGCGAAGAAGATCATGGTGGTAGTTGACTGTTGGCCTTTTCTTGGAGGTTCTCCTTTTACTTATAGCCATCTCATGCACAACTATGAAAAAGAACACCACGGACAGACTAGAAGTAATTGAGAAGTTGCTATGTTAGGAACAGACTTCTACTGAAGTGGAACTTCACTACTAATTTTTAGTGGATCAAAGAAAGTGCTCTGTATAGCCATTCTAGCAAATAATTACTTCCTCAATGCCTCTCTCCAGGCTTTACAGCAGTTTCAGGATCCTTGTAATGAAACAATCTATCTACTTGCACCACAAACAATTTGGTCATGGATGTCTAAATTTTAATTCTCATACATGTAGAAATATTAGTCACAGTGTGAATTTTTTCCTTGCTCGTGACCAAATTTTGAGTCAGGCATTACACTTACAATGGCACTTCAGTTGTATGCATCACTTCTATGGTTTGATTAAGCTTTACTTTGAGATGTAAGATTGTTTTTTGTTTTCATAATATAACTTGAATGTTCAAAAGAAACATAGTGTGCACAGTAATTTTGGAGTTTTATTTATTCTGTTGGACCAAACTGTGTCCGTTCACAGGTCTACAGTTGGGCTATACTGTATTATTTGGATGGTATGCATCTTTTCTCTTCATTCGAACAGGTATGGACATCCCTAAAATGTAATGGGATAATCATAAAATATTGTTTTTGAGGGCATGAATAACTTGATTTTGGTTATCTTTAGCTGGAATAAGCTTCAGTCAGATTTAAATATCTTCTTTAGAAATTTAGCTTGTTCTTTATTATTGTTGTAGAATTTTTTTATATTTAATCTTCAATGTTCATGGCATGTGGATAACTGAAAAAGCTATTTTGTACACATTCCTTATTGCAATATCTATATTATTGATAGCTGTTCTTCAATGGATAAACAAATGCAGGCACTCAGTAGATGCGTATTGGCTTTCGGTCTACCCTTAAATTGTTTTTGATATCCAGAAAAATTAAATAAGTTCTAGTGTTTAGTGGCTGAGCTTGGCAGCTGATGCTCACTGCTTGGTCATCTCAAGTTCACATACCTAGCAAATATGGTTTCCAGACAAGGCTATACTTGAATAACTGTGTGAACTTGGCCTCATGGTACTCCATCTAACACCATACACTATCCTTGGACTTGTGAATTGGCAGCCTCTGAATGATTACATTCTGGTATGAAACTCCTAGTTATGTAATTACTAATTACTAATGAACCAACCACTTTATGTAGTTTGCATAAGCCACACTCATGAAACTTTTAGTTCCTCAACTATTTGAACATTTAAGTAGCTTTCCTGAGCTGTATGTTTTCTCTAAACCCATCAATTTGGAATTTTGTGGTTTCGGGCTTTTGAATCAACTAGACATTAGAGTTTATGGTAAAAAGGTGGTTAAGACTTTTACTTGAAATGGATCTGCATGCTACTTGCCAGGTTCAGAGGAGTACCTAGGTTTCCACCAGGAGTTTCTTCCCATAGGTTTGGATGTTAGGAGAGATAGGCTCCCCCATTCTTTTCCCCCCGCCCCTTTCCCCAGCCCCGCTATCCCTCCACTCCAAGATCATACAGCAATGTTACCTCAGTCTTGGCTATTCCCTGGTGGATATCATCTCCTAGTGATTGGTCCTTGCACCATGCTTGACGACTCCAACTTTGAGGCTGCCTTTGACCGGCCTGGGAAACTCCAAGCTGGAATTAGTTTCATTGATCATGAATGAGTTATTAATACATGAGGAGAGCCGACCTTTGGGCTTTCACATTCCAAAAGTACGTGACTCTTCACCTTATCCTTAAATAACTAAACAAAAATACTTACAAATTAAACCCTAATCCCTATGGATTTGGTTTCCAACATTCCCATCTTTAATCCAAAGAGGTGTTTGTGAGTACAAGCATATTTCTGAACTTTTTAAGCTTTTCTCTTCCAAATGCTTTGGTGAAGATGTCTGCAATTTGCTCATTTGTGGAAGAGTGTCTCAAATGAATAGTCTTGGCCTCTACATGATATCAAATCAAATGGTACTTTGTATTGATGTACTTAATTCGATCATGGAATCTGAGATTCTTGGCCAACTTGATTGCGGAAGTATTTTCAATCAATAGATGAGTAGGATTCACTTCTTTTTCCTACAAATCTTCAAATATCTTCTTGAGACACACAATCTCCTTTGTTGCTTCTATAGTAGCTGTATATTCTGCCTCTATTGTGGAATCTGCTGGAATAGAACGTTTGCATGATCTTTTGTAATTAAAGTTAATTTACTTTTGTAATTACTTTATGTAAAGTGATCTAGAGGGCCCATGGTATTGGCCCAAGGTATTTGCATATTGTAATGTTATAAAATGAATCCTCGATGAGAGGACACACAACAGTCACACAGAGCGAGTGGGATCTCATTGAGTGGTTGGAGGAATTTCAACCAACTGTGCAGATGCAGGTGTAGGGTCAGAGGAAATGACCACGGGGCAGCCAAGGGTTAGCAACCAACAAGATCCAAGGACTGATCTTGAGGTTTAAAAGCTAGCATTCTGTCATTGTATTTTCCTTAGTGGGCCAATTTCCCAGGAAGGGAGCCCATGATTTTTATAGTTAATAAAAATCATTTGTTGTTGGTTTTTCCCTAGTTGTGGTTTTCTAGAGTAAATCTAAGTGTCAAATGTAAGTGATTTCTTGTGTTTTTCCACCACGTAAATTTGTTAGATCTCAGTGTGTTTTTAGTTAATGTTTGCTATAAATTATTTGTGATCGTAGATCAGGCCTGGAATTAGTAAAATACTAAAAACTAACAAAATTGTTCAATGCTGGATGTCAAATTACTTAACAAAATTTTCCTTTACTAATGTCAAATCAACAAGAGATATATAGTTGTGATTAACAATATATGAACATAGATGCCTGAAAATCAAATTTGAAAATTACACCAATGTTCTACAACTGAAACTTCATTAATAGCATAAGATGAAGTTATTTTACATATCATAGCCTTCTAAGATGAGGTTATTGTAATTATCATAGCCTTCTCTCAAGTCTAGTACAATCCACTAGCTCTCCAAAACCCTAGCTAGGGAAAAGCAAGAAAAACCCTAGCTCAATCAAGGAAATCCAACATGCAAGAGTCACTCAAACAAGTCCTCCAAGGAAAGAGTAAGACACCCTCTTCTCTTCTTCTTCACTAAATATACCCCAAGGTTTTATCACAAACCCTAATCTCAAATCTCCAAGGGATAAACCCTAACCCTAAACTTCAAGATGCTCCACAAAGATCATGAAACCCTAGTGACTACGAGAGAGAGAGATCAAGTATACATGAAGAGCCAAGTGAGAGAAGGTGACTAGTGCTCACTACTCCTCAAGATCACATCTCTACACTAGAGTGAAATACACGATGAGTGAATGATATGTATGATCTTCATCTCCAACCTCTCCTCCACAGTAAGTTAACCCAAGTCAAAAGTACAAGCTCCTAGCAAAGACACCCTCCTTCCCTTTCATACCTACTCCTAGGGTTTCCTCGTGAACCCTAGCGATTCACTTTAGGAAAACAAGTACAAAGAAAAGAGTGTGATAATAATGACAATGAAAGGACTCTCTCCTTCCTCTATATAATAATAATAATAATAATAATAATAATAATAATAATAATAATAATCATCTAATTTTAAGGTCATAACCTAGCTAGACACCAAATCGGTGTATGAGATCCCTTGTTTGTGGGAGAAGCAAACCCCCTCCATGCAACAATTTGACTGTGAAAGTCTATGGAGTTGTACATACCCTACACCCCTTTGGAATTGAATCTGTTATACCCCAGTTGTTAAGCCCTGAACTTATGATCATTCATATGACTTATGTTCTTTTGCATTATGGCCTTATGATTTTTTATGTAATTGTGGACTTATGTTCCTTTGCATGTTAGTGTGATTAATCAATTGTGATCCTTGTTTAATAATGAGAATTATGGTCTTTGTCATGAATATTAATCTTAATTATTGTTATTGTTGTTATCATCAATGGTTTATGCTATTAAATAATCAACTGGCTCAGTAAAATAAACTAAGAGTATGGGAGACCATGGATTCCATAAGTAAGGGGGAATGGGGACATCCCTAGCACCTTATAACTTATTGTTGGCTTGAATTTGTCCATCCCAGTTCATAAATTGCACCTTGGTGACATTAACAATGATGGTCGCCCAAACCTTGTACAATAGACCTTTGAAAACTATTGAGTTATTATTGCATTTTGTGCACGCCTTAGTGGGCCCCCATTTGGAGGATATTCCCTCACATTTATGTATTTTTGGTCATTTATGAGCCCTTTTTTCTAGTTGTAGGGGTTGTAAGATATTTTCTAGCTTCTGCTCTTACACTATGCATTGATGATCCTATCTTTGTGCTTCCATGATATTTATGACCCTATTGGATGTCGTCTCTCACCTATTTCTCCCTCCTTGATGTTTTGTAACCCCCTTTATGCATTAGTGTGCCTCCATGTGCTCTTCATGGCTCCACTTCTTAGTTTTTGGTAACTCCTCATGGCGCTAATTCGAGAAAAGGAATCTTTTCACTAAGCCACCACTCCACTAATTCAAGTTAATTCTCCATGATGAAGCTTAAACATTACCTCTCTCTAATTTGAGTTGATCCCTTTGGGTTAGAATTGGCCTCATTGTGCTATAAATTCATATGCTCTCTTGTTGTTGAAGTTAATTTTGAGCTTTAGACCATGTGACTTATGCTATCTAACCGTGTTGGGAATGTTGATAGTATTGAGAGTGTGTTGAGACTTAGAGTGACTCTATTGTTTCTCTTTGCTTCCATTATATCACTCTACTGGTCTAGGTTCTCACACAGGAAGCACGAAAATGGGAATGGGTCACATCCCATAGGCAGTGGAGACGAACAAGAAAGTAGTAGTGGTAAGCATTGTGGCTCTCGAAAGAGGCAGTTTCGACATTAGTGAGACTATGTGAGCCTCTACTCGTGGATCCATGGTCTCAGTTAGGGGGTGACCTGTTCAAGTGAGGAAGGCTTGACGGTGTCTACGGCTGGGAGGGAAGTTGTCCTGCTGCAACTAGTCTCCCGTATTTGAGATAAGTATTTCTCTTATGTTATGTTTTCATTACACTATTTTATTTGGTATATGTGTAATGGTGGCTGATTGGTTGTTTGAGTGTTCATGTATTGAATTTCAGGATCTGCATGTAGGAAGGATGAATTTCATATAATGTGGAATTGAGTTTCTATGCTCATTACCTTCTTTCTATTCTTCTTCTTTTTAATCAGAAATTGTAATTTTGGCTCAATTGTATTGACAGGGGCGCAACCATATGATCTGGTTCTCCCATCTCTGCTCATTTTTGTGTTTTGAGTCTTGTGCCATTGCATCCTGAACAATGTTTCTAGTGTAAAACACCTTTCGTTTCATTGAAAAAGCTTTCTGGATGACCAAGATATGTTTGTTTTGGTCTGACAGCTTACCGGTGCCAAGATTAGCGCATCTGTCAATTGATTGTAAATGTTTTGGTTACATATTTGTTCTTAGTTGCAGATTTGAAGATGAGTGATGTATTCTAGATGTAAAAGTAATCGATGGCTGGAGGGTGGCAGCCATAGGATCTGATTTTTATTAGTGAGAGATGACTCTAGGGGATAGTCATCGGGAGCTGATTTTGAGGATTGTAGTTGCAACCGGTGTTCTTTGTTTGCTATGGTTTTGGTGTGGCTGTATATTGCAGCCTATGGATGTCCCATAATATGTGGTTTTCCTTACTTTTTATCCTCATTAACAACACTCGCATAACAACATCGAGAAAATATATTAGTTTGCAAATAATCAATGACGTCAATACTTGATTATTTTTAAACTATGCTATCAAACAGACCAAAAGCACATAAATTAGTTATTCACACTGTTTTCCACCTATTTCGACTAGGTGGAAACTTCATGTACATTACTGATGTACATTATTGTGCATTTGTACCATGGAAAAATCTATGGATTTTTCACTCATGTAGGGCAATTTGCCCCTTTGTACACGAAATGTCCGCTCCCCTACGTGGGATAATTAATGTAACTTTATATGTCAGCATGGGTCATTCCCCTAAGGATGTTACCATGGACTTTATTATCAGGGAAGTCCCCTTCACCTAGTGTTTTTTTCCCCTTCCAGTTGATTTTGTCATTTACCAATTTTAATTGGTTGGGTTTTTCACTCACCAATCCTCCAAAGTGGTGAATTGGCGTTCTGATAATCAAGCCCATCAGGTGGCTAAAGTTTCAAGTTGTTGTCTATGACCATGCTAGCCATATCTTGTAGTCTTGTGGAATTTCATTAGGATTTTAACTTTTATTTTGATTTTTCCTAATTAATTAACTTTACCATTTGGTGGTTAATTAATTAAGTTTTGATGTAATAATGTAATCTCTTGAACCTAGGCATTTTGTAATAGGGGCTATGAATGCAAATGAAAATGTTATGACACCCCTTAAACCATTGGTTCAAGTCTCATGTCATTCTGACAAGGGGTTAGAAAGTTAGATCAATTTTGGTTAAGACAAGGTATTTTTTCCTAGGAAATTATTTTAATTTCCTAGGGTGAAAAATTAAATTATTTAATTTTTAAAGGAAAAAATCAAGTAAGGCCATGGTAATTAAGTTTGGGGGGTGGCTAAGCATAGTCGAAATTTCATTTAAATAAACCCCTCCCCTTGCCATACAGGAAAGAGTCCTTTTGAGTTAGTCTATGGATTAGAGGCGCAACTACCAGTTCACCTTACTCTTCTAGTGTACCAATTGCTTCAGGGGGTTGACTTAGAGGAAACTACACTTCAAAACAGAATTAATCAGATTGTAGAATTGGATGAAATAAGAAGAAAAGCTTATAACCAAAACTTTAGAACTCAGGAAAAGACAAAGAAAACCTTTGACAAATCAGCTAGACAAAGAGACTTCAAAGTGGGGGATACAGTTGTGTTTGTGGGACAAAGGCAGAGAAAAACCAGGGAAACATGGGAAGTTTGACAGCGTATGGTTAGTCCCTTATGTGATCAGATCAATAGCAGGACCAAACTCCT
The DNA here is from genome assembly GCA_001517045.1 of Pseudotsuga menziesii. Taxonomy (NCBI): domain Eukaryota; kingdom Viridiplantae; phylum Streptophyta; class Pinopsida; order Pinales; family Pinaceae; genus Pseudotsuga; species Pseudotsuga menziesii. The sequence goes on along the minus strand of LPNX010700575.1, from coordinate 227,804 downwards.
TTCACATTGATCACTTGAATGGTGAGCCACTGAACATTCCAAGGAATAGTCAACAACTCAAATTTTTCTACACATAGAATCAACATGGTGTCCAAAGGGACACCCTTTGTAACGTATCCCTAACCCTTTTCCCTTGTATTTTTAAAAGTTTTGTATTATTTCATTCATTTATTGTATTTGCATATATGTATAGTTATTTGTATAGCAATTTCATTCATTTATTTTGTTGCTTTTACTAGAGGCCTTATGTTGGTTATTGGTGAGAAATTTGTGGTTGCAGGATTCTGGAGTTCTCATGTGCTCTCTGATGATCGAACACATGTCCCCTCGTTGGAGCCAGATGTTGCCCACCTATTTCGACTAGGTGGCAACTTCATGTACATTACCGATGTACATTATTGTGCATTTGCACCATGGAAAAATCCTAGAGATTTTTCACTCAGCAAGGCAATTCTGCCCCTTTCGTACACGAAATGTCCGCTCCCCTGCGTGGGACAATTAATGTAACTTTATATGCCAGCATGGGTCATTCCTCTAAGGATGTCACCATGGACTTTATTATCAGGGAAGTCCTCTTCACCGAGTGTTTTTTGCCCCTTCCAGTTAATCTTGTTATCTAACAATTTTAATTGGTTGGGTTTTTCACTCACCAATTCTCCAAAGTGGTGAATTGGCGTTCTAATAATCAAGCTCATGAGGTGGCTAAGGTTTCAAGTTGTTGTCCAAGACCATGCTAGCCATATCTTGTAGTTTCGCGGAATTTCGTTAGGATTTTAATTTTTATTTTGATTTTTTCCTAATTAATTAACTTTACCATTTGGTGGTTAATTAATTAAGTTTTGATGTAATAATGTAATCTCTTGAACCTTGGCATTTTGTAATAGGGGTTATGAATGCAAATAAAAATGCTATGACACCCCCTAAACCATTGGTTCAAGTCTCATGTCATTCTGACAAGGGGTTAGAAAGTTAGACCAATTTTGGTTAAGACAAGGTATTTTTTCTTAGGAAATTAATTTAATTTCCTAAGGTGAAAAATTAAATTATTTTATTTTGAAGGAAAAAATCAAATAAAGCCATGGTAATTAAGTTTGGGGGGTGGCTAAGCATAGTCAAAATTTCATTTAAATAAACCCCCCCCCTTGGTCAAAATAAATTTTTGAAGATCTCCTAAGTGGGGCGCCCTTCTTGTCTTGAGATATAATAAAAAATAAAAAAAATAAAATGATGAAAATAAAAATAAAAGATTAAATATAAGATTAAAACTTGAAAATAAAAGATTAAAAGATTAAAAAATAAAAGATTAAAAAATAAAAGATTAAATATAAGATTAAAAGATTAAAAATAAAAGAATAAAACATAAAAATAAAATAAAAGATAAAAATCAAAAATCAAAATTTGAGTCAAAGGAGGCCCCAGATAAAGAATAAAAAATAAAAGATGAAAAATTAAAAATAAAAGATTAAAAAATAAAAGATAAAATTAAAAATAATAAAATCAAAATTTAAGTCAAAGGAGGCCCCAGATAAAGAATAAAAAATAAAAGGTTAAAAATTAAAAATAAAAGATAAATTTAAAAATAATAAAATTAAAATTTGAGTCAAATGAGGCCCCACTTGAGTCATGGAAACCCTAGATCTAAGGGTTAAGATTCATTGTGACATGGATCAATGTTTTTGACCATTGATTTGAAGAGGCCCCCTTACTTATGATTGGTGGATGGCTTGCAAAGTCAATAAACCTAGATCTAAGGGTGGAGGAGAGCTAGAGTTCAGATCTATGTTTTGGACCCTTGATTTAGTAGTGGGTATGGGACCTCTTCAACTATAAAAGGAGGGCTCCTCTCCCTCACTACACACAATTTTCTCATGCTAAGGTTATGCTACCAAATTCTCTCATCTTCTTCTCTCACATTTCTCTTGCTCATTTTGCTCAAGCCCTAAGAGGCTCTTTTATATCAAGCTTTGCCCTAGTTGGGCCATAATCAAGTGAAATCTTTGGAGGAACTCTTGTCTCATGGTGTTGGCTTTCCATTTTCAAATCTGAGGTATAACATTTTCATTTGTGAGTTTATTTTTCATTATACATGCATAGATGCCCCTTGCAAAGGTCTTTGCAAAGGGGATTTAGTTGTGAATTGTTTTTTACATCTATTTGTGAGTAGTTTTAGTTAGATCTACAAAGGTCTTTGTAGATCTTTTTATTTTGCTCACCTCTTGTTGTATTTTGTAGATTTCTCACAGTTATTTTGCAGATCCAAGGATTTGGAAGAGGGCCTCCCAGGCCAAGCACCTATCTTGCATTTTATCTTCAAGATCCATTCATTTATTCAGGGTTTCATTTTGTATTTTGCATTTTCGCTTACATTTTTGTCACTATTTTAAAACTAGGTTTTATTCAGTGTATAGTGAATAAAACCCTTGTTTTAGGGCTTTCATTCATAGTAGATTAGTTTGGTATTATAAATCTGCAATTTACTTGTCATTTCAGGGCTTAAAAACTCATTTTTAGGCTACTAGAAGTTCAAGTTTTACATAGTTTCAAGTTCAGATTTTCGCACTGTTTTTTCTGAGTTTTTTGGGCTAACTTCTAACATACTTTCTGTAGTGTTTTCTGTTGTAAATTCTAGCGAAGTAGGTCACTGTTTTTTGCAGGTTTTTACATAGGGAAGGAGGAGGTGCTGCCAAAATTTCATTAGAAAAAATGCCCTAAAAGTTTTGGGTGCAAAAAGGGGTCCAAAACCCCATTTTTTTCCTATTTTCTATCATTTGTAAATCCCAAAGAGTAGTACTCTTGGGGTATTTTTCAAAGCTCTTTAAAATCATTTGTAAATCTTGTATATGAAGTTAGAGTAGTGATAGGGTAGAACACTAGTTGTTAGATTTACTTTTCTGCAAGTAGATCTAGTCTTTTGCTTTTTGTTTACCCACCATCTCTGTTAGAGGGATTGATGTGTGGTTAGGTTAATTGTTTAGAGTAGTTCTTTCATTTCTGTTTTTTTTATTTCCAAGCACTTACTTAGATTTACTTTTTGTTGCAAAGAAGTAATTTTACAACTTGCCTTTCGGTGTATCCTCTGTCCCTATCCGTTATCTCCCTTTAGGGAACTCGGATCAGGGTATGAAAAGCAAAAAGGTAGGGGCTTAGATTTAATTAGATAACACTTCCTTGTTTGTTTACGTATTTCTGTACCAAACACATTTGCTTTACCAGTCCAGGTTTCAAGTACCAGCACCTCCCATAAGGGATACCGCTTGGTTGAGCCCTGTTGATAGTTTTAAAAATTTACTTGCATGCTTAACCACTACAAGATTTAAAATTTACTCCTAAAATTAATCAACAATGAATTTAGCCCCTATTCCTCTACTCAGTTATTTCCCTTCGGGGTACTCACGAGATACAAGAGGGGGTAGAGGAGTTTTAGTAATAGGCATCCATCACATTATTACTTTAATCCAACTGAAAACTGGTGACCTTTGGAAGCCACGGGGGGTGAGAGACCGAAGGGGGTCTCACGGCATTCGTGTCCTCCCTTGTTGGGCGCGTGGCACTGGGGGTTTGATCTGTGAGCTATAGGTGGGCTTGTTCCCATTGTTTTGAGTGCAACAACACTCCACCTTTGGATTAAGGGGATACGTGGTAGGGGTAGACACACCACTGCTTGAAAACCTAATACAAGAAGAAAAAATGTAATAGAATTTACTAAAAAGAACAAGAAGCATTGCAAAACAAGCTCTACACTCCAACAGAGATTTACAGTACATTTTCACTCCAGCACTTTACTTTCAGTCTTATTTACTTTCAGTTTTGCAATTGTTTATGTGGTGAATGCTTAATAACTCAATAACATTTGTTTAACTGCTTCAAGTAATTCAACTTAAAGTCTTTCCATTTTGATTTACTGTTGGTTTAATAAATTTCATTTGAGGCATTTTCCTTCTACTATCTCTTGTCTATAACTTGTAAATCTGGTTCATATTTGTCGAAACTGTAATTATTTTACTTGTTCATTTGTTTATACTGATAAATTTAGATCATCTGTACATTGCTTAGATACCTTGATTCATTATTGTTTATAACTGTATCATCTATTTGTTTATTTATCTCATTGTTAGATAACATTTAACCTGTGAGATAATTAACCTAGATTGCATCTCATTAAAGGCTGCATTCTCTGACTCCACTCTTTAGGCACTGGTTGTATCTGAATAAAGGCTTGATTGTCATTTGAGAAATATTGCATTTGCATTGGCTAATTGTTATCCTTAGTAAATAGTAAAACCTAAGCTTTTCACCTAATAATAAAGATCCTTTTAACTCAACTGTTAATAAACTTAGGAATATAGTCTTTCGTAGGGACTTCCCCCCTTGGCTCCGTTAGGATCTGGCCTAAATGGAGGAGTTGTGGACTGTGGTGATAGTGGTCCCCAGTTCTCACTTGCCCCCAAGGACATACATAGCAGGTTGTTGACTTTCCTGTGCCCTAAAGTGTATATTAGGCGGCAATAGGAGGATCAAACGATCTCCCTTAAAGAGAGTACAATATAAATAATGAAATAAACAGAGGTAAAGATAATCCAGTCGAGCTAGGCCGAAGCATGGGAGAAATCATGCTCCGGTTCCAGTCGTGTAGTCCTGCACAGGGGCGAAGGAGCTCAAGTGGACCAGATCGAGGAACCGAGAATGTCGAGGAAGGTCTGGTACTCCTAACATCCGAAGCCGAACGAAGAAAACTGAGTGATCTGTAAGAGTGTGTGTTGCCCTGAATTGGGGCCGGTAGGTGCGGGTTTCCCTTTGGAATGCTGTCGGTGGGATCTGGAAGGTCCTAGGTGTCTCTAGGGGGGAGGTCTGGTGCAGGGATGCTGCTGAGAAGTAAAACAAGGAGAAGATGCTTAAGCATGGTTGTTGGGACTCAGGAAGTTCTTCCAGTTGCACCAATGCACACCTAATATGGAAGAACGGGTAACCATATACCATTTGCAAGGAAAGGCATCTATCTGGTGGGATCAACTAGCTAAGCTAAATGCCATCGATGAAGACAAAGTCTGTTGGAAGAAATTTAAGAAGTTCTTCCAGAAGGAATACCTCTTTGAGCATTACTATGACAGAAAGATGGAAGAATTCTTCGAGCTTAAGTTGGGAAGCATGACTATGGATGTCTATGAGAAGAAGTTCTTGGAACTTTTGAAGTATGGAGACTTCATCAAAGATGAGAAGGTAAAGATTCAAAGGTTCCTAAGTGGCCTTCCTGAATCTTATAGAGATAAAATCCAGTATGATAGACCAAGGAACCTTAAGGAGGAATCTGGAAGAAAAAACACTTATATGAACAAAATAAGAGCAAGGCCCCATATCAAAAGAATTGGAAGGATATGAAGAACAATAAGGAGCAGAGAAAGAAAGATTTCCAGCCTTCAAAATTCAAAAATGTTAATTGTTATCAATAAGGGCAACCAAGGGAAGAGCCTTTAGGGAAAATACCACCTGTGGAATGTTGGATATGCAGGGAAAATCACTTTACCAATCAGTGCCCACGTAAGAAGAATAACCTTCACAACATTCAAGAGGTTTCAACTGTTTGAGATGTAGGTGAAAGTGTTCAGAGTATCTATGCAGCCCTAGATGGTAGGCAAAGATGACCACCAATCCCAAATGATTGAGGTAGCAGGTAAGATTACTAATAAAACCATAGCTATTTTGATTGATTATGGAGCTAGAAATAGTTACATTGCACCTAATCTAGTTGAAAAATGTCATTTAAAGAAAAGTAAACTTGAAATAGCAAGTCTAGTACAGTTAGTTATAGGAGCCAAGAGGAAAATCACAGACTTTGTAAAGATGTGTCCTTTAGAAATGAATGTAGTGAAAACCTTTGCAGACTTAAACATCATACCCTTGGGGTCATATGATGTATTGATTGGCATGGGTTGGTTGGATGCACACCATGCAATTCTAGATTGCCATAATAAAACTTATACTTGGTTGGATGAAGAAGGAAACCGAGTGACAATCAAAGTTATACCTAGACCCATATCCTTGAGGCAAATCACAACTCTACAATTGAAGAAATGTCATAGAAAGGGATGCCAGTTATATGCAATTCATGTGGAAGAATGAAAAGAACGAAAAGAGCCAGAGCTACAGGATTATCCAGTACTACAAAATTTTGCAGATATATTTCAAGAACCGCCAGGAATACCTCTTAAGAGGGACATGGATTTTTCTATCGACTCGATGCCAGGAACAATACCTTCATCTAAAGCACCTTATAGAATGAGTACTCTTGAGTTAAAGGAATTACAAATGCAATTAGAGGAGCTACTAAAGAAAGGTTACATAAGCCCCTTTGTTTCACCTTGGGGAGCTCCTGTGTTATTTGTGAAGAAGAAAGATTGAACTCTAAGCCTTTGCATAGATTATAGACAGTTGAACAAAGCAACGATAAAAAACAAGTACCCCTTACCAAGAATTGATGACTTATTTGATCAATTGAGACGAGCCAAGGTGTTTTCAAGAATAGATTTGATGTCGGGATACCACCAAATTAGAATTAAGAATGAATATATCAGTAAGACAACTTTCAAAACAAGGTATGGGCACTATGAGTTCACAATAGTACCTTTTGGTTTAACAAATGGACCTGCAGTATTCACGTGTTTAATGAATGGAGTCTCCAAGCTAGTTGCTAGATACTGTGGACCTTTTGAGGTCTTAGCTAAGATAGGACCTGTTGCTTATGAGCTGGCTCTACCAGCTTGCATTAGAGTACATAATGTGTTACATGTGTCTTTATTGAAAAAGTATATACCTGATGTGTAATGTCCTCTTCCGACTAGGCCTTGAGGCCTAAACCCGCTAGCCTAAAACCGCTAACCTATGTGATTCCTGTGGGTTCGAGTGGTTACTAACAGTTAGGGAATCAGCTAAGGACTGATGCCATCCATAGAACATCTAGGGCATCATCCCTAGGTCAAGAAGGGCCACCGGGGCCAAAGGCCACCTTCGTGCATGCCATCCAAGCATTATCTAATGATGCATGCACTCATTAAGTCTCCATCCGCATGCATGCAAGTCAACTGCAAATTAGAAGATAAAGTGACCTAATTAGGTCAAAGATTAGGGTTTTCGCAGTTGAAAGTTATAAAAGGAGGATAAAGCGAAAGGAGACTTCACTTTTGAGGATTATTATTTTGGGAGCTCTTGGATAGCAGCACAGCGTGCAGCACAGCAGTTGGGATTGGAGATGGAGTCTTCAGCTAGCGGGATTTCGGCAGTGAAACATCTGCCCTAGTCTCATTCAGGGTAAGCCACACAGGTTCACCATTTGCTCTTACATTCATTCATAGTTATCCAGTATACGGTATAGATTGTTGCAGGGACAAGTGTGCAGCCGCTAGGGGGGTTTTCAGCCAGAAAGCCCTAATCAGTCGCTGGGTCTTCAGATCTCAGTTTTACTCCGAAACTCAGGCACCATTCTCATCATCAGCATCTTACTCCGGTACCCGGTGATTATCAGATCCGGCCGTGCTCATCCGGAGCAGTTATCAGCTATTTCGGGATCAGGGGGGGCGTGAGCAGCTGTCTCTCTGAAACAATTCACTAGCATGCCTAGAGACCTTAGAAATTCTGCATGTACCAAGCATTCTCTCCGGCACGGGAAGGCTACCAGTCCTGCAAATCGGTAGCTTCATTGGACACCTCCTTCACTGAAAACGTCACCCTTATCTGATCTGGGTTCTTGCTGCTGGGGTTTCACCGGAAGCAGAAGATATCTATCCATCTCCGATTCAGTTCTTGACGCTTGCATACTCTCTCAGGAGCAGTCCAACTGGCTTATCAGTGGTAAGTGTTCATTCTATCTCACAAACCCTAACCCTAATTTTTGCTATAAAATAGGGATTTTTGCATGGCAGTTTGCATGCCCGGTTGTATCAGCATATTTGCTTAGAAATAGAAAATATCGGGATTTGGGATATTACAGTGGTATCAGAGCTATCTTCTTGGCCAGTTGTGGGCTTAAGAAATGAAACTTAGATGAATACAGAAGGAGATCCTTTTGTAACCTATAGGAGGAGGAAGAGTAGATACACAGGGGAGTTTGAGGATATCCAACTAGAAGATACCAATTCGGATATGGAACAAACAGGTATACACTCGGATATGGGAAAAGGAACGGGAGAAGAAGAGGATAGGATGGAGTTTCGCAGCTTAGTCTCTGCATTGCAAGACTTAGCAAAAGGGCAAAAAGATGTACTCAATGCAATCAACAGATTATCGACGAAACCAGAAATAGGTATCAACAATACATCTCCCTCACCGGTAGATCAGGGGTTTACAAGCAGCAGTGGAAAGATTGCGTACACTAATATTCAAAATACTCCGCACATATATAGCAGACCTTCCAACAGGCCTACCATGCCTCACTTCTTGGCAGATATAGTAGGTGGTCCGGTCATGCAAGTAGAACCGAGCGAGCCTTTTGGGGCTTATTTATAGGAGTATAGAGACTTAGGAGATGAGTTTCATGCTGCGATGTCTTTTTCAGATTTCTGCAACATGAAGAGTAGGAACAGGCCCAGGAATTTCAACAAGGGTTTCAATCACAACTATGAGTTGCAGAAGACCTTGGGCAGGTTGACCATCCCGAACTTTGATGGGACTCGCGGAGGATCAACGAGGTTATGGGTTCAAAAGTTGGATACCTATTTCCAACTCAATCCCATGACAGAGACAGATGCCATTAAATTGGCTACACTTCACCTGGACGGAGAAGCTCACGAGTGGTGGTACCACGGATTGGTGACATTAGGTCACAACACCATACACTCCTACGGTGAGTTCACTCAGAGGCTCATAGAGAGGTTTGACAGGAAAGACCTAGAGATACATTTCAGGGAGTTGGCTCAACTCAAACAGACCGGTAGTGCAGAAGCCTTCATCTCAGAATTTCAGAGGATAGCAATCATGGTAACAGATGTGTCAAAGAGCAGGTTGACTATGTTATTCACGGAGGCCCTCACAGAGCCACTACGGGGATGGGTGAAAGCCTACAAACCCCTCACTTTGTAGGATGCCATTAGCAGAGCCAGAGATCTTCAGGATTCTGTTCCCAAAAACAAGTTTCCGTTGAAAACCAATTTTCCTGTTAGGGACAAGGACAAGAAACCTTTCCAGCCGGATGTTCCCAAGAAAACATTGTTAGACGAGGACACTAGGAAAGATTTGAGAAGGAAGAAACTATGCTTCACTTGTCAGGAACCATGGGTACCAGGACACAGGTGTGCAAGGAAGGCGAAGGCTCACTACATTGAGGTATATTCGAACAGTGATGAGGATGACTATGAGCAGGAAGCCACAGAAGAACTACGGGCAGCTGAGGAGGAATCACACCAGGGTGATACACCAGAGGGAGTCATTGCTACATTATCTGGAGTACCAAGATTCCATACTCTCAGGGTCAGGGTCAGGGGAGTAGTACAGGGTCACAGAGTCAGAGTATTGATTGATGGGGGAGCCACCCACAATTTCGTTTACTCCGCTTGGGTAGCCAAGAGGGGTATTCAGACCAAGAAGTTCGAAGGATTCACTGTAGCAGTAGTCGGGAACTCCAGCATGGAGTGCAACTACTGTATTCCAAAACTGAATGTCACCTTAGGTAACTATCAGATGACAGACTCTTTCTATGTAGTGGATGTATCAGATACTCATGTAGTATTGGGTGTTCAGTGGCTTTATTCTATAGGGAAATACACTATAGACTACAGGGCGATGGAAATGGAATTCCAGGGGCCAGATGGCAAACGGGTAGTTTTGAGGGGCATGAACACTTATCCCCCAAAACCGGTCTCGTCTCAGAGAATCGAGGCAGTACTCCGACAAGATGATATAGAACGGGCTGCTGAATGTTTGGTCACCTTTAGGAAACCCCCAGATACCAACACACAACACCCAAGTGACATTCAAACCTTACAACAGAAACGTGAAAAGGTTTTTGGTGACCTTCCATCAGGTAGACCGCCAGACCAAGGTTTTGAGCACGTCATCGAGCTAGAGGAGGGGACACAAGCAGTCATCACCACTCCTTACGGACATCCCAAAAGATGCAAGGATGAAATTGAGAAAACAATCAAAGAATTATTGGAGCTTGGATATATTCGGCCCAGTTCTAGCCCCTTCGCATCCTCAGTAGTATTGGTCGAAAAGAAGGATGGTACACTGCGAATGTGCATCGATTATCGAGCACTCAACAAAAAGACCATCAAGAACAGGTATCCTATTCCCAGAATTGACGAACTCATGGATGAGCTTCGGGGAGCTAAATACTTCTCCAAGATTGATCTTCGCTCGGGATACCATCAGATCAGGGTAAGGGACCAAGACATCTCCAAAACAGCTTTTCGCTGTCACTATGGTCACTATGAGTTTTTGGTCATGCCCTTTAGACTTACCAATGCTCCAGCCACTTTCCAGTCATGCATGAACCACACCTTCAGAGCACAGCTACGTAAGTTTTTGCTAGTATTCTTTGATGACATCCTGATTTACAGCAAAACGTGGGAAGAGCATCTGAAACACCTGGACGAAGTACTGAGTGTTTTAGAAGAACATTCGCTTTATGCGAAAATGTCCAAGTGTGAGTTTGGCATGAAGGAAATGCTGTACTTAGGACACATAATCAATGCAGAAGGAGTACAGGTTGATATGGAGAAAATCCGAGCTATCAGAGATTGGCCTGCGCAAAAAACAGTTACAGAATTGAGAGGGTTCTTGGGTCTGTGTACTTATTACCGAAGGTACGTTAAGGGATTCTCCCAATTTGCAGCACCCCTCACGGATCTCACAAAGAAGGGAGCGTTCACTTGGACAGACTTAGCACATAAAACTTTCGAGGAGATGAAGGTTATTATGAGTTCCTGTCCAGTTTTAGCATTACCAGACTTCTCACAACCCTTTGTAGTAGAATGTGATGCCTCAGGGGAAGGGTTAGGAGCAGTGTTGATGCAAAACCATCACCCTATTGCATTCGAGAGCCGTAAACCGAAGAACTACGAGCGCCATTACTCCATATATGACAAAGAGATGCTAGCCATCTTACATGCTCACAAAATTCAGACAGTACCTGGTGGGCAGTAAGTTCAAAATCAAAACCGATCATAACAGCCTCAAGTATTTCCTGGAACAGAAGGAATTGAATGAGCGACAGCAGAAATGGGTCAGCAAAGTACAAGCCTATGATTTCGAGATCGAGTATGTAAAAGGTAAGAATAATGTAATAGCTGATGCATTATCTAGGCGCTCCGTCGCATTATCTCTCAGTAGTATATCCACAGATTGGAGGGCACTTCTCTTAGTAGAATACTCCAAAAATAAATTCGCTTGCGAATTATTGGACGGGCAAATTCAGGATGACAGGTACAGGATTGTTGATGACATCATCTATTACAAAAACAGGATATACCTCGTCCCAGAGTCCACATTGAGGAAATAGATCATTCAGGCAGCCCATGATTCTCCTTTATCAGGGCATCAAGGTTTCTTAAAGACCTACAGGCAGATCCGAGAGAGGTTCTCATGGAAGGGCCTCAAGGGGGAAATTATGCAGCATGTACGGGAATGTAGCATCTGTCAGCAGAACAAGATTGAGAACACCCATCCAGCAGGGTTACTCCAGCCACTACCAATTCCAGAACAGAAGTGGGAAAGCATCTCCATGGAATTTATTTCAGGATTGCCCAAAGTCCAAGGGCGAGATTGTTTATATGTAGTAGTTGACAGACTGACCAAGTTTGCACATTTCTTTTCGATATCATCAGACTACTCGACAGCTCAAGTAGCTGAGTTATTCTTCAGGGAGGTCTTCAGGTTACACGGGTTACCTAAGACCATTGTCAGTGATCGGGATAGCAGATTCACAGGTGCTTTCTGGCAGGAACTGTTTAGATTGGTGGGGACCGAACTGGCTACTAGTACGAGTTATCATCCCCAGAGTGATGGACAAGCAAAAATAGTCAACAAGTGGATCGAAGGATATTTAAGGAACTATGTAGCAAGGCAGCATCGAACTTGGATCAAATGGCTACACCTAGGGGAGTATTGCTACAATACTACCTATCACATGTCTATTAGGATGACTCCTTTTAAGGCATTATATGGTTACGAGGCCTTGGACTATGCAGATTTGGCATTTGGAGATAGTAGGGCTCCTAAGGCTAAGGATTGGATACAGGACAGTCAAGACATTCTGAAAATATTGAAGGAAAATTTACAAACAGCCCAGAATCAACAGAAGTTGTATGCCGACAAACACATGATTGAGCGGAGCTTTGAGGTAGGGGATTTGGTATACTTAAGGTTCCAACCTTACAGACAGTCCTCACTCAAGAAGAAAGGAGCAGAGAAGTTAAAACCTTGCTTCTATGGACCGTACAGAATAATTAGGAAAGTGGGAGAGGTGGCATATGAACTAGAACTTCCACTGGAAAGCAAAATTCATAATGTGTTCCATGTATCTAACCTGAAGAAGACCCTTGGGCAACACATTGCTCCATCTACAGAATTACCTCCTTTAGATGATGAAGGACTGCTGATATTGATTCCCGAATGGATCATACACACTAGAGAAAGGAAGCTCAGGAACAGGGTAATCAGAGAGTACTTGGTTCAATAGAAAGAACTACCGCCAGAGGATGCCACCTGGGAAGGTGAACAGGTATTGCAGCATCCCAGTTTGAAGTTGCTTGAGGACAAGCAATCTCAAGGGGGGAGGACTGTAATGTCCTCTTCCGACTAGGCCTTGAGGCCTAAAACCGCTAACCCATGTGATTCCAGTGGGTTCGAGCAGTTACTGACAGTTAGGGAATCAGCTAAGGACTGATGTCATCCATAGAACATCTAGGGCATCATCATTAGGTCAAGAAAGGCCACCTTCGTGCATGCCATCCAAGCATTATCTAATGATGCATGCACTCATTAAGTCTCCATCCACATGCATGCAAGTCAATTGCAAATTAGAAGATAAAGTGACCTAATTAGGTCAAAGATTAGGGTTTTCGCAGTTGAAAGTTATAAAAGGAGGATAAAGCGAAAGGAGACTTCACTTTTGAGGATTATTATTTTGGGAGCTCTTGGATAGCAGCACAACGTGCAGTACAGCAGTTGGGGTTGGAGACGGAGTCTTCAGCTAGCGGGGTTTCGGCAGTGAAACATCTGCCCTAGTCTCATTCAGGGTAAGCCATACAGGTTTACCATTTTCTCTTACATTCATTCATAGTTATCCAGTATGGTAAGCCATACAAGTTCACCATTTGCTCTTACATTCATTCATAGTTATCCAGTATATGGTATAGATTGTTGCAGGGACAAGTGTGCAGCTGTAAGGGGGGTTTTCAGCCAGAAAGCCCTAATCAGTCGCTGGGTCTTCAGATCTCAGTTTTACTCCGAAACTCAGGCACCATTCTCATCATCAGCATCTTACTCCGGTACCCGGTGATTATCAGATCGGGCCGTGCTCATCCGGAGCAGTTATTAGCTATTTCGGGATCAGGGGGGGCGTGAGCAGCTGTCTCTCTGAAACAATTCGCTAGCCTGCCTAGAGACCTCAGAAATTCCGCATGTATCAGGCATTCTCTCCGGCACGGGAAGGCTATTAGTCCTGCAAATCGGCAGCTTCATCGGACACCTCCTTCACTGAAAACGTCACCCTTATCTGATCTGGGTTCTTGCTGCTGGGGTTTCACCGGAAGCAGAAGATATCTGTCCATCTCCAATTCAGTTCTTGATGCTTGCATACTCTCTCAGGAGCAGTCCAGTCGACTTATTAGTGGTAAGTGTTCATTCTATCTCACAAACCCTAACCCTAATTTTTGCTATAAAATAGGGATTTTTGCATGGCAATTTGCATGCCCGGTTGTATCAGCATATTTGCTTAGAAATAGAAAATATCGGGATTTGGGATATTACATGATGCTAACCATGTAATTGATTAGAATGTGATCCAAGTAGTTATAATGCTTTTATTTTCCTTATATATATATATATAAGGAAAATAAAAGCATTATAACTACTATATATATATATATATATGCATGTATGAGCATGGTACTAATCATGTGATTGAATAGATTATGATCTAGGTGGAATCGAAAGGGGATTTTACGGTACAACCTGTTGCCATTTTAGGAAGCAAGGTCAAGCTGCTTCAGAATCGAGAAATTAGGTAGGTAAAGGTCCAATGGACCCATTAAAGTCCTGAGGATGCGACTTGGGAGCTAGAGGATGTGACGAGGGAAGCATACCCTCATCTATTTTGAATTTTTGCGGCATGTATGTAATATGCATCGAGGACGATGCATTGTTTAAGGGAGACGGAGATGTAATACCCCAGTTAAGCCTCGAACTTATGATCATTCATAAGACTTATGTTCTTTTGCGTTATGGCCTTATGATAATTTATGTAACCGTGGACTTATGTTCCTTTGCATGTTAGTGTGATTAATCACTTGTGATTCTTGTTTGATAATGAGAATTATGGACTTTGGCATTAATATTAATCTTAATTATTGTTATTGTTGTTATCATCAATGGTTTATGCTATTAAATAAACAACTGGCTCAACAAAGGCAACTAAAAGAGTATGGGAGACCATGGATTCCACAAGTGAGGGGGAATGGGGACATCCCTAGCACCTTATAACTTATTGTTGGCTTGAATTTGTCCATCCTAGTTCATAAATTGCACCTTGGTAACATTAACAATGACGGCCACCCAAACCTTGTACAACGAACCTTATTCTTGATCTTTATGGACTATGGAGCTATTATTGCATTTTGTGCACGCCTTAGTGGGCCCCTCTTGCCTAGGGCTCCCTCCTTTGGTGGATATTCCCTCACATTTATATATTTTTGTAATTTATGAACCCTTTTCCTACTTTTAGGGGCCGTAATCTATTTTCTAGCTTCCACTCTTACACTATGCATTGATGATCCTATTTTTGTGCTTCCATGATATTTATGACTCTATTGGATGCCCTCTCTCACCTATTTCTCCCTCCTTGATGTTTTGTAACCCTCTTTATGCATTAGTGTGTCTCGATGTGCTCTTCATGGCTCCACTCCTTAGTTTTTGGTAAATCCTCCTCATGGCGCTAATTCAAGAAAGGGAATCTTTTCACTAAGCCACCACTAATTCAAGTTAAGTCTCTGTTGCCACC
>LPNX010700575.1:156220-211687 GCA_001517045.1 Pseudotsuga menziesii | reverse complement strand
GAACTAATCTGAACAATACTTAACCGCACAACAATCTCTGTGACAGAGATGGTAGTCTGTCACAGAGATAGGTGGGTGAAAAGAAACTAACTACACTAACCTCGCAACAATCTTTGTGACAGAGATGGTGGTCTGTCACAAAGATAGGTGGGTGAATGAATAAAACTACTACAGAATAAAAATGATATACAGAAAATTAAAATACCCCAAGAGAGCTTCTCATGTGGGGTTTACAATGTCAAAAGAAAAAGGAAAGGGTTGGGGTTTGAAACCCCTTTGAACCTGTTGAGGGCTTAGATGTTTCTGTGCCCTTTTGGGTAGCAAATCTCCCTTAAACCTGCAATACCTGTCAAAAAACAGCGAACTATTCTTCGCTGGAAATTATATGAGATACAACAAATCTATTGTTACAATATTAGTACAAATTTACACTTTTTTGCAGAAAAATCTGAGTGAAAATATGACAGAAAAATGAAGTTTAGGGGGCTGAAAACTGAGTTTTCAGCCACCTAAATGGTACTAAAACAGTAAATTATAAAGCCTATACTAATATATAACATATGGGGGCCCTAAAACAAGAGTTATATTCATTATACAGTGAATAAAACCCAGTTTCAGAACACAAAAACAGAAATGGCCGAATTGAAATTTTTAACAAAAAGACTAAATAATGCTTGTCAAAGAGGTATGCAATAAGTTATTCCTGAAGGAACTGGCGTTCGGCTCGAGATATTGGGTAAACCAATTCAGACCGACTTCATTCACCGCCGAAGCGGATCAATTGATACCACGAGTATTCAGGAAAAGAGCTATTTTTGCATAGAGCTCAAGACTGGCTGGAAACTGAGTTTCCAGCCACCTAAACACTACTAGAACAGCAAAAAAAATAAGTTTAATAGATGTATATGAAGTTAGGGCTCTAAAACCAAGCTTGTATCCACTAAACAGTGAAATAAGCCCTGTCAAAAACAGGCTGAAAGTAGATGGCCGAATTGAAAATCTGCAGAAAATGATGCCCTGGAGAGATGCCCTTGCTTGGGAAACCTGCAATAAAATATAACTTCTGCAAAAATGCTAAGCCTAGAGGAGAATGCTCAACGATCCCTGCAAAATACTTTGAAGCAAGCGTTAAACAATTCACAAAAGAAAGCAGAAATACTTCTACTTTCTAATCTCTCCACAAAATACTTTGTGGAGAGCTAACTAGACAAAAACAAAAATACAAAGCTATACCATGTACAAGTTACTTCACAAAGTTGATCATGAAAGTAAAAAATGAAGCACAATATCCCTCCAAAGCTTTACTTGTATTATGTGGCCCAACTAGGGCAAGAAGATTACAACAAGAAGAGAGCTTGAGAAAAGAGTGGGTAGACAATCCGGCAGCATAACAATAGCATGAGAGAGCATAAGAAATGAGGGAGTGAGGCCCTCATTTTATAGTTGAGGAGGACCCCCAACCCCTTGAAGATCAACGGCTGAAATTAGATCTAGATCTAGGTTAAATCTCCACCACTAGATCTAGGTTTTTGGCTTTTAATCCTCTCAGTCAATCTCCACCCTTGGATTAGTTCTTGATCAATGGTTGAAGAGCTTGATCCATGTCAAAACAAATCTACACCCTTAGATTATTTTCTTTGACTTAATGCTCACCTTAGATCTGTTTTCTGGAAAAAACGTGGGCCCTCCTCCAAATTTGGCCTTGACTTTACCCAAAATGGGTGTCTTCCTCCACATACGGCGGCTCCTCTAAAGTAGCGCTCCTCCAAATGGGTAGAACCTTCACTAAATGGTAGCGCTCCACTAGATTTGGCTTGACGTCCCACCAAATAGCTAGCGCCTTCCTTTTTAGCTTGACGCCCTCTAAAATAGCACCCCACCATCTAGTTTAGCGCCCTTTTCTATATTGGGGCGTCTCCATATTTGGGGGCGAATCTCTATATTTGGGGCGTTTGCTTTTATGGAGTCGCCCCCCACTAAATATAGCGTGGGCTCTTCACATATGGGCGCCTTCTTTTAAGAGGTAGCGCCCCCCTATCTTTAGCGCCTCCACTAATTTGGTAGACGCCCCTCCTTTGAGCTTGGAGGCCTACTAAAATAGCGCCCTCCTTCATTTATGGTGACGCCTTCACTAAATTTAACCTCTTTTAACTTGGACACCCCCACCTTATATGGAGTTTTCCATTTTAGCAAGGGTTTTGGCCATCTTTAAACTTGGCTTTGACTTTTAGCCATTGCTCCCAAAAATTTTAACCTTAGACTTAGGCTAAAAATCAAATTTCACCCCAGATTTAATTTTTCAATTTAATTTTTAAATTTTCCCCATATTGACTTAGGAAAAATTAAAAATAACTTGAAAAATTATATCTTGGCCATGGGGGGGTGGAAAAATTATGAATTAACTTTTCCTAGGCTTAACAACCCCCAAACCAATTTACCATGGCATTATTTGATTTTTTCCTTCAAAATCAAATAATATGAATTTTGACTTAGGAAAATTAAAAAATTTCCCCAGGGGAGATAGACCCCTTCTGACCAAAACTGGTCTATCTCTTCAACTGCTTATCAGAACGACATGGGACTCGAAGCAATGGCCTAGGGGGTTTCATAGCAATTTTACTTTGCATTCATAGCCCCTATTACAAAACGCCATGCTTGAGCAATTACATTATTACATCAAAACTCAGTTAATTAACCACCAAGGGGTGGAATTAATTAACTGGAAAAAATTAATAAAAATTCAAAAACATAACGAAACTCCGCAAGACTCTAGACAAATGTCTAACATGGTCATGAATTACTCTTTAAAGCCTTAGCCACCTCATGGACTTGACTGGCAGAACGCCCGTCACCACTTTGGAGGATTTTGAGTGAAAACCAAACCGATTAAGCTCGTTTGCTCAACAAGATCAATTGGAAAGGGAAAAACACTCGATGAGGGGACTTCCCTAACAATCAGTTCCATGGTGTGGCATCCGTATCATATGATCCACACTAGTACATAAAATTACATTAATTTTCCCACGCAGGGGAGCGGACATTTCGTTTTACAAAGGGGCAATTGCCCTGCAGAGGTGAAAATCCTCAGATTTTTCCAAGGTATAATTATGTACATCCTCATGTACATGGAGTTGCCACCTAGTCGAAATAGGTGGGCAACAGTCTCCATGATGAAGCTTAAACCTTACCTCTCTCTAATTTGAGTTGATCCCTTTGGGTTAGAGTTGGCCTCCTTGTGCTATAAACTCGTTGAAGTTAATCTTGAGCTTTGGACCATGTGATTTATGCTATCTAACCGTGCTGGGAATGTTGATAGTATTGAGAGCGTGTTGAGACTTAGAGTGAGTCTATTTGTTTCCCTTTGCTTCCATTATATTACTCTACTAGTCTAGGTTCTCGCACAGGAAGTCCGGAAATGGGAATGGTGAGCTAGGTCACATCCCATAGGCAGTGGAGACTGACAGGAAAGTAGTAGTCTAAAGCATTGTGGCTCTTGGAGGAGGCAGTTTTGAGAGTAGTTAGAGTAAATGAGACTCTATTCGTGGATCCATGGTCTTAGCTCGGGGGTGACCTGTTCAAGCGAGGAAGGCTTGACGATGTCTACGGCTGGGAGGAAAATTGTCCTACTGCAACCAATTGCCCATATTTGAGATAAGTATTTCTCTTATGTTATGTTTCATTACATTATTTTATTTGGTATATGTGCAATGGTGGCTGATTGGTTGTTTGAGTGTTCATGTATTGAATGTCAGGATCTGCATGTAGGAAGGATGAATTTCATATAATGTGGAATTGAGTTTCTATGCTCGTTACCTTCATTTTATTCTCCTTCTTAATCGGAAATTGTAATTTTTGCTCTTATGTATTAAGAGGGGCGCAAACATATGATCTAGATCTCCCATCTCTGCTCATTTGTGTGTTGTGAGACATG
Organism: Pseudotsuga menziesii; assembly: GCA_001517045.1. Lineage (NCBI taxonomy): Eukaryota > Viridiplantae > Streptophyta > Pinopsida > Pinales > Pinaceae > Pseudotsuga > Pseudotsuga menziesii. The sequence goes on along the minus strand of LPNX010700575.1, from coordinate 207,756 downwards.
TTCCATTGCGTCCGAAACAATTTGTCCAGTGAAAAACACCTTTTGTTTCATCGAAATAGATTTCCAGATGGCCAAGATATGTTTGTTTTGGTCCGACAACTTTTTGGTGCCAAGATGAGCGCACGTGTTATTTGATTGTCAATGTTTTGTTTACATATTTGTTTTTAGTTGTAGATCTGAGGATGAGTTCTGTATTCTAGATGTAAAAGTAATTGATGGCTGGAGGGTGGAAGCCATACGATCTGATTTTTATCAGCGAGAGATGACTGTAGGGGACAGTCTTCGGGAGCTGATTTTGAGTGTTGTAGTTGCAGCTGGTGTTCTTTGTTTTCTATGGTTTCAGTGTGGCTATAGATTGCAGCCTATGGATGTCCCATGATATGTGGTTTTACTTACTTTTTATCCTCATTAACAACACTCGCATAACAACACCGAAAAAATAGATCAATTTGCAAGTAATCAATGACATCAATACTTGATTATTTTTAAACTATGCTATCAAACAAACCAAAAGAACATAAATTAGTTATTAACACCGAAGTTGATGTTTATCATGTATTATTCATGTTCTTGCTGCAATTACGTCCCTTAGCTCGCACTTTGGAAATTATTAATCGAGTGTCGCAAATAATTGTGTTAAGTGTTGCAACTTTAGTTATAATTCAATCTCTAGAGTTAAAATTTTTAATTATTTGGGTGAATGGTTAGTCAACCTAATAGTAATTTATCTATCTCTGTTGTGCTTAAACTGAAGTTAGTCTTAATTTTAGCACCTTTTGCCTTATCTCAAGGGCCGGGGACAGTACAAAATCTGTGACCTCCTAGGAGGAAACACATGTTCTTAACCATTAGAGCCACTTAGGTTAAGGCAAGGGAGACCAACAATACAATCTGGAGTACACATGTCATGCTCTAGGTGATGTTGTACAACATACGAATTCTAATATGTTGTAGGTATTGAAGGTGTGTCCACACCTATCCATACGAAATCCACACAGAGTCCATCACTTTTCCTAAGCCATTTATGCCATTGGGTCAAATGCCCATATAAGAATAATATTGCAACCTAGGCATCCCCAAGCCAACTCCAGGTCTCCAATAAGAAATCCAAGCTGTTGAATTTTTACCGAGGAAGTGTTTGTTCACTCATGCCTTGGGTGGACAAGGACACTTTAAAATGTGGTCCCTAACCAAATTAAAAGATGAGAATGACTTTATGATAAAGTGACCTTTTAAACAATGTTTGGGTTTATATTTTAAAAGTGACTTTATGAGTGTTTATGAGGGTGTGTAGTAAATTCTCATTATTAATTAAAAAGTGATTTTTTAATGAGGAAATGAGATGAGCCCTTGATCTCATGTAGTTGGCTTTTAATCTAAGCCATTGATCTCAAGGTGGATGTTACTCAAACAAAAATGGCTTGGGAAAGGCAAAGGGAGATTATTGTTCACTTTCAAGAGAGAATTTTGAGAGAGGAGAAACAAGAGAAAACTAGAGAGAAGAAACCCTTGCACAAATTTCCAAAACTTGGAAGAGAAAGGAGGGCTTGAATTTTGAGACACTTGTACCAGCAGAATGGCACAAATCCCGAGGCAACCGTACAACAATTAATGCAAGCAGGCCATACAACAATTAATGCAGGTCATACAGTTCGTACAACACGAATTTCGAGGTGAGAGAATGCACGATTTTTGAGGCAGAAATTAAATATCTGTACAACATGAATTTCGAGGCAGGTACAACATTTATTGTTGTCTGTACAACTGACTGTACAACATAGATTTTGAGGTAGCGTGTGCACAGAAATCGAGGCATCCGTATAGTCACACATGTGGCCAGAATTGAGGATTCAGTACAACATGTGTTCAAGGTGTTGTTTTGGCACAATTTTCGAGATGAAAAAGAGATAAGTACTGTTGTATTTTGTTGAATAAATTGTCTCTGAAAATAGATTCTCACTTTGGGATTTTTCCTAGGTCAATTTGACCAAAAATTTGAGCATTTAATTTTCATGTCTGTGGCTGAAAATAAATTTCTGAGTAAGAGTTTAGGGCTGCCATAAATTTTCAGAGTTCAAAAGTTGAAAAGAAATCTCGTGTTTTAAGTTTTTAGTTAAAATTTTTATTTTTAATGCACATGCAATGATGGGTTTTGGGCATTAAACCATATGCTAAACTGAAACTGAAACCGGGTTGGGGTTTTGAAATTTTTTCACAAGCTACCCGATGCCATCTAGGGCTTGATTCCCTTCTCCAAGATGCATAATGTTCCTCCTCCTAACTAGGGTGTTCTCTAAGCAAGTGAACCTGAAGAGCATCCCCAAAGTGAGCAAGAGAACTCTAGTACTCTAGGGAAGAATGCAGATGCAACCACCCATTTCAGGTCAAGCAATCGCTGAGCAACTTGTCTCTACTATGAAATTACATCATTGACCATCTCCCATGCATCAATCCATCTTTAGACCATTTTGAGGGTTGAACTACACCATGTACCCCAAAGTTCATAAAGCACTTGTAATCATGGCATAGACACTTTTAGATTAACTTGAAAGCTAGAAGTTTGATGTTGGTTTGGTTACTAATTAGTTGTGTAACAAGGAAGTGTTCTTAGTAGTGGGATCGTTTCACTTCGAGAGGTATTTGGGTTCACTTTTGTGGTGTTGCCGCCTAATTCGCACTTCGGGCAACGTGGTAGAAATCTTCAAGCCACTGGGTGCAACCTTGGGGGCAAGCTCGAGCCAAGTGTTGTCACTTGATACTCAGCTCCTCCGTCTAGGCCAACTCCTAGTGAAGCTAAGGGGGGTGGAACCTAATGAAAAGTAAAATCTAGGGTTTTTACTCTACGAGAGAAATAATTAGTTCCAGGAGTTTTAATATGAAATGGATGAAATTTAAAAAATACCAATTACTGCAAATAGTATTAACCTTAACAACACCTCTCAAATTAGATACACAATATTCAATGACACGTTGCGAGATTGACTTATGCAAAAGGAACAGAAAAGACCAGTGCCAAGATGAAAGGAGTGCTTGCAAATGTGGGTTGCTAGTGTAGTCTCAGTGAAAGTATTGCAGTGTCTCGGTTGGTAAATTTTAGATTATTAAATGAATTGATTTAAGGAATGGGTAAATTGTGGGTTTGGCCCAACAAGTCAAGTCCCTTCGAACTGAGTGCTAAAGCGGTAATACCAAGTGTCCAATAGGGCGAAGATGAACCTGCTTGGAGTAGCCCCCTGACTCTGTAATGATTACCCTTTGCAACCTCCCGAGTTCTCGAGAAAATCACTTGTGTGGATTTTCCTATTAGATCTAGTAACCCATATCCCTTTTTGATACAACCAACTGATCAGACAAGCTGCAGTGGTGTAGAGCATACGGGGAAGGAGTCTTGGTTTATTTTAAAAGTTTTAGAACAAGTTTTCTGATTTAGAAAAAGATAAAACCCATGAGTCTCTTTCCAGATTCAGTACTCGGGCAAGCCCTTATCCACGAACCTGTACTCGGGAAAGCGAGGGGGTTTATTTTAACTTAGCAGTGCATAACAAAATTGAAGCTTTTTTAATTACTACACTGCTCATATCTTTTCCCTTATGGTACTTCGTTATAGCGCAGTGGGTAAGTATTCAGATTACTCTTGCAGAACTTAAATAAATCATGAAATTGATAAAGAAAAACAATTACGCTAACAACATATAAAGAAGACAGAAAAATGACACCGACACAAATCCCCTTGGATGGGGACCGAGCTCTAATGAGCCTACTCAAACTTTTTTTTTCTTTTACAATGAGGCAAAAGAAGGTGCACTTTGGTCCTCAAATTGGAATACAAAGGCTTACAACTTATTGGAAAAATTATTTCTATGCAAGAGGGAGCTCCGTTTGTCTCTTTTTTTGTTGATTTTTGTGAAAATTTGCCAGAGTTTCCCTCTCTTTTATCGCAAACCTGCGAAAAACAGCCAACAAATATTAGTGGAATGTGTCCAAAAGCACTTTAAGAGTGCTTTGGAAAAACTTCTAAATTTTGCCAAAAATTTATAAGTAACAACAAAATAAAAAAACTAGGTAAAAAAGACTGAGCAAGGAGCCAGAAAGCTACTTTCTCATGGTCTTTATTTGCTTCTTAAGCAGAGAAAATAGATCAAGGCACTAACTTGCCGGATAATGAATTAAACCAACTACTATCCTTTAAAAAAATAAGCTTTTAGTTTTTCTGCTAATAATGGCTTGAAATAAGATAGCTTAAACCCTAGATCTGAACTAAGAAATGATGATTCCTTTAAACTTTAGCAAGATCTAAAAATGAAAAGAAATTACGATCTATGTATGAAGATGAACCTTTAACTTCAGATCTGTAACTATTTTTTCAAATAAAGGACAAGGTAAAATTTTAAATAATACTTGAGAAGGAGAGGGAGAGAGGTTTAGAGAACAAGAAGATCTTTGAGGCGCTTGATTGTGGGGCACCGAGGGACTTTATCTACAAACAAAAGTGTTAGAAATGAGGAAGATCAAACAAGATTTTCTTGATCTCCAGCTAAGATAACTTGTACTTCACACAACTCAACAACCAATGGTCAAATCCAGCAGCACATATACTTAGAAATCAATGTGAAAATGTTCATAAACAAATGAAATATTCGATTTGCATCTCTAAGCATTCATACTAAATAAATTGAAGCGGTAAACAAACAACTTAATTTACCTCGCAAAACTGATACCAGTCCTTCAAGCAAGCTAGATTTGGAATTTGAAAAGCAAGATGGATCCAACACATATAATCCCCAAAAAGCACAACGATAGTACATCCACTCAACAAAGCACCACACAAATAGACCTCCAAAGTCTCTTTTATTTCTCAGATAAACAATGATTACAATAGCTAGACCTTCCCAATATAATTCCAACTAGTTTGAATGAGGAGAGCAAAGCTTTATTTATAGCAAATATAATCCCAGGGGGGAACCACCAACACTGGCAGAAGAAGTAATAGTTTAGCTGAGTGAAGTTGAGTTGAATTGAGCTTGGACTGAGTTGAACAGAGGAGGTGATTGACACCTCTCTCACCAAACTCCTTCACCCAATCATAAACCTCCAACACATACCAACCAATGCACAAGACTGAAGATGGGGGCACCCACTACCCTCACGTGAGTGTACAGCTCCTCCACACATGAGAGAATCGCACCAACTAAATCTCAGCTTGATCCTCCAAAGAGTCACGTGGAAGTCCTACTGGATGATTAACTTAAGTTCATCGTAGCCATGTGTAAAGGGAGTCCACCTTTCGACCGCCGTATTACCCAACCACCCGTGAGCTCCACCTTCCATGCAAATGATTTACAACACATGCGCTTCCTCATAATGACGTGAGCATATGTTATACTCCCACATGCAAATAACCAAAGTTTTTTAGACCTTCACGCATGATGGGGTCTATTGCTACCTAATACACACTTTAGAACACAAGGAAGTCAACAACCTGCTATGTGTGTCCTTGGGGGCAAGTGAGAGTTGGGGACCACTATCACCATAGTCCACAACTCCTCCGTTTAAGCTAGATCCTAACGGAGCCAACGGCGGTAGTCCCTACGGAAGACTATATTCCTAAGTTTATTAACAGTTGAGTTAAAAGGATCTTTATTATTAGGTGAAAGGCTTAGGTTTTACTATTTACTAAGGATGACAATCAACCAATGCAAATGCAATATTTCTCAAATGAAAATCAAGCCTTTATTCAGATACAACTAGTGCCTAAAGAATGGAGTCAGAGAAGGCAGCCTTCAATGAGATGCAATCTAAGTTAATTATCTCATAGGTTAAATGTTATCTAACAATGAGATGAATAAACAAATAGATGATACAGTTATAAACAGTAATGAATCACGATATCTAAGCAATGTACATATGATTTAAATTTATCAGTATAAACAAATGAACAAGTAAAATAGTTACAGTTTAGACAAATATGAACCAGATTTACAAGTTATAGACAAGAGATAGCAGAAGGAAAATGCCTTAAATGAAATTTATTAAACCAACAGTAAATGAAAATGAAAAGACTTTAAGTTGAATTACTTGAAGCAGTTAAACAAATGTTATTGAGTTATTAAGCATTCACCACATAAACAATTGCAGAACCGAAAGTAAATGAAACTGAAAGTAAATGAGACTAAAAGTAAAGTGCTGGAGTGCAATGCTGGAGTGAAAATGTACTGTAAATCCCTGTTGGAGTGTAGAGCCTGTTTTGCAATGCTTCTTGTTCTTTTTAGTAAATTTTATTACAGTTTTTCTTCTTGTATTAGTTTTTCAAACAGTGGTGTGTCTACCCCTACCACGTATCCCCTTAATCCAAAGGTGGAGTGCTACTGCACCCAAAACAATGGGAACAAGCCCACCTGTAGCTCACAGATCAAACCCCCAGTGCCAGGCGCCCAACAAGGGAGGACGCGGACGCCGTGAGACCCCCCTCGGTCTCTCACCCCCCGTGGCTTCCAAAGGTCACCAGTTTTTAGTTGGATTAAAGCAATAATGTGATAGATGCCTATTACTAAAACTCCTCTACCCCTTGTCGTATCTCGTGAGTACCTCGAAAGGTGATAACCGAGTAGAGGAACAGAGGCTAAATTCGTTGTTGGTTAATTTTAGGGGTAAATTTTAAATCTTGTAGTGGTTAAGCATGCAAGTAAATTTTTAAAACTATCAACAAGGCTCAACCAAGCGGTATCCCTTATGGGAGGTGGTGGTACTTGAACCCTGGACTGGTAAAGCAAATGTGTTTGGTACAGAAATACGTAAACAAACAAGGCAGTGTTATCTAATTAAATCTAAGCCCCTGCCTTTCTGCTTTTCATACCCTGATCCGAGTTCCCTAAAGGGAGATAATGGATAGGGACAGAGGATACACCGAAAGGCAAGTTGTAAAATTACGTCATTACAACAGAAGGTAAATCTAACTAAGTGCTTGGAAATAAAAAGAACAGAAACAAAAGAACTACTCTAAACAATTAACCTAACCACACATCAATCCCTCTAACAGAGATGGCGGGTAAACAGAAAGCAAAAGACTAGATCTACTTGCAGAAAAATAAATCTAACAACTAGTGTTCTACCCTATCACTACTTTAACTTCATATACAAGATTTACAAATGATTTTTAAGAGCTTTGAAGAATACCCCAAGAGTACTACTCTTTGGGGTTTACAAATGATAGAAAAGAGAGGAAAAAATGGGATTTTGGACCCCTTTTTGCACCCAAAACTTTTAGGGACTCTTTTCTGATGAAATTTTGGCAGCATCTTCTCCTTCCCTGTGTAAAAACCTGCAAAAAACAGTGACCTACTTTGCTGGAATTTACAGCAAAAAACACTATAGAAAGTATGTTAGAAGTTAGCTCCAAAAACTCAGGAAAAACAGTGCAAAAATCTAATCTTGAAACTATGTAAAACTTGAACTTCTGGCGTCCTAAAAATGGGTTTTTAGGCCCTAAAATGACAAGTAAATTGCAGATTTATAATATCAAACTAATCTACTATGAATGAAAGCCCTAAAACAAGGGTTTTATTCACTATACACTGAATAAAACCTAGTTTTAAAACAGTGACAAAAATATGAGCGAAAATACAAAATACAAACTGAAACCCTGAATAAATGAATGGATCTTGAAGATAAAATGTAAGATAGGTGCTTGGCCTGGGAGGCCCTCTTTCAAACTCTTGGATCTGCAAAATAACTATGAGAAATCTACAAAATACAACAAGAGGTGAGCAAAATAAAAAGATCTACAAAGACCTTTGTAGATCTAGCTAAAACTACTCACAAATAGATGTAAATAACCATTCACAACTAAATCCCCTTTGTAAAGACCTTTGCAAGGGGCATCTATGCATGCATAATGAAAAATAAACTCACAAATGAAAATGTTATACCTCAGATTTGAAAATGGAAAGCCAACACCATGAGACAAGAGTTCCTCCAAAGATTTCACTTGATTATGGCCCAACTAGAGCAAAGCTTGATATAAAAGAGCCTCTTAGGGCTTGAGCAAAATGAGCAAGAGAAATGTGAGAGAAGAAGATGAGAGAATTTGGTAGAATAACCTTAGCATGGGAAAATTGTGTAGAGTGAGGGAGAGGAGCCCTCCTTTTATAGTTGAAGAGGTCCCAAACCCACTCCTAAATCAAGGGTCCAAAACATAGATCTAAACTCTAGTTCTCCTCCACCCTTAGATCTAGGTTTGTTGACTTTGCAAGCCATCCACCAATCATAAACAAGGGGGCCTCTTTAAATCAATGGTCAAAAATATAGATGCAGGTCACAATGAAGCTTAACCCTTACATCTAGGATTTCCATTGCTCAAGTGGGGCCTCCTTTGACTCAAATTTTGATTTTATTATTTTTAATTGTGTCTTTTATTTTTAAGTTTTAATCTTATATTTTATCTTTTGTTCTTTATTTTTATTTTTTTATTTTATCTTTTAATCTTTTATTTTTATTTTATTTTTTATTTTTATTTTTAATGTTTAATTTTATCTTTTATTTTTTAATCTTTTAATCTTTTATTTTTTATTTTTATCTTTTTATTTTTTCTTTTAATCTTTTATTTCTTTATTTCATTATTTAATCTTTTATTTTTTAATCTTTTATTTTTTATTTTTATTTTAAATTTTATCTTTTATCTTTTAATCGTTTATTTTTTTATTTTTATTTTTTAATCTTTTAATATTTTATTTTTTATTTTTTTATCTTTTATTAAGACAAGAGGGGCGCCCCACTTAGGAGATCTTCAAACATTTATTTTGACCATGGGGGGGTTTATTTAAATGAAATTTTGACTATGCTTAGCCACCCCCCAAACTTAATTACCATGGCCTTATTTGATTTTTTCCTTCAAAATCAAATAATTTAATTTTTCACCCTAGGAAATTAAATTAATTTCCTAGGAAAAAATACCTTGTCTTAACCAAAATTGGTCCAACTTTCTAACCCCTTGTCAGAATGACATGAGACTTGAACCAATGGTTTAGGGGGCGTCATAGCATTTTTCATTTGCATTCATAGCCCCTATTACAAAATGTCAAGGTTCAAGAGATTACATTATTACATCAAAACTTAATTAATTAACCACCAAATGGTAAAGTTAATTAATTAGGAAAAATCAAAATAAAAGTTAAAATCCTAACGAAATTCCGCAAGACTACAAGGTATGGCTAGCATGGTCATGGACAACAACTTGAAACCTTAGCCACCTCATGGGCTTGATTATCAGAATGTCAATTCACCACTTTGGAGGATTGGTGAGTGAAAAACCCAACCAATTAAAATTGTTAAATGACAAAATCGACTAGAAGGGGAAAAAAAACACTCGGTGAAGGGGACTTCCTTGATAATAAAGTCCATGGTGACATTCTTAGAGGAATGACCCATGCTGACATATAAAGTTACATTAATTATCCCACGTAAGGGAGCGGACATTTCGTGTACAAAGGGGCAAATTGCCCTGCAGGAGTAAAAAATCCATAGATTTTTCCATGGTACAAATGCACAATAATGTACATCGGTGATGTACATAAAGTTGCCACCTAGTCGAAATAGGTGGGCAACATCTGGCTCCAACTATGGGACATGTGTTCGATCATCGGAGAGCACATGAGAACTCCAGAATCCTGCAACCACAAATTTCTCACCAATAACCAACATAAGGCCTCCAGTAAAAGCAACAAAATAAATAAATGAAATTGCAATACAAATAACTATACATATATGCATATACAATAAACGAATGAAATAATACAAAACTTTCAAAAATACAAGGGAAAAGGGTTAGGAATACGTTACAAAGGGTGTCCCTTTGGACACCATGTTGATTCTATGTGTAGAAAAACTTGAGTTGTTGACCATTCCTTAGAATGTTCAATGGCTCACCATTCAAGTGATCAAGGTTGAAGGAGTTTGGACCTGCTACTGATTTGATCACATAAGGGCCTAACCACAAGCTGTCAAACTTCCCATGTTTCCCTGGTTTCTCTCTGCACTTGTCCCACAGAACAACTGTATCCCCCACCTTGAAGTCTCTCTGTCTAGCTGACTTGTCAAAGGTTTTCTTTGTCTTTTCCTGACTTTTAAAGTTTTGGTCATAAGCTTTTCTCCTTATTTCATCCAACTCTACTAACTGATTGATTCTGTTTTGAAGTGCAGATTCCTCTATGTCAAATTCTTGAAGCAACTGGTACACTGGAAGGGTAAGTTGAACTGGTAGCTAAGCTTCTAAACCATAGACTAACTCAAAAGGATTCTTGCCTGTAGATGCTTTCTTTGTTATTCTATCAGCCCATAAAGCATACTTTATTTTACTGTCCCAATACCTTTTGTTTTCCCCAACAATTTTCTTGACTATGGTCATTAGATTTTTATTACTAGATTCTGCTTGACCATTTCCCTGAGGATAATAATGTGATGCATGAGATAAAACTATGCCATACTTAAAACAAAATGCAGACATTTCAGCTGAACAAAAGGCTTTAGCATTATCTGTTACTATCTTTGAAGGCACTCCAAATCTTGTTATTATCCTATCTTCAAGAAAATCCATGATTACTTTTTCAGTTGCTGATTTAGTGGGAATGGCCTCTACCCATTTAGTGAAGTAATCTGTAGCTGGTATAATCCATGAAAAACCATTACTTGAATTATCCTTAAACCTCTCTATGAAGTCTAAACCCCACTGCTGAAAAGGTGCCTCTACGACAATTGGCTGAAGAGGAAGGATAGCTAACTTCTGTTTTCCAGTGAACAATTGACAAGGTTCACACTTCCTCACAAACTGATGTACATCCGTAAAGATGGTGGGCCAATAATATCCAGCTCTAAGAATCTTATGGGTAGTGGTTCTAGCAGCAAAGTGACCACCACAAAAACCACCATGAAAATCATCCATTAGTTTTTTAGCTTCATTCCCATCCACACATCGAAGGATAATCCCATTTGGATTCCTCCATCCTAAACCATCTTTAATTAAGATATACTTGGATGCTTTGAGCCTTAAGGCTCTTCTCTTATGACTAACAAGGTGACTTGGGCAAGTCAAGTTTTTAAGATAAAAAATAATATCAGAATACCATTCAACCTGCTCAAGCTTTAACAAATACGGGGATGACTTTGGAACACCAATCTCACAAACCATATTCTGATCAACCAAACCTAAAGCCTTCTCATTACTTTCTGCCAACATCTTAGCTAATCCTTTTCCTTTGATTAATTTAGTGGGCCTGATTTCTAAATCATATTCCTGAATTTTAGCAACCCATCTACCTCTTGGACCTAGGCTTTCTTCTTGAGTTAACACATCTATAATTGCTGTACTAGGAACATATCCAATTACTTTGGCATACCCTATGAAAATCCTGAAATGCTTAAGAGATTTTACTAAGGCATAAGCCTATTTTTCTATCATATGGTACTTTAATTCTGAATCTCTTAAAATTTTTCTCATGTATGCTATGGGCTGTTCTTGGCCTTGGTCATTTTTCTGTAATAAAACACCAGCAATGGTGTCTTCAGATGCAAAGGAGAATAGATAGAATTATTTAGTATAGTCTGGACTGATTAACACAGGAGCTTGGACACATGCATCCTTTATTTGCTGGAAAGCCCTTTTTCCTGTTTCATCCCATTGAAACTTAACATTATTCCTAAGCAAGTTATTTAAAGGCTTAGTTACTTCTGCAAGATTAGGAATAAATCTCCTAAGAAAATTAATTGTACCAAAGAAGGATTGGAGGCCCTTCTTTGTATTTGGCAAGGGAATCTTTGAAATTGCTTCAATTCTTTCTGGATCTATTTTGACACCCTCCTTACAGATTATATGACCCAACAATTTCCCTTGAGTTACCCCAAAAACTGACTTAGCTGGATTTAAGGAAATCGCAAACTCTCTGCATCTTTCAAAAACCTGTTTTAAATGGCCTATGGAAAACTTGTTAGGAGAGAGAGATTTTTATTTTCAGGAAAAAAGTTACAGCAAAACTTAGAAAATTTTTCAGACGAACTTATCTCAACTGGAAGAAAATTTTCTGCCTCGTTTCCTGTGCCAAACTCAGAAATTTTCTGTTTTCTGCCTCGATTTTCATGCCGCTGTATGGACTTTATGGACCTCGAAATCTGTGCCCAGGAAAAAAATTCTTGAAAATTGTGCCCAAAAATCTGCCTCAAAAATCATGCCTGCTCTACTGAAAACTGTACTGTACAGAGTGTATGGACCAGCAATAAATGATGCTGTCATCGATTTTCGTGCCCTCTCTGGCTGCTGTCCTCTCCTTGAAATGCGTGCCAAGAGAAAAAACTTGCTGCTGCTGGTTTTTCTCGTCTTTCTCATAAAAATAGCTCTGCTCTCTCTTAGCTCTCTCCTTCACTCTCTTTCTCAAAAAGTGTAAGTGATTTGCCTTTCCTTGCCCTTTTTGGTGAGAACCCTAGGGTTCTTCTAATCCAACGGTTGGGATTGGATGAGATGAGTGAATGAGATTAAATGCTCATTAAATCTCATAAAAAAATTAATTTCACTCACCTCACTTAAATTTTCTAAAAAGTGACTTTATTCTCTGAAGTCAAATTAAATGCTCATCTCAAGTCATTTAATGCAAGAGTCACTTTTTTCCCCATTTAAGTGACTAAGGCTAAAGTCACCTAGGGGAACACTTACCTAGGTACAAAAATCAACATTCCACATGTAAAGAATCAAGGTAACTTAGGAGGAAAGTAGAGTATAAAATTTAAGGGCCTTTGGCCTTGTGAGAAAAACCTCTTGGGTTTTGGAATTGAGAGTAGATCTTGAAGGCTATTTTCCAATGTCCATATTGCTCTAAATGGGGCTTGAGTTGGCATCCATAGCTTCTCAAGTGGTCACTCTTCCTATAATCTGTAATTGATAAGCATTGTTTCAATTTTTGGCAATTAGTCTATATACTCCATAATTTTTAGCAGTGTTACAAATATCGTGTCGGTGAATATATCGCCAAGGGTCCAAAAAGAAATTATCGGATTTATCGGCAAAAATGTTGGCAAACATCGGCAATATATTGGCAAAATAAAAAATACAAAAATATAAAAAAATACAAAAAAAAGAAAAAAATCACAGTATAGTTGAAAAAATCGGCAAATATCGTGATAAAATCGGCAAATACCGCGAGAAAATTGGGAAAAATCGCCAAAAAAATCGAGAAAATATCGGGGCGATATTTGCCGATTTTATCGCCAGTGAGTTAACATCGCGATATATCGCGATGTTGCCGATATATCGGCTATATTTGTAACACTGATTTTTAGTACATCTGTCTTCATTGTGAGAGTAACAAATCTTTAGGATCTGCTACATTTATTTATACTCTGATTGCAATTCCAACCTGTCTTTGATTCCTTCCTGCCCCTTCTTGCTCATTTTATGTGAATTGAATCTCTGTTGATTTCACCCAGATGGATAAGCTAAAATAGGGTCCTATTGTTCGGATCATACCCTCCTGCTCATAAATCAGAATTTCATTTTTCTTATAGTTTTAAAACTAAAGCTTATGTTCACAAAGGGCTTAGGGTTTTTTTTTTTCTCAGAGTTGCCAAATTCCCTCTTTATGTGCCTCAATTATTTAATTAGGGTTTCACCATCCAAATTTCTCTAGTGTTTTGCCCAAAATCCTAGCCAAGCACTAGAATGTGGATCCATAACTATTTGGGATCATAACACACTACTCACATGGGCATCCACTATTTAGTCAATGCTCCCATCCTTCTTCATGGTTATTTTGCTGCCCACTGGGCTGGTGATCTTGATGGGAGATGATCCACTTCAGGTTACTTTTTCACTCTTGGTTTTGGAGCAGTTTCTTAGTGATCCACAAAGCAGCATGCTGTAGGTTTCTCTTCCATGGAAATTGAATGTGTTAGTGTTGTTGTTGCTGATAAGCAGCTTGTCTTGATGCAGATGATTCTTGATCATTTGTCTTCCTAAAGAAACTCCCACCAATCCATTTTGTGACAATCAAAGCATTACTCATTCTTATTCAACAAGTTGCGAAAGACCTAAAGACTTCATAGTCTAGCAGCAGGAATTCAACATTTTCAGGACTTCAGTGAAATCCAGTGAACATGGGGTTTGCTGCCCAGAAATTGATCAGAAATGTAGGTTAATGCACCTTTAGATCTGGTTGTTACATAAACAACCTAAAAATATGCAAGCTGTGCTATTAGTAAATAGGAAGTGGTTCCCTTGTAGAGAAAAATTCAGCTGAAATAAGCCTAAAATTGACAATAATATAGTTATTAATGGCATCATCAGACTCAGGCAAGTCACCTCACCTATGATGCAGAATTCCCAATTATCATGTCATGACTACAACGATAGAGCAATGAGAAGTGAAATAATATGACAAAATGAGGGATTTCATGGGGTGCCCGTAGTTTTTCTGATTTGGGTACATCCCTCAGTTGGCTTGTCTACTATTCTGCTTAGGCTGGCTTGATTGCATTCTAGCCAATTTATATTGTCTTCAAAAGTGGGTCTTGCTGACCTCAAACTAGCTCGAACGATGTCTGACTTTTGCTAGGAAGACATCAGAGACTTCCTAGTGTTCTTACTTTCTTAATCAAAAAGTCATTAATAATTCTAAATATAATATTTTTCTACATGCTCATTATTTTTTTGCTCTTCCTATTTTTCTGCACGAAAACTAGGTCTGCAATGATAGATTGAAATTCCCATTAACATCATTGAATTGATGTCATTTTCCTGTTAAAGATGCAAAATTACATGTTAGTGAGAAACAATTCAGCAGAGCCGATTATTAATACTAAAAACCATCATCTATATCTGGCTTGACTTACAAATTGCAATTAGCAGTTTGAACAAATGGTAAAACTAAAGAAACATAAAGCATTTTTCAAATATTCAGTGGTCCATTCTTCAAGCTATTACTGCTTTAAGTGGATGCCATGCAAGCTGCCTACAAATGATAGAAAACAAGAAAAACACAATAATTTTTAAAATGGATGTCTGATGTTGGCTCATGATTCAGTGTATACTCGACATTTCTAAGTATATAAAGTGAACTGCTAGTAGTATGAGGTTGGTGATACAAGTCCATATTTCTTCAAGGAAACAGACTGAACCTCCAGCCACATGGTGTTGATGACATAGAGCCAGATTTTACCACTCGTTGATGATATAAGACTTGATATGTTTGAGTAAACAGTTTAATAATATAAACTCACATCCATGTGATCTCACAAGAAAAAGGAACGTAAAATATTGAGGTCATGGAATTGAAGATTTGCAGGATGGTCCTGGGAATACTGATGCCATTCTAAGGCATCTATAATTTAGGCATGGGGGAACATTTTGCAGTTTCTTACAACTCTAGATACAGTTAATCCTTCTTAAGTTATTATTCAAAGGCTAATAACAAAGCTAGAATAGTATGAACACAAGTGCTAATTGGTATATGGAAGACATTGCTTGCAATCATGAAACAGCTTCGCTGCCTTATTTTGCATTCCATTGCTGTCCTGGTGACTATCCACAAACACTAGTATATTGATCAAGAAATATGTCTGTTAACTCGTTGGAACCGTCGAACTAAAAAAAGAGTTCAGAAGCAATAATATTAGTCTTTGAAAGGTTGTATATATAGACTATGATGTACAAAAGTTCAAATAAACAGTTAGAACAATTAATTCGATGTCTGAATCTGGACCAGTAATTCATATTTAAGTATTATTTGTGTATATAAAATTTTGCATTATTTTAAGTTGTGGCTACTTATATTTTGTAGGGCATCTGGTTGCTCCATTTGTGGCTCATACATTTTGTAACATTATGGGATTACCAAGCATGTCATGTATACGA
This sequence comes from Pseudotsuga menziesii, assembly GCA_001517045.1. NCBI lineage: Eukaryota > Viridiplantae > Streptophyta > Pinopsida > Pinales > Pinaceae > Pseudotsuga > Pseudotsuga menziesii. The sequence continues at coordinate 191,870 of LPNX010700575.1, read as the reverse complement.
AGGGGAAAAGGTATGAAATGCCCTCTGCTGTGCCAATTGCATATTGTTACTAGGAGGAAGATATATCTATTTTATCAAGGCCCATATAAGGCAAAGGAGTACATATTTACAAAATCTGAAGAGACTACCAGAGTTAACACTCCGTCCAGGTTTCCCATCAGCGCCAATTGTCTTTCTCAGGTACACCATATGAGTTACATCAACAGAAAAATTGCTAGAGCAGATAGATAATGACCTCCTAACAACAACCTATTAGCCTTATGACATATTTAACAATAAAATGACCAACATAATGGGCTACAGACCACCCCACTGAAGATATTCATTTAAATTTTATACCAATTTAAAACAAAACTAGGAAAAGATAGATCGTTCCAAGAACCAGACTGAAACATAATTTTTGATATCCAAGGGGCAGTAGCACCAAGTCTATGCAGGAGGATCCAACTATGGGGATGTTTCATTGTTCTCCTTTATGGTACTAACTGGCCTGCTATAGAGTTTTGTTATGATCATGTTGAGCTTGTGCTCTAATCTTTCATCACATTCCTTATCAAATCTCCAGTCTGGCAATTACCCCATCCTCTCTTTTCATTTGCGAGTTCCAACTCTAGGGACACCATCCTGTTTGGAATTTCCTCTAGTGCAGTTAGACTTCCCAACCAACCAAGGACTCGTGTACTTCTTGCTTGAGCACTGCTACTACAGCAAAGATGTTCCTCTGAGGTCTGGATTGGCCTGAGTTGTGAAGCTAGACCTGGCCTCCTGGGAAATAGCTTGATTTGTCTCTGTGATTCTTCTGTAAAACCACTTTTGTGAGAGATTGACCTCACTGGGCCTTCCCCTCAGCCCATACTGCCTTAAATTTTGATGTGTCCAAAGTCGGGGCACACGCTTTACATCTCCTCTCCCTTTGCTCCTTAATCGAGCCTTCACTTGAGTTTCCTCCCAACTCTGCCAAATTAAGTGAATGAAAAAAAGTTGTGAGCCAAATGGTTCATTCACTCGAATATCCAAAATCACTAGGACAAAACCATATAATCCATGAGGATCAAATAATAATTATTGATAAGAATGTGATGAGATAACACACACAATGCAAACGTGAATTGGATAAATATTCATTGAAAGGGAAGGTCATGTAAAGGGTAGTTGTTGTTGGGAGGAGGTGCTTATTTAATAACTAGATTTTTATTATATATTTATTATTATATTGTAATATGTTGAAATTTAAGGGTTAGATGAGTTTTAAACTTTAATGCATGAACATATAAACTCAGATTCACAATAGTACTGCTTGATAAAATTTAAACTGTAATAAAACAAAAAACATAATTTTCATCTCTTTCAACTTAACGCTCCATTTGGTCACTGCGTTAAAGTTGGTGCTCGAGAATCATCAAATGCTATGTACAGTAAACTAATAAATCTCAAATGCCATGTATAGGGGATATCGACAGAATCATAACCATTATTTGAGTCAGCCTTATACTCAGATACTTAGGTTTGATCTTGTCACCGAAGGGACAAGTCAATTGTGTAAACAATTTACGTACCTTGAGAGCAATGTTATCAGAACCCAGACGGTTTTGAAAAAAACCCCCGGTTGGACCGGAAACTTGACCGAGTCAAATCACGCACTGAAACCATTTTTGGCCGGTTCCATACGAAATTGGCCGGTTTCAAGGATGAACCGACTGGTTCCGTACTAGACCGCCCGGTTTTCTCCAAACCGTCCGGTTCAGTACAAAACTGGTCGGTTCTGTACAAAAACACCAAGGACCCCCAAAAATAGCTATATTTCAAATTCTTTCAATTAAATAAAAAATAGGGTCCACGTGTGAGCTGTTTAATTGACCCACGACCCTTCTAATGTTATAAAAGGAGGCTTCCACCCTCCATATCAATCACATTTAATTGTGGATGGACTTGGGCCCTCTTCCATAGCAAGAGGATGCGAACATTGATGTTGTAGTTAGACAAGTGCCTTTAGGCCTAGGGGAGTCAAGCCATGCTCATGTTGAGGATGTAGATGATGACTCTAAGTCTGAGCATGAGGTCTCAGATAATTCTGATATATGATTAGAATCATTAGATTGTAGATTCTAGAGTCTAGACTGCAGTCATATGCTTATATTTTGACTTTAGAGGCCATTTATAACCTCTTTGTTGATGTACTTTTTTTAGTTATGTATTTGCAATCGATGCTATTTTGGTCTTCTACACTCTTACTTGCTATATACATGAGAAACTTGACATATTTGTGTATAATGGTTTGAATTCACATGGATGCACATGGATATATATGTATTTTTTGAAAATATGAATGTCTTATATATTTTTGCTCAACTGGTTTTTTGATCCGGTTTGTTTCCCGGTTTTTTCCAATTCCAGTCCGATTCCAGTTCCTAGGGTCGGCCGGTTCGACCACCAGTCTGGTTTTGATAACATTGCTTGAGAGAGAGAGGATTAAGGTCGAAGTAAACCGACCTTAGATTCTTTATTCAAATTAGCATAGTCCTACCCAGCACAGTCACCTTAAGCAGAGATACACAATCATACCAAGCAGTGACATATACAGTCAGAGATCAACTTCACACTGGCAGTGACCCATAGTTATACTGAGTAAAGACAAACAATTCACATTGCAAGGGAGAGTAGCCACTCTGCTGTAACAAGAGAGAAGAACAAACTGCTGAGGAGAGCAACGAAGAGCCACAGGATAGTTCAGTTTGTGAAGCAGCAGAAGGATCACATAGATACCATCACCTCGGAGTAACACAGAAGGATCACGCAGATATAGACAGGATAGACCCAGTCCTGTGGAGCAGTGAAAAGGCCACGTGGGGCAGTCGGTCGGGAGCAGAAGTAAGCCATGCAGGAGGTAAACCATGCGATCTCGGTCACATGGATGCAGAGGTCAATCTTGTGGGAGGAGCCATGCAGGGGTTCAATTAACCATGCGATCTCAGTCATGTGGATGTAAGAGATAGCTCAAGCACGTGGACGTAGGAGATAGCTCAGAAAGAGATAGAGCCACAGTCACGCTGTGGAGTAGCAATATGGCATCAAGCCTTTCCAAGACGAGGTACTGTGTGATGTAGCCCCACTTGAAGTCTGTGATGTTCTTTTAGGACAACCATATATGTGGAAGCATCATGCTGTATACGAGTCACGGCCTCGCAGTGTTATTGTCACTTTGGGAGGACAACTCTACCGGATCCCAGAGACAGTTGCACCTGCTACAGTCTCGCAAGGTAGGAAGATAAACTCCCACATCAGAAAATTATTCCTCTTCACAATTGCGTCTGAAGGAGAACCTAAGATCACAGAGACCTCCACACCCTCCGCACAGGGTGTCTCTGCTCATCAGACACCAGAAGAAGACAGAGCCATTGTTTCCTCATCTATCCGAGTAACTCTACGATGCAAGGCCACGCATTCAAGGTGCTCATCCAGAAACAAATCATCCATACAACAATTACAGCCCTCTCGGGATGCCAAAGAAAAGCAGCCTCTTCACTTCAACAAATGTCGCACCAAGAGATCAACTCAACACACAGTTCGAGATATGATACGGGATTCGACGCAATGGAGACCATTGCTTCCTAAGGAGGGAGGATTGATCCAGATGGAGATCGGTGGCCACCCACCTATTCCACTGGCTCAAAACAATTGTCCATTGTGGCAGTTTCCTAGTTATTTTTCGGCAGTTTTTCGAGTCCTAAACTTCTGGGGCCATTTTGAGGCCCTAAACGACGTTTTTTGGAGATTCGGGGCCAAATGGTTGCCATCGGCATTCATTTGGTTGACCAAAAGTTGTAAAGCTTAGATAGACCTTTCCAGCGAGCTATCGAACGCCCAAATCGGAGATCGTATGCAAAAGTTATGACCCCGGGAAGTTGACTGTTCAACTTACCACCGTGGGGCCGCAAACTTTATGACGGTTCATCTTCTAGGGTTACGTTTTGGGACTTTTGGGGATCTCACCTCATTTTTTTGTAATAAATAGGCCCCTTTGGCCTCATTTTGTATTCAGCTTGGCACGAATGAGCGTAGCAGCCACATCTCTTCTCAGAGATCACTACCACCATTCTAGCAATTGTATTACAGTCTGTTCTATTTCCGCCATTTAATAGAATATGTGTTTACTGTATCTTTGTTATCTTTGCAAAATGTCTATTATTATGACTCTGTATATGTTCTTTCATTTCGTTCACGCATAAATCCGGATTAGTAGCAGCCATGAAGAGTCACACGGGAGGGAGCTACGGTCACATTGTGGAGCAACAGTCGTGAAGAGTCACGCAATAGGTAGCTATGGTCACGCAGTGGAGCAGCGGCTGTGAAGAGTCATGGAAAGACCTCACGCAGGGATGCAATCACACGGAGGTGAAACACGAAACGATGAGTCTTGTGGGGCAATCAAAGTAAAGTAGGCGGAGCAGGAACACGTGAAAACGCAGATGGAGAAATCATGGGATAGGTGAGTCTCGTGGGGCAGAGGAAGAACCAGTGGAGTAGAGACGCGTGGATCAGTCACGCGGAGTAGATAGGGCAACAATCATGCTGCACGTGGATGGAGTAGTCACCTACGGAGGCGTTGCGGGTTCATGTAGCAATCAAGATCACGCTGTTGCATGCATCAAGTAAGAATAACCCACTCACAGTCACGCGGGAGTCACGTGGATCAGCAGTAGTCCCAGTCACACAAGAGCAGAGAAAGTCACGTACAAAACTCAACAAAGATAAGAAGCCACTAAGCCCTTATGTCTTTTGATGATGGATAACCTTTCCTTGTATAAGGTGGGGAAAGATTTAGGATAAGATAAAGTGGCCCAAGGTAAAGTAGAATAGAAAGTCCAAAGGTCATAAGATAAATTAAATGGACCAAAGTTTTTATTAATAAAACCATAAAGGTCCAATCAAAAGATAAAGGAACTTAGATTAGTGTATCAAAGACTCATAAGGTAAGAGTCATCATAACAAAGGTATACACAATAAAAGTGCTAGGACAAAGTAGGATAAGGGACCATGAGTCAACAAAGGGGGCCACAATAAAATAACCCACAAACCCACAAGATCAAGGTGAACCATGAATAAACAACTTCTTTATAGGGACAACAAGACCAGTAAACTTTTCTCTCTCTCAAGGTACATTGTTTTATATATTTTTGTCATCACTGTATAAGGGGAAGATCCAAACCAAATGGTACGATCCTTTGGTCCTCAATACTGCTCCTAAGGCTTAGGTGCTAGTGACATCATCAAGGGGTGACCAGTCCCTTGAGAAGCAACCTAGAAGTAACGATTAGGAGAGAGGACATTACACATCTTCCAATCTTAAAGAATGGCTCTTAGCTCTAGATTGAGTTTCAGTCCCAGAATGAATCATGTTGATCAACTCCTGGACTCGGATCGGGTCCTCCATTCTCTTGGAGAATGGTCCTCGGTACTAAGCTGAGTTTCAGTCCCAGACAGAAAGTTGATCAACTACCTGCAGGACTTACTTGGACATCGCGTCTTTGGTCCTAGACCAAAATATGTCTCTACCTCTACCTGCAGATTTTACTTGGACATCATGTCCCTAGTTCTTGACTAGAATACCCTAGAGGCATATAGGGGCCCTAGCCACATGCTAGGGGCTTTTCCATGGCATCAACCTACTTAGTCCCAGACCAAAAACCCCAGGAGATTACTAGGGGCCCTAGGGTATCTTCTAGGGTCTTACTCTACCCTAGATAACTGACTAGGGTACCATCCTCTCTAAGAATGGGTTTCGCAGCCGAACTAACTTTAACACTCCTTCTCAGCAAGAGAGGCATTCTCAGACAGAGATAGAGTCACGGTCCGGTTGTGGAGCAGCATTCGTGAAGAGTCATGCACGAGGTAGCTACGGTCACGTTGTGGAGCAGCGACCGTGAAGAGTCACGCAGGAGGTAGCTATAGACATGCTGTGGAGCAGCGACCGTGAAGAGTCACGGAAAGACCTCACGCAGGGATGCAGTCACACGGAGGTGAAACACAAAACGATGAGTCTCGTGGGGCAATTAGAGCAGAGTATGTAGAGCAAGAACACACGAATATGCGGATGGAAAAATCACGGGATAAGTGAGTCTTGTGGGGCAAAGGAAGAACCAGCGGAGCAGAGACGCATGGATTAGTCACGCGGAGATAATAGGGCCACGGTCATGCTGCACGCAAATAGAGAAATCACCTACAGAGACACTGCGGGTTCATGCAGTAGTCAAGATCATGTTGGCGCATGCATCAGGTAAGAATAACCCAATCACAGTCACGCGGGAGTCACACGAATCAGCAATAGTCCCAATCACACAAGAGTAGAGAAAGTCACGTACAAAACTCAGCAGGGATAAGAAGCCACTAAGCTCTTATGCTTTTTGATGATGGATAACCTTTCCTTTTATAAGGTGGGGAAAGACTTAGGATAAGATAAAGTGGTCCAAGGTAAAGTAGAATAGAAAGTCCAAAGGATATAAGATAAAATAAATGGACTAAAGGTCTTTATTAATAAAACCATAAATGTTTTATTAATAAGACCCGTTGCCGCCTAATTCGCACCTCGGGTCACGTGGCAAAAATCTTCAAGCCATTGGGTGCAACCTTGGGGAAAAGCAAGAGTCGAGTGTTGTCACTTGATCTTGACTCCTCCGTCTAGGCTCTCTCCTAGCGAAGCCAAGGGGGGTGGTCCCTAGTAAAATAAGCTAAGGTGTTTAATCTATAAAAATAAAATAACTAGTCTAGGTGATGATAACAATAAATACTGAAACTGAGATGAACTGCAAATAATTTATATATCTAGCATTTAAATTATCATTCCAAATAACACATTGATTAACTTAAGCTTCAAACATAAATGGAAATGCTAGATAGACCAGTGCTAATGGAATGCTTGTAAGGGGGTTGCTAGTGAAGTCTCGAGAAGTATTGCAGTTGTCTCGATTGGTCAGTTTTAGAATTATTAAATGAGTAGTTAGGGAGTGGGTAAATTCTTGGTCAATTTTATTAAGAATATGGTAATGATCTTGTTATTACAGGGGAAAAGGTATTCCAAATATACCCAGGGGTTACGAGGAATATGTCCGGATTTACCAAGGAGTGGCTCTCACAGTGACGTTTGGGCTAGATGGAATCGTGGGGTTGTGTTCAACACTACACCAAACGAGGGTGTAGCCTAACGGTGCCCCACGGTCACTTTTTAGTGGTTCCCGCTTCACTTGCAGAATTTCCCCACAACTTGGTAAGATCAAAAGAAGTGTCCTATTTTCACTTGTAGGGATTAATTGAAGTATTCAGCTAATTACTAGTCACTTCAATCCCTTTTTTATTGTCCCATCGATCCAGCCAAAGGCCTGCAGTGGTCACAAGAGCATATGAGGAATGAAGCCTTGTAAATTTTAAGTGTTTTAAGAACTAAATGTGAATTTTTAAATCACAGTTCCTATACTCTCGTTACTGAGAACACAACCGGATTTGGTAAATTTTACTTAAGAAATTGAAAGAAATTACAAAAAAATAGAAAAAACTAAAAAAAAAAAGTGCAAATCCCCCCTGGGGGGATGGGGTGTGGGCACTTGGCTGCCCGCTTGCTTCTCTTTTTTACAATGATTTAGAAAATGAAATTACTTGTGTTCCTTTGTACAATAGGAAACACAAGTTTTACAATATTGGGCCTTAGAAAAATGGCCAAAGAGAGAATTGTGAAAAGAGGGATCTCCGGGTGGCTCGTTTCTTCGAAATTTAGCCAGAGTGCTTCTCTCTTTTATCATGTTCTGCTGCAAAACAACAAGTAACGTCATGCTAAAAATAGTTAATCAATTAAATAAAGGTATAAAATTTTAACATAAAAAATAGTATTTCAAAAAGATAAATTTTGCGATTTTTTAACAAGTACTGAAGCAAGTCTAGATCTATGAAATATTACTTTTCAAAATCAGATCTGAACTTTAAATGTGCATATGTAAATCAGATTGATAAGATATTTTTCAAATATATTGACAAGATTTAAATATGCAATAAGAACTAGTAACTAAAAGTTTAAAATTTTATGTGACGGAAAGAAGAGAGAAAGATTGCCCCCAAAGCTTGGAAGCTTGGGCAATGGAGTTTTCCAATGGAAGGAAGAGGGATATAGATCTTCCAATGATGAAACAAAGACGTGGGAGAGTCAAACAAGATCCACCACCTCTTTGGAAGATCTACCTGCACAGCTTGAACTAAACCTTGAAAGATTTGTTAATAACATGTATTGCTTGCACAAAGATTAGAAAAATATGCATACAAACAAGTAAAACATATATTTTCTTGATCTTTGCATATAAAAAGAAAAAGAACTAAGCAAGTACACAAACTTTGATTGTCCTTTAACATTTATCCTACCAAGCACGGTTATAACAATATATGAACAAAGCATGAAATTCATACAAGTATACCTCACATAAGAGAATAGATCATCCACACATTGATACCCTACACAGGTATGCCTCCAAAGCCTTCACTTTATTCCACAATGATAACAAATTACAAAATACAGGAGCAGAGGTTCAATGCCCAAATCATTTGTCCATAATGAAGAGAGAGTGCTTGCTTAAATAGAAAACTTAGCAAGCTAGAGGGGGCACATTTCCTCAAGAAGGTGCTAGCTCTGAATGAGTTGGATGTGAAGTGGATAGAGGTTGGATCAATGAGTTAAGGATGGTAACATCACTTGCTAGTGAAAGCACTTTCCCAAACCTTAAGTTTTTTCCAAAGTATGAAGCTTTTCCAACTCTCCCTGTGCCCCACTTGGAGATTTGCGCCCCTCTCTTGGAGAGGAAACTTAGAGCTCATGTGATTCGCCGAAACGACAACATCTAACTTGTCCCCCTTGCTCGGGTACTTGCCAAATTAATTTTCCAAGTCATAAAATTCATTTTTGGCAATTATCTTTTTTTTTTAATTGCTGATTTTTTTAAATATTTCATTTTTTTGGGTATTTTTGGGTTTTTCGAGTAATTATGAATTTTGGGGTTGAATAATTACTTGAAAACTTAGGAAAGTGGGTGCTCAGTTTGGGTTAAGTGGGTGATCTGAGTTAGAAACTGAGCACCCCCATGGCAAAAACAACCTCCTAGCCACACTTTTATGACTTTTTATATTTTTACAATTAACTTAGTAAAAATAAGCCTGTAAAAACGGAGTTTTTATATTTTTACAATTAACTTAGTAAAAATAAGCCTATAAAAATGGAAACATGTTCATAATGACTCAAAATAATGATTAGCACGGTAATATACATCGACACATAGGTTTTAATAACCTCCTAAGGATTAATTATTAAGGCCATTATTCCAACTTTGGAGGTTTGAGTGAAAAAATCGAAAATTATTTATCACTTAAAAACAATAAACAATTAGCAAGGAAAAAACACCCCGGAACAATGCATTAATGACTAAGTACTAGGAAACCAAACCTTTTACATAAAGTCATCATGCTAACTCATTTTATTACAATTCCCCATGGGGTATGAACATGTTAAAAAATTTTAAAAAGGGCCTAGGAAGGCCTTTAAGGACTTATGAACTTGAAAATTGAACAAGTGATTGTTCATCTTTGGCGGCTCGTTTAGAAATCCAACTTAGTGCAACTTAGTTGGTAACAAGACCATAAAGTCATAAATGGTCCAATCCAAGGTTACTTGGGAGCGGGAGCAGAAGCGGGAAGCGGGAGCGAAGCAAAAAGCAAAATTTTCAAAAGCTTCCTGGGTGGGAGCGTTTTCGGGAGCGCTTTTTATATAATATATATTTTGATGCATATGTCAATAAAACGATGTGCATCCATCAAAATTCAAACCATTATACACAAATATGCAAAGTTTCTCATGTATATAGCAAGTAAGAGTGCATACAACCAAAATAGCTCTGAGTGCAATCCATATATTTTCCAAAGTACATAAATAAATAGGCTATAAACTGGGGATTCTTCAAAAATTAGTTTTGAGGCCACCAACATCAATCTGAACAATCAACACCACCAACATCAGGATACATAGAGGGGTTGATGTGTTTGATTAAAGGACAATCCCATACCCTCATACATGATAGAATCTAGTGGAAACATTGCAATCCTGAAAATCCTAAAAACTGTTAACCCTATTGAATTTTGAATGGGATCAAAAGTTCTACTTTTTGCATTTGAAGTCCGATGAGGTGGGAACCACTGTCAAACATCCTAAAACAATAAATGGTAATGTTAAAAATTTAAGTAAAAGAATAGAAAATGAAAGATAAGTAGGATACCAACTTTTACTTTAAGAATTTAATATTACCATTTAATGCTACTGATGATTACTAAGGTTAGGTTTTTTGCTATTAGAGTAGGCTTTGCCTCCTTTATATAGCATTAGTATGGACCTAGGGTTAGTTACCCCCTACCCATCATTAAATTTTTGTTTTTTTTAAGAAGACTTGGAAAAAAAGGTGGGACAATTTTCTTTTGCCTGAAAGCATGCTTCCTGAAAACACTCCTGTACAAGAGCGTTTAGGAAGCGTGCTTCCCCAACGCTTCCTTCGGGAGCAGGGGTGAAGGAGGGGGGGGGGGGGGGTGGCGCTCCCACGCAACCTTGGGCCCAAGCATGAAGGCATAGATTTTGGTGGCAAAGTGAAGGGAGTGATTGCAACTTAGCATAAACTAGAATCACGAATATAACCATTGTGAAGGCAAGAGAGACTGCAGAAGCCATTTCAATTGCAGAAAAAATAACTAAAATGGAGTGGGCAACAAACCATTCCAATGTGCTTATAAAAGCTGGAAAGGGGGCAGCCAAGGGATGTTTCCACCATCCAAATCTGCACCTACACTTTGGGAACCAAGCAACCAAGCAAAGAACAAACACAAGCACAAACACATACCAAAGAGATATGTCAAGGCATCTTTTGTTTGCTTCTACTGTGAGAAGAAAGGTTGCAAGGTTGATGTTTGTTGTGCTCTAGCAAAATGAGGATGCCAAACAACCCATGCAGTAGTAGGAACTTTTGCCAGGATTTCATGTTTAGTGGACATTGGGAAGCCAAGTGTTAGAGTCTTCATTCGAAGCTTCATCCAAGGAACCAACCACATTGCCAAAAGAAAAATTGGAGAGTGAAAGGCAAAGGAAAAGGAGTAAGAAATGCGAAGGACCCATGGTAGTAAAAGATGTCATCTGCACCAATGAGATGGACAACATGGCTAAAGAAACAAGTCAACCCATATTCATCCCTTATCTTCAGTATTGCAGCAGAAGCACTCTTTCTTCGAGATATTCTAGAGATTGATGCAGAGATGACTTGGAGGGATTCATTGAAGCTCCATAACAACTGATGAAACAGCCTTGTCCTATGGCAGCAAAAGAGGCAAACACACAACAATAAAGGGAGAAGACAGAGAGCGATTTGAAGCTTTTGGGGACCAAAAGCCCATGAATGGGTGTTGGAAATTTCACCAGAATGACACTTCAATGCAATTAAAAATTTTCACTTTCTTTCTAGAAGGTTCCTCAGATCTTAACCCCATAATTTTTTGCCCTAGGACTGTCGCAAATTAAAGTACAAAACAACAACAAAAGAAGTACAATAATTGAATTTCAAACAGCCATAAACTTCCCAACAATTAAGGAGAAAAGACATCAACCAATGAGATAAGTTTTCAGCCTTTCTAAGGCAACTTATCAAATATTATTCAGATCTAAAAAAGTAAACTTACAACACAAATTACAGTAGTATTACAACAGTCAATTCTTGCTAGCGTATTTGGTTAAGGTGTGGGTCTCATCAGCAAGGTGACCTGAGTTCAATTCCCCTTGGGGGTGAGCCAGTTGGAAGGAGACACCAAAAAATCCATCCTTGCTAAGGGTTTGTGTGGCCTAGGCCGGGTGTGATCCTCGGGTGACTTTGATACCTTAGATGCCCCTGGGTTGTGATTCTTGACTAAGGGTTCATTGCTACCGGCCCTGAGTGACGGGCAATTGAACAAATAAAAAAACAGTAGTATTACAACACTAAAATCAACCCCTTTCTTTAGATGTCAAATCACTTAAAAGTTTGCCCTTTTACTTATGTCCAACCAGCAAGATCATAAATGGATGTAAATAGCAAAATATGAACACATGTAGTTGAAAATTAAATATGATATTGACACAAGAGATGTATGGATGAAAACTTCATATATAAGCTCAATGATGAAGTACATACATCATACCCTCCTCCCAAGGCTACAAAATCCAAACATGCAAAATGGCCTAGCTAGGGTAAATCATCAAACCCTAGCTCCACCAAGAAGAACAAGTGCAAGAACAAAATCCCTCCAACATTGTCTCCAAGGCAACACATACTCATCTTCTCCTCTTCTTCACAAGTTCACCCTAGGGTTTTCTCCCAAAACTATAGTTTCCAATCTCCAAGGGTAAAATCCCAACCCTAGAACTCCAACATGCTCCAAGAAACGCCAAAGAGACCAAGAAACCCTCACACCCGAGAGAGAGAGAGAGGGAAAGTGCACTCCTCTTCTTGGTCGCACTTATACACAAGAGTGAGAAGGAATGCACACACGAGTCATATGCATGAAAGACTCTCTCCTTCCTCTATTTATATGAGAGGTGAGGGAGGCCAACAACACTATGTGGGAACAAACCCTTGCAAGCAACCTAAATGCACACACAAGTCATATGAATGAAAAACTCTCTCCTTTCTCTATTTATATGAGAGGTAAGGGAGGCCAACAACACTATGTGAGAACAAACCCTTACAAGCAACCTACATGAGCCCTTGTAGGATACACAAATGAGGTGTCCACTCTAGAGTACAAGTGTCATGTTCCAATGATGATGTTATGAACAATAAGGAAACTCCACACCGCTATATCTTGAGCCTCCACAAACTCCATCTATCCTCCAAAGCAAAGCACTCCACTAAGGCAGTTATCCCTTGCAAGAATATTGTCGCGTCCCCGATCCATCTCCAAGCCTCTGAACATGAACCCAAGTTGCTAGATGCCATCTTGGGCTTGAATCCCTCCTCCATGATGCACAATAATTCACAACCCCTATAGGGAATTCTCCCACCAAGTGCCCATGTTTCATTTTGTTGCTATGTTCCATTTGTTTCCTGAAAGTGTTTTCCATAGCGAATGAGTTGACCTCTAAATGGGTGCATCCTTTCATTAAATGAATGCGTAAATGATCAAATTCCTGAGTATTGTGTGGGTAGATTTATAATATGCTTGATCATTCTTTAGTTAATGGTGAGGAGAAATATGTGTGTTGATCTAATGAGTTTGTTTAATGAGCTATTCTAACTGGAAATAATTTGTAAGTAATATAGTATGTCCTTGTTTACATGTGTGATGTCTATGACAAATAGTTGTGTGCGCCCCTACTTGTACATAGTTGATTCTTTAGTATGTGTTACAACCCAAATCACCTACAGCATGCTTGTTAGGATATGCCAAAGCAAAGGTGCCATTTTCCATTGTAAAAGGCCAAGACTGGGCTTGATTATGTAAAAGTGGTGGTCTAACAGGGCTCAAGACCCATGGTTTGGTCGTGTTAGGTACTCTTGGTTTTCATTCTAGGAAGTGTTGGCTTAGTGACATTGTTGACTGCCTCTTGATGGGCGGAAGTACCTCATCTTGTTGGGTCGTTTGGGGGGTTGGTGTCTGGTGGTTCTTGGGATGGGTCATTAGGACACATGGCTTAGGTGCTCCTAGCCACACTAATTGTTTTGCTATGTATGAGGTGATTGCGTGTGTAAGGGTTGTCATACCCAGTGTAACACGCCTCCTTTATGCCCACTTGGACCTACTTCTTCATTGTATGACCCCTCCTCTTGGTACATATGTGCTCACATCACCATGACATCATCCTCATTTAGAGAGATTTACCTCGCTAATGGGATGGACATTAAGGTATCTTCTACATTGTTGGGGTTAGTTGGGACATGATATCCTCCTTCGACTCACCACTCCACTTAATCGAAGCGATTTACATCATTTCTATCATTATTTTTAGTCTTTTGTGGCTTAGTCTACAACATGTGGGTGGCAAGCCCTAGTTTTAAGTTATTTTTACTTTTTAGTAAGGTAGTCTCTAAAGTTAAGTCAAGGAAGCCTCATATAAATAAGGCTTCTAACTTTCATTAGTAAACATGGACAAGGGTTCTAGTATGCACTGATTTCTTTTTATCTTGGTCTATTGGAGATTTTGAGCGATGCACACCTCTCTCTTTGGCTTGTGATGAATGGTGAATGGTGAATTTTCTCGGGTTTCTACTATCTTGCAAGGTTGATCCTAAGAATGGTTGTAATAACTTGTGGCTAAAGAAGGACCTAAGAAGTATCTCTTGCTCTCTTTCTTGGTTGATTTTGGTGAGATCTCTCCATTTTCTTGTTTGACGTTGCTTTTGCACCTTGGTCAAGGTAAATTAGGGTTTTTTATTGGCACCTTATTCACTTTGTTTGAGGAGACCTTCCTCTTGAAGGAACACTCCACTGTGAGCCTTGGAGTTCTTGTTTTGCCCTAATTAGGGCTTTTGGCTACTTTGACCTAGTATTGGGTTACTAGCCTCTTGCCCTAGTTGATTGAGTAGAGACGTTGACCTCGATCTCTAATTGCCCTAGTGTTGAAAAGACTAAGGTCATAACACCTTCTCTATCACTCCTTTTTCATCAAAATTCTCTTGTACATTTATTACAAAAATCCAAAAAAAATAAATTAGAAAAGCCCTAAAAGATAGAAAATACATATCTTAAAAATACTTGGAAATTGGAAATTGTGTTCCCACAAAAAAATGCGCCCTAGTTGAATTAATGGTGGAATTTGAAGGGTGTTTCGATCCTGTGGTTGATTTACATGATATTTGTGTCGGATAGGGTTTTGTATTGCAGATCTGTTATTGGAGGTACAACATGTATATGAAGGACTTTTGCTAAGTTTGAAGGCCAAAAAAATGGTTTCTAGACCTATATTGACCCCCAGGGGTTTGGAGGTTAATTGGAGGATGTGTTAAGCGGGGCCACACACTATTTGAGGGCTGTTATAAGGCTCATATCAGATCTGATATTCTATTTTCAGAAATGTTTGGAGGCCTCTCTTTCACCCCACTGCTCATTCTCTGTACCCTATTATATAAGGTACACTTTATACGGTTAGGGTGACATTCTTATAACTGATTTTTATCAAGTTCTCTGAGATATATTCACTGCAAAGTCCTACAACAACAGGAGCAATTTGATGTTATATTTCTTGGGATCTATGATAAACCCCTTTAACTCCATTTCTTTCAATGATATTTAAATTTCACTTTTTTTACATCTTATGGCACTGATCTTCGTGGAAGAGGTTTCGTAGGAAATGTGTTTGTGTATTGTCTAGGGAATCAGAAATATTACTCACCAAGTTCTAAGGGCTGCCCCTTGGTCTTGGGAGTTGAGCTAAACTGTTCAAGATGTTAGTTGTAGAGTCTTTTATCTTTCTAAGTCAGAGGATTGTTTCGATCGTGCGTTGCTGACAGAGTTGATCAACTCTGAACCTTCCAGCTTCGGGGATGTTGCACAACATGACGTGTGGCAAGAGGCTATGCTTGAGGAGTATGACTCCATTATGAAAAACCAAGTATGGAAGGTTGTGCCGAGGCCGCAAGGGAAAAAGGTGGTGGGATCCAGATGGATCTATAAGGTGAAACATGCAACAAACAGAAGCGTGGAGAAGTATAAGGCGCGCTTTTTGGCAAAGGGGTTTTCGCAGAAGGAGGGTATTGATTATGAGGAGACCTTCGCCCCTGTTGTCAGATATTCTTCCATTCGGACCATTATCTCGCTAGCAGCTGAGATGGGTTGGCGTGTCCATCAGATGGACGTCAAGATTGCCTTCCTCAACAGAGTGATAGAGGAGGAGGTATATATTGAGCAACCAGAGGGGTTTGATGTGGAGAACAAGGAGACGCATGTTTACAGACTGCATCGAGCTCTTTACGAGCTCAAGCAGGCTCCTCGAGCATGGTACTTGAGGATTGACAGCTATCTACGGGAGATGGGATTTCAGCGGAGTGAGGTTGACCACAACCTGTACTTCTTGACAGGTGAGGTGCCTCTCATACTGATCATGTATGTGGATGATCTCTTTTTGACAAGAGATGAGAGGTTGATTGGAGACTGCAAGTCCAACCTTGCAGTAGAGTTTGAGATGAAAGACATTGGGTTGATGCATTACTTTCTGGGATTGGAGGTTTGGCAGAGAGATGGATGCTTCTTCATTGGACAAGGGAAGTATGTAGTTGAGATCTTGAAGAGATTCAGGATGGAGGACTGTAAGCTTATGGCCATACCTCTAGTTTCCAACTGGAGGAAGATTGATGCATCAGGATTAGACGAATTTGATCCTACCTTGTATCGTCAGCTTATCGAATCGCTTATATATCTGGTCAACACTTGACCAGACATCAGCTTTGCAGTCAACTCTTTGAGTCAGTTCATGGTGGACCCTCGAAGAGTGCATTGGATGTTTGCGAAGCACATACTTCGCTACATCAGAGATACAGTGGAGTATGGATTGGTTTATGAGCGCAGGGGAGTGTACAATTAGCAGGTTTCATAGATGTTGACTGGACAGGATGTGTAGAGGACTAGAAGAGTTGTTGTTTCAGCATAGAATCAAGGGTTGTCTCTTGGTTCAGCAGGAAGTAGAAGTCACCTGCATTGAGCTCAGTAGAGGCTGAGTACATGGCAGCCAGCATGGCTGCTTATGAGGGTATGTGGCTGAGGAAGTTACTTGCAGGGTTGTTCGAGTGTGAGCTAGAGGCTACAATAGTTCACTGTGATAATTAGAGTGGCATCGGGCTATCTGAGAATCCAGTGTTTTATGACCGAAGCAAACACATAGACATCAGGTACCACTTCTTCAGAGATTGTGTTCAAAGGGGAACCATTTGGTTGGAGTACATATAGACATATGAGCAGGTGGCGGACATGTTCACCAAGGCACTTTGCAGACAGAGCTTTGTGAAGTTCAGAGATAAGTTGGGGTTGCTACCGAATCCCTTCCTTGTTGAGAGGGAATGTTAAACTAGCAACAACAAGGAAGGTCTTCCTGCATGCATGTGTTCTTGCATGCAGAAGACTTAAATTAGGAAACCAGTTGTTGTATTTAATTTACTTTTCCTAAGTTTACTTTGGAAAATAAATTAAAGTGATCTAAATTAACTTTAGTGAAACACTAGTTAAAGTGAAAGTGAAATTAGGGTTTTCGTTTTACCTAAAGTTATAAACAAGAGATCAATTGGTGGAGAGGACACACACACTTGTATTTCGACACAGACAGGGAGAGAAAGTCAAACAAAGGATTTAGCTGAGAAGACGGAGGATCGACCAGCAGGATCACCGAGCTTCGTACAGCTGGGTCGTACCCTCACACAGGAGGGTGTTGAGGTTTAGCTGGGATTTGCCCAATGATTTTGTCGTGTAGCTGCATTTCCAAGTTTGGGTGAATTTGCAGTGATTGTAATGTTCCATATTTTCTCATAATTAAATCTATATCTGACTGCTGCATCGGTTTTCCCATCTTGGGTTTATCTGGGGGTTTCCATACCCAAAATAATTGTCATTATTGTGATGTGATGTTGTGATTTATTTCTTAGTTTTATATTTCGTTGCATACTGTAAAAGATATTCATGTGTGGTTATCAGTAGAGATCTTACATGCACTATTAGCCCTAGTTTGAATTTTAAAGGAAAATTTTATATGGTATCAGAGCTCTGGTGAGCTAAAGCTGAGAGATTTGCAGCAGCAGTGATAGATCTAGGGCATATCTATAGGAAGACACAAACCTAGACATCCAGATCTAGGGTTTGACAGGTAACACTTCACAATGGCCATGCAATTAAGAGTTGAGGATAGACTTTAGGGTGCTCAGAACTTTCCTACATGGAAAGAAAGGATCACAAGGATCCTGAATGTCAGTGATGTCGAGGAGCACATTGACTCCACGAAGGTTGCACCCACTGATCTGACAGATCTAGCAGCTTGGAAGAAGATTGATTCCAGAGCCATGCTGATTATCATGGATGGAGTGAAGGACCATATAGTCCCTCACCTTTCTGGTTAGAAGACCACAGTAGAGATGTGGAAGGCTTTGGAGAGTATGTACCAAAGCAAGAACGAGAACCGGAAGATGGTGTTGCAAGAGAGGATGCGCAACACCAAGATGGCCAAGGGAGAATTAGTGGTGCCTTATCTCAAGAGGCTCACACAGATCAGGGATGAGCTTGGAGCCGTTGGCTCTAAGACTGGTGATGAGGAGCTAGTTCAGATAACCCTCAATGGATTCTCTAAGCCATGGGACACCTTTGTCAAGGGTGTGGTGGCTAGGGAGAATCTCCCTGATTAGCAAAGACTTTGGGATGACTTTGTGCAGGAGGAGACTCACATGGGTCAAGGATGAGGCTCATCCAGCAGTGCCCCACAGATTGTAGATGAGGAGGCTCTATCCATTACAGGGAAGAGCAAGGGGAAGGCAAAGAGGATGAAGGATGGTAAGAAGAACCTTGACGTGTCAAAGATCAAGTGTTTTCGGTGGCCAGAGAGGAAGAAGAAGAGTAACACTCAAATTGATGGATCTGCAGTGGTGAAGTTCAGCAGGAACTTCGATGAGGAGTTTTGCTTGATAGCTTGCATGGCAGCCTCCACAAGGAACAACATATGGTACATCGACGGTGGAGCATCTAGTCACATGACTGGACATAAGAGATTCTTCATAGACGTGCAGGAGGGTGGAACAGGGATCCATGTTGAGCTGGGTGATGATGCACGGTATCAGGCGCAAGGAGTTGGCACTGTTTCATTTTAGAGGGAGTTTGGAAAACCCCTCAGTTTTGCTGATGTGTTGTATGTTCCAGGACTGACCAAGAACCTTATATCAGTCTCCACTTCGGAGGACAAGGGATACAAGTGAAGTTCCATGACCATAGAGTATATATCGAGCCCAAGGGGTCAGATGGGAGCTTCGATTAGCTGATTGGCAGGAGGAGCGGGAAAGTGTACAAACTACACTTTGAGCCTGCAAAGCCTCTAGTCAGCAGCAGCAGCAGTCAGGGTGAGTTGTGGCATAGGAGGATGGCACACTTACGCCATGGAGCACTGAAGCATTTGAGACAGGCAGTCATTGGAGTTCCTCGGGTACAGGAGGAAAAGCATAACCACTGCAAGGGTTGTGCTTTGGGGAAGAACATCAGGAAGTCTTTCCCAAAGAGTGAGCACAAGTCTAAGGAGCCCTTGGACTTGGTGTATTATGATGTATGCGGACCTATGAGTGTCCATTCGTTCAATGGTTACAGTTACTGCGTAACCTTCATTGATGACTATTCCAGGAAGACCTAGATCTATTTCCTGAAGGCCAAGTCAGAGGTCTTTGAGAGGTTCAAGAGTTCAAAACTCTCGTGGAGAACCAAACAGGAAAGAAGATTCGGGTGTTGAGGATAGACAACGGGGGTGAGTACACTTCCAATGAGTTCATGGAGTGTTGTTCAGCTATGGGGATCAAGAAGGAGCACATTGTGCCCCATACCCCACAACAGAATGGAGTTGCAGAGCGGAAGAATAGGACTATGGTTGGAGCATCCAAGGCCATGCTATTTGATCAGGGATTACCATTTTTCCTCTGGATCGAGGCATTCAGGACTACAGTATACATTCAGAACAAGTGTCCCCACGCAGCTTTGGGGAGAAAGACACCAGAGGAGGTCTTCACAAGCACCAGGCCAGATGTGAGTCACATTCGCATATTCGACAGTGTCTACTATTGTCATGTTCATGCTCACAATAGAAAGAAGTTGGACCCTTCTGGAGAGAAGGAGTTACTTGTTGCTTACAGCGAGATTTCGAAGGCATATAGAGTTTACATTCCTGCTCGCAGGGAGGATCAATGTGAGCAGGGATATCTAGTTCGATGAGGGCAAGGCCTTGTAGAGGTCTCTGGACTTACCAGCAGAGTAGCAGCCAACACAGGAGTCGGGGGTTAACTTGGAGGAGCCAAGTGTACAGGTATAGGTACAAACATAGAGCACAGGTTCTGGTGGTCAAAGGGAGTGGACAGGATCCTACAGTCATTGACTTGGAGGATGAGCTGCAACAGGAGACAGATATCTAGCAGCCGCAACAAGTTGACACTAGGCCAAGGCCTAAGTGGTTTAGATCCACAATACAGGATTCTAGGCAGGTTGATCCCCCACAGAGATCTTTCAGATGGAGTGTATCACCAGAGAGGCTTAGTTATATGGCACTGATGACAGAGTTGATCTACTCTGAACCTTCCAGCTTCAGGGAGGCTGCATAACATGATGTGTGGCAGGAGGCTATGGTTGAGGAGAATGACTCCATTATGAAAAACCAGGTATGGGAGGTTGTGCCGAGGCAGCAAGGAAAAAAGGTGGTGGGATCCAGATGGATCTACAAGCTGAAGCATGCAGCAGACGAAAGTGTGGATAAGTACAAGGCGTGCTTCCTGGCAAAGGGATTTTCACAAAAGGAGGGTATTGATTATGAGGAGACCTTCGCCCCTGTTGCCAGATATTCTTCCATTCAGACCATTATCTCACTAGTAGCTGAGATGGGTTGGTGTGTCCATCAGATGGACGTCAAGACTTCCTTCCTCAATGGAGTGATAGAGGAGGAGGTATATATTGAGCAGCTAGAGGTGTTTGATGTGGAGAACAGGGGGATGCATGTTTGCAGACTGCATCAAGCTCTTTACGGGCTCAAGCAACCTCCTTGAGCATGGTACTCGAGGATTGACAGCTATCTACGGGAGATGGGATTCCAGCGGAGTGAAGTTGACCACAACCTGTACTTCTTGACAGGTGAGGTCCCTCTCATACTGGTCCTGTATGTGGATGATCTCTTTTTGATAGGAGATGATAGGCTGATTAGAGACTGCAAGTCCAACCTTGCAGTAGAGTTTGAGATGAAAGACCTTTGGCTGATGCATTACTTTCTGGCCTTGGACGTTTGGCAGAGAGATGGATGCTTCTTCGTTGGACAGGGGAAGTATGCAGTTGATATCTTGAAGAGATTCAGGATGGAGGACCATAATCCTCTGGCCATACCCTATTTTCCAACTGGAGGAAGATTGCTGCATCAGGAGCAGACGGATTTGATCCTACCTTGTATCGTCAGCTTATCGGATCGCTTATGTATCTGGTCAACACTCGACCAGACATCAGCTTTGCAGTCAACTCTTTGAGTCAGTTCACAGTGGACCCTCAAAGAGTGCATTAGACGGTTGCAAAGCACATACTTCCCTACATCAGAGGTACACTGGAGTATGGATTGGTTTATGAGCACAGGGGGAGTGTACAGTTAAATGGTTACACAGATGTTGACTGGACAGGATGTGTAGAGGACCGGAAGAGTACTTCAGGTTGTTGTTTCAGCATAGGATCAAGGGTTGTCTCTTGGTTCAGCAGGCGGTAGAAGTCAGTTGCATTGAGCTCGGCAGAGGCTGAGTACATGGCATCCAGCATGGCTGCTTGTGAGGGTATGTCGCTAAGGAAGTTACTTGCAAGGTTGTTCGAGTGTGAGCTAGAGGCTACAGTAGTTCACTGTGATAATCAGAGTAGCATCAGGCTATCTGAGAATCCAGTGTTCCATGACCGGAGCAACGACATAGACATCAGGTACCACTTCTTGAGAGATTGTATTCAAAGGGGAATCATTCGGTTGGAGTACATACAAACAACTGAGCAGGTGGTAGACATCTTCACCAAGGAACTTTGCAGACACAGCTTTGTGAAGTTCTGAGATAAGTTGGGGTTGCTACCGAATCCCTTCCTCGTTGAGAGAGAATGTTAAACTAGCAACAACAAGGAAGGTCTTCTTGCATGCATGTGGTCTTGCATGCAGAAGACTTAAATTAGGAATCAAGTTGTATTTAATTTACTTTTCCTAAGTTTACTTTGGAAAATAAATTAAAGTGATCTAAATTAACTTTAGTGAAACACTAGTTAAAGTGAAAGTGAAATTAGGGTTTTTGCTTTACCTAAAGTTATAAAAGAGAGATCAATTGGTGGAGAGAACACACACACTTGTATTCCGACAGAGATAGGATACAGATAGGGAGAGAAAGTCAGGCAGAGGATTTAGTTGGGAAGACGGAGGAGCGAGCAGCAGGATCACCGAGCTTCGTACAGCTGGGTCGTACACTCACACAGGAGGGTGTTGAGGTTTAGCTGGGATTTGCCCAGTGATTCTGCTGTGTAGCTGCATTCGCCAAGTTTGGGTGAATTTGCAATGATTGTAACGTTCCATATTTTCTCATAATAAAATCTATATCTGACTGTTGCACCGATTTTCCCATTTTGGGTTTTTCTGGGGGTTTCCATACCCAAAATAATTGTGTCATTATTGTGATGTGATGTTGTGATTCATTTGTTAGCTTTATATTCTGTTGCATACTGTAAAAAATATTCATGTGTGGTTATCAATAGAGATCTTGCATGCACTATTAGCCCTAGTTTGAATATTAAAGGGAAATTTTACAAAATTGCCTTATAAACTGTTGTAATTTCGTAGTCAATCTGAACCATTCATCATTAGGTTACAGATTTGACGGTAGAGATTGTGTTTGTGTAAGTTTTCCCTAGAAGGCAACCCTCTTTTAAAGAGGGCATTGTATTATAGCTATGTAGAGTGTATTTGTGAAAGATCATTGTGATTGTGGGAGAGACCGTGAGAGAGTGAAGAGGAGGTTGCAGATGTGTTGTTCCTCCGTGGATGTATCCCATATCTGGTGAACTCATGGTTGTCGGAAGCTTCTAATCCTGCCCTACTTCTGCTTCCACCATGCTCGTACTCCTGCCTCTTCGGGGAAAACTTTAAGCCTAGAATTTAGCACTCCCAAGCTACTACTCCCACGCTCTGCTCCTAAATATTTTTTATAACACCGGTCACACCTTCCACTTTGCTCACGCTCTGCTCCACGCTTTGGCAACGTTGGGTGAACCACGTGTATTAGTGTCTCTCTTGTATTGTTCTCTTATATGTTTTATTTCTGCATTTATTTTATTTTATTGCTCTGCAATACTGTTTTCTAACACAAGAAGCTAGGATGTGGTGACATTGGGCTCTAGCTTCTCTTGTGTTTGCCACTCGTTGCACCGCAATGCGTGACTTTATTGTGGGTGCTATTTTGAGCAGTAACACTGTGAACAAATGTGTGAATCCTTGTTCACATGGATGTAATGTGTATGAACTAATTGTGACTGCTAATTCATAATGCCCCTATTGGATTGGTGATACATTAGTCATATTATTAGTGTTTATGTTTGTAATTTGTGATAACAACTCACTTTAGGTTAGGGTCACTTGAGTGAGTATAGGGAGGGATAGCTACATACTCCTATTTGGTAGGAGAAGATAATTTGAATAAATAACTCTCTCTTCAATTGAATATATTGGATCTATAGTATTTTCAATAGGAAAAGCGTCGAAGTAAGCCCCTCCCATGCACCAACTGAATGGAAGTTATTAAAAATGTAACTTTGTCTTTGTAGTTTAGTGAGACACTGAATTTTTAAAAACATGAATAGATGGTAGAGGTGAAATTATATTTAACTATTAAGAAATAAATTATAAGAGTGACATTGTCATTTTAAGGGGATTTATATAGTTATGCCCTTAATGTAAACTTATTAAGGAATGACTTCATGTCTTTATATATATCTATGTTACACCAAATTTTTGGTACATGAGGACTTGTCCACAATGCATTTAGAGACTTCTCAAAAACACTTCAGGGGACAATAGGGTACATCATTGGTAACATGTAGACCCTGCCCCTAATATATAAATATTAGCATTAATAATACATACTTGATTCATACTTGAATGACAATACATGGCAATCCC
Organism: Pseudotsuga menziesii; assembly: GCA_001517045.1. Classification (NCBI taxonomy): domain Eukaryota; kingdom Viridiplantae; phylum Streptophyta; class Pinopsida; order Pinales; family Pinaceae; genus Pseudotsuga; species Pseudotsuga menziesii. The sequence goes on along the minus strand of LPNX010700575.1, from coordinate 167,944 downwards.
TGTTCAGTGTCAAGTCCAATGGAAACTGCTACAAATCCACTGCTATCATGAGTTTTCACTGTTCAGTGACTAAACCACTGCCCAATAATAACAAATTGGTGGCTCAACACTGGCAAATGATTGTTGTGATTTATTATTGTAATTGTCTAGGGTTAATACCTTGCAGGAGGGTTGGTGGGACCATGTAAAAAAGGGAGGGAAACTACTAATTAGGTTTTATGGCTTTTTAGAAAAAAAACATTCTAAATAATGGGTGCCATGTGTGGGTACTTCTACGTGTCCCTAAGAGCATAGGGCACTTTTGTGCATATCCAAATGTGGGAAATGCAAATTTTGTGTACCCTTTGGAGTAACCAATGTACTGGGTACTTATGGGCCGTACCTGGTATGTATCTAATGTACCCGGTATGGAGTTACTGTACGAAATGTGTACCTAAGGGTTAGCTGGATGCACCTATGTTACATTGATATATAGTGTGTTGAAGTGTTAACAAGAGAGAAGTTGTGTTGATGATTGTGACTACATGACTTCCTATTTGTCTACGAGTTAATATATAGTAACATGTAGAAGACTCTACTTAGGAAGTTGATCATTCTTGGTCATTTATAGTCTCCTACGAAGTCCACATAATGATCCTTTGTACTTGCATGTTATAATAATAAGAGGCACACTTCATTTCTATACATGGTTGTCTATTCTTCTTCTGTGCTCTTTAATGAAGTTCCCAACCCTGAATCTTCTACTATTTACATCTGCGCATGAACATCTCACCTTAAATAGATGCAACAACGCAAAAAGACTAGTGCCATTCTGACACATCCCTCTTTCCAAAATCAAAGAAATTCTAAATATAATAAAAATGACACATTTAAGCAAAGAGAGTGGTAAACATGACATCCTAGAAATACTACTATAACTCCCAGTGGTTTTATTTCAATTTCTACAATATACAAATAATTTATTCTTTGTTGTAAAAGGCTTTATTCTCAATAAACTTCCTTTTGGAGTTTGGTATAAAGTTCTAAACTCGATATATTACATTTTGAGTTCATCTTGTTTGGTTTCTTTTTCTAGTTTAATTCTTCCTTTCTTAAATTTCAAGCTTTTTATTTGGTTTCCTATGCATTGATCAGGCTATACGTTGGTTTATGTTTTGCAGTAACCTCTATGGCATTTCTGGTTGGTCTAGCAGGCTTCTTTTTTATGCTTTCTCCAGCTAGCAACCCTGTTTTATACAATGATGACATTACTAATTGCAAGTGCTGGTCTGGTTTTTGCAAATGGAAATCTAACGTATGACACAACTTTAGGAGGTGATCGAAGCATTAGTCTTACCTTGGTAGAAATTGTAGCGTTCTTTTCATTTTCAAAGGTTTTTTGGAAAAATGATAAGGGTAGTGTTAGTGAAAAATATGCGTCTATAGTTTAAAGACAGGTTTCTGTTTTTATGTTATGCCCTTTCCCGTTTCTTTGTTGCAAATTGCAATGGAAATGTTGAAATACTTAGATTTCCAAGTTTTGTGAAAACATAAAACTTTTGTTTCATTAACTTCTTTATTGTTGCATCTTGAGATTCGTAAAATATGCAAATGAGTTTTACGAGTGTTTAAAATAGAACCTTGATCATACTATTAATTAGTAGAAGAAAGATGGGGCCCATATTATTTCTCCTTTATAGTTGTGGTGTATATCAAAGACCATTTTCAGTGGAACAAACTCGAGAGTTGGATCCCATAGTATGTGCATCCTTAGTGTTTGTGGTGCATATCAGAGGCCTTTTTGGAGGGATCAAAATCACTAGTGGCAATTCAAAACATGATTTCTGAAGGTGTAAAAGTTCAATCCCGAAAGCAGAGTGCAATGTTTGACTGGTTGGGAATGCCAGATATTTTTCTGGTTGTATTCCAGTACTATATAGAGAATATGGCCATATCTTGTAAATTCATATTCTAGACAACACCATTAAAACTATGTATAGATGATAACTTCGAGAGTTGTGGGGTTGACTAAGCACCTCATACATGCATTGTCAAACAGCTTTCCATGGCTTAAGATTACTTGAGATTTATGAATGTCGAGAATCTTATTTTGGCTGTATAATCACTGCAGAAGTTATATGTTTGTTGTTAAAAGTTATTAAGCAATAACATGTTTTAGGTGAAGTGTATAGAATTTTCCAAATAATGATTCAAGTGAAGTAGGTTCTTTTTGTATCAAAATCTTTATTTGCCATGTTTGTATGAGATAATCTTAAGGGGCATATTATAAATAAAACCTTGGGAACTTTAAATGTTTTGACACAAGATCTTGTAGCATAGTTTTTCCAATTTCAAGGCTTTTGCTCTCTTAAATAAAACCTTGGGAACTTTAAATGTTTTGATACAAGATCTTGTAGCATAGTTTTTCCAATTTCAAGGCTTTTGCTCTCTTCCTTCACATATCTTAATAGTGAAAAAATATTTCACACTATAGACAAAGAAATTTTTGAATTGTACATGTGAAGTCTGTTTGCAAGATTAGATGACCTGGTTGGGTTTCAAACCTCGCGACACTATACAAAACATCATAGAGGATACACTCAATTCAGAAATTTAATGGGGAATATATGGAACTAAATTAGAACTTGAGATTTATGAATGTCGAGAATCTTATTTTGGCTGTATAATCACTGCAGAAATTATATGTTTGTTGTTAAAAGTTATTAAGCAATAACATGTTTTAGGTGGAGTGTATAGAATTTTCCAAATATTATTCAAGTGAAGTAGGTTCTCTTTGTATCAAAATCTTAATTAGCTATGTTCGTATGAGAGAATCTTAAGGGGCATATTATAAATCAAACCTTGGAAACTTTATATGTTTTGATACAAGATCTTGTAGCATAGTTTTTCCAATTTCAAGGTTTTTGCCCTCTTCCTTCGCATATCTTAATTGTGAAAAAATATTTCACACTATAGACGAAGAAATTTTTGAATTGTACATGTCAAGTCTGTTTGCAAGATTAGAAGAGTTGGTTGGGTTTCAAAAATGGCGACACTTGAATTAAGTCAAAAAATGTGGATAAGATAGATCACATACAAAACATCATAGAGGATACACTCAATTTAGAAATTTAATGGGGAATATATGGAACTAAACTAGTGAAATATTGTTGTCGATTTATATACAGTTTCAGTATAGATATTGCTATAAAATGTTGAGTTTTAATGGTTATACAAGATCTTAAAATATTTATCATCATAACATCATAACCATATGCAATAGGATCACTGAAAGATAGACAAGCGCAACACAAAAGAAAGACACAAATTTTATCCCTGGAAACCACAAGGAAGAAAACCCAACAACTTTTTTAGTATAGATTCGTCACTTAGTACAATGTCAGACAAATATAGAAAACCCAAAGATAAGATGTCTTTTGTTGTTGCTTCTTCTTCTTCACCAATGAACTTGTCTTTCTCTTCCTTGGAGCAAACTTCCTTGAGCTTGCAGTGTGTTCAAATGAGGGAAGACACCTCCCTATTTATATTGATCATGTGTGTTACCTTTTGGTCCAACAGGGATGACTTGTGGACCTAACTAGGCCAACTTGTCCTTGTTGAAGACCAAAAATACATTTTAGAATATTCTTTTGGGAACTATTGCCCCAACTTACAAAGAAGGTTTTACCTTGACCCTTACATGACCAATTACATTAATGACACCTTTGGATCGAAGAGAAAACATCCTCGAAAGGAGGTATACTAAAAGTACAACAAAATATTATAATAATGATACAGATGATACAATGAAGAATATCTTTCGAAGTTACATTTACAACAACGCTCCCTCTTAACAAGGAAGGTATTCTTCAAACCCAGTCATCACCACAACTGGACGTAATCTCTATAGATCATCATTACTTTGGATCATCGTCGCTTGATCGTCATCACTGGGTCCGCATCACTCTGGATCATCATCACGACTGCAGTAGCTCTCATCTCATCGACCATTGACTAGTAACATCTCTCAAATCTATACATCTTCAGAAGTTCTACAAAGCCAACGCTTTTTCATGTTGGACGTAGGCCTAGATCTCATCTAGGGCTTCATCAACTACGAGGCCAGCCCTCTTTCATGTTGGATGTAGGTCAACATATACATACAGTGCCAACCCTTTTTCATGTTGGATGTAGTCAACATATACATACAGTGCCAGCCCTTTTTCATGTTGGATGTACATATCTGCGGTGCCAGCTCTTTTTCATGTTGGATGTATATATCTGCAGTGCCAGTCCTTTTTCATATTGAATGCCTTTGCAAGGTCAATCAATTTTCATACTAAATGCGGATCTGTGCATTGCCAATCCTTTTTCATACTAAATGCGGATCTTTATAGTGCCAATCATTTTTCATACTGAATGCGGATCTTTGCAATGCCAGTCCTTTTTCATACTGGAAGCCTTCGTAGAGTCTGTCCTTTTTCATACTGAATGCGGATCTTTGCAGTGCCAGTCCTTTTTCATACTGGATTCCTTTGCAGGTTCAGTCATTTTTCATCCTAATTGCGGATCTTTGCAGTGCCAATCCTTTTTCATACTGGATGTCTTCGCAGGGTCAATCCTTTTTCATACCGAATGTGGATCTCTGTAGTGCCAGTCCTTTTTCATACTAGATGCAAGCCTAGCTCTACTAGGACTTCAACATCTATAAAGCCAGTCATTTTTCATACTGGATGTAGTCCTTGCTCCAACTCTACAGAGCCAGTCTTATTTCATGCTGGATGTAGGTCCGAATCCAACTAAGACTTCATCACTTCTATGAGAAAGCCATCAAGTAGGTATAGCCCAGGTCCTCATTTTACATTGCCCAAGCAATAATCGACGTCTCCTACTGTCATCCTGTCGTATCCAGATCATCTCATCATATCGTATGCCTCCATTACGTCCCCAAGACAACCTACATCTTCCACCCTGTGGAGATCAGCCCAAGAGCATACATGACATCGTCTATATAGAGAGCATCACAAGTGCCTATATCACATCCCTCTGACAACTTGCGTCTTCTTGACTTGTGGAGAGCAGACCAAGATCACACACCTGTGTCTTCCAAACATGTAGAGAGCAGCCTAGGTGCACTTGTGTCTTTTAGACATATCACATCACTTACCTCTTTCGAGGAACATCGATCTGGATAACACCAAGCTTCTCCCTGAAGTACTCGAACTTTACTCTCGTTAACGGCTTGGTTAACACATCAGCTATCTGCTCATTTATCGTCACATATTGAAGCTTCATTGCTCCTCTCTGCACCATATATGGGATATAGAGATACTTGATCTCGATGTGCTCCGACTTGTCATGATATACATAAGTCATCTCTAACTCAACATCGAACAATCACACAAGTAGCTTCCAAAGCTACACAACCTCGGAACTTGTTGAACAAGTGCTACGCTCGTTTGCTTCTTGTTACACCAAAAAATCATGCTAGACTTCAACACGTGCTTTGCCGCAACCATGTGAACATGTCTCGGCTCCACCATGTACTGACACAAAATGTTCTCTACAAAACATATATGCGACCTCGTGTTCGTCAAGTATAGCAATGAACCAAGTATATGTTTGTAGATTGTGGCATCCACTGTCTCTGAAGTAGGATCATGTAGCAATTTCAAGTTCAATTCCATCGGTGTAGCCATAGCCTCACAATCCAACATTGCAAACTACTTCCCGATCATGACCGCATATTTTCCTTAGCCAAGGAAAATCTCCTCTAGATTTTGCCAAACCTCTAATCCCAAGAATCATGTCAAGATTCTTGAACTCTGAGATCTAATTGGTCACTCCCTCTAAAGCGGAGCACCATCCTCCCTCTGCATCTTGTACTCTTAGCATCGAGTCATTGAAGTGACAGGTAGCTTCCTCTGTAGCTGATCTTTTGTGTATCCATCTATGTTATCTCTCAAGGTCACTGGATACCAATATCCTATATCTCAAACTTTGTTGAAAATTCCTCTTGCACCCATCTATGAGCTTCTCGTCCTCTGTTGGATTCCATCTTCAACCTTGTAGCAAAGGTTGAGATCTCCATCACTCTAGGTGATCCTCAAGTTCCTCATATAATTGTATGTGCTATCCCATGGGTTCCTTCTGAGCCTTTACAAAGCCTTCTGCACAAATGTGGTTTTATGCTTGATATGCACTTCTACTTCACTAAAGTGTGTCTAGTCCATGGAGCATCATATTTTTCTTCATCTTTGATGATCTCTCGTGCCCAAGATGGTCTTCATCTCTTGAGGCGGATCTACTGCTCTCTGTGGTTCGGTGATATCATGATTCTTATATTCATCTTAAACTCTTTCTTTCGTCACAGTGTCTCTGATCATGGGAGCTTCAGGTTCCTCTTCATGTACTTTGTTCGAGTGAATCTTTTGGTTGAACCATCATCACGTGTTCTTCGGAACAAGCCTCATCATTATCTTGTAGGTGATGTTCATTTTTGTACCTAGGAAAGTGCTCCCCTGGTGACTTTTGCCTAAGTCATAAAAATGGGAAATTTAAAGTCACCCTTGCAATTAATAACTTGAGATAAGTTTTAATTTTCGCTTTAGACAATAAAGTGACTTTTTGATAAATTTAAGTGAGGTGAGTGAAACTAATTTTGGAGAGAATTAAAAGCGCAGTTAATCTCATCCAACCATCTAATCCAACTTTGTGCCCTTGAATTAGATGACTATTCAACTTCCTCATTTAGTCACCGAAAAGGTAAGGGAAGGAATTATGGTCTCATTCTTTTTTTCCATGAGTTGGAGAGCAGAGAAGGAGAAAAAATTGCAGGTTTAGAGAAACCAATTAGGCACATTTCCCAAAATTGTACAACAATAGTAATTGCATTTCTGTATAACATGCTTCCTGAGGCAATTTTTGGACACAAAATTCGAGGTGGTCTGTCTAGTCAGTGCAAATCTGTATATTTTGTATAGACCAGCAGGTGGGCACGAAAATCGAGGTCCATACAGTTTGTACAGTACAACAGTGGACACGAAAATTGCAATAGTCCCTATAGTCATTTTGACATGTTTTTGAAGACATTTGGTAGGTAGAAAATTTGACTATGAAATCTATGAATTTATTCAACTTGTTGAGCACTGTGTTGGAGATAAGTTCGTCTCTGATTTTTGTTGTACTTTATTTTCACTAGAGAAAAAAATTCTCTCTCAAGCACAGGTTTTCCTCGGAGGTTGGGGTTTTGACGGGGTCATTTGACCAAAATTCTGAGTCTGATTTTTTTTGTGACTGTTTTTATTACTATTAAAAGTTTTTAAAATTCATGTGTTCCATTCATATTTGTTTATGAGAAATGACTTAATTTGCAGCAGAAAGTAAATTGGCTTGGGCATTAAACAATGAGAATATGATAATGGTGGCTTGAAACCGAGTTGGGGAGATGAGATAAAAATTTACATGGTATCGGAGTTGAGTTAGAGAAAGAGCAGAATTTTATATAGTGAAAAATTTCAGACTGTGAGTGAATTCTTTTGTCAATAGGCATCACCTTGTTGAGACTTGAATTTGTTGAAATATTGTAACTTCGAAGAATATTCTATTTGTATCTTTTGTGGTCCCCAATGGTCCTACCGGGAGAACCACTTGTATTACTTTGTACCTCGATGCTTCTAATCGGAAGAACTAATAAGAGTCATGAAGTAGTCCCCTCTAATTGTAAAGATGGGTCATCAGCACCCCAGTGTGGTTACTTGAGCCTACATGTGTAACTCGAGCCTACATGTCGGATGAGTTAATTAAAGTGAACGGATGAATATAAATAAAGGTGTAGCACTCATCATTTGAAGCACACACTCTCACTTGTGTAGCGCATTAGTGGAGAAGAAAAGAGTAGCTGGAAAAGGAGGAGGATCAGGCTTTGATCTCCTTGTTGGTTTTATCTTTTATATTTTGGGGCATTTATATTGAGGAAGCTTTTGCTGGGTTTTTCCCTTTAGGGTTTTTCCAGGATAAATCTTTGTGTTCCTTTTGTATGGTTGTGCTTGTCTATCTTTCAGTGATCATGTTTATATGTTTTTGTTATGAAAATGAAATGAAATACTGATATATTAGCTAAGCATATGAAAATTCAGCATGGTATCAGAGCCACCCTGAAAAGAAGACATTGTGCAGCTACAGAATCTAGGGCTTCTAACTTTTGGGTTCTCTCTCCACAATCGATCGGCAAAAGAAGGCTAGGCTGACTCTCCATTGAAGGGCGCATCTCTCTGTCGAAGCGGAATTCAATTCCGAGCATTTTCAGTTTTCGGTGTGGGACATTAGGGCTTCTTGCAGAAGAAATTTTTTTGAGTGAGCTTGGCATAGGATTGCTCTCCTCATCAAAATCAAAGTTTAGAGACCTGGATCAAGATTTTTGGTTGGGTGAAACTCGGGAAAGTCAAACCCTAGTTTGACCCCAAGCTAGAAAAACCCTAAATACTAAAACTGCTAAGTTTTGGTATATCCGCTATATCCCGAGATTGGTGAAGGTTCAGGAGCTGAAAATTGCAGAGGCCAAAGATAAAATCCCGATGTTCACTGTGTCCAAAAACCAGCCTCAGATTCGCTATATTCTGGGAGATATGATCCCTCCAAGTTAGGGTTCCAGCCTCTTCCAAAATTCATCCCTAAACAGGACACCTGGGGAGAATTGCTATAGCTTTGGCTACAGAAATCCAAATGGAATTCCTGAAGATGTTTCAGAAAAAGCACGGACTGTACTTTCTGTGGTCCGAATTTCAAAATCAGAAGATGAAACAGTGACACGTTGCAGGCTGTACAACTTCGTTGTTCTGAACAGTCCTGTAACAGGTCACCTTGGGAAAAGGATCATAAATCCCAATTGGTGAAACCAATTCTGATGAAACCTGTGGTGTTGGATCAGAGAAGTGCGAGGTTACCTCAGTGCAAAATTTCAGACACAAAGGAGTAGTAATTTCGGAGATATCACAGAAACAGTGACAGACATTTCTGTAGAAGAAATTGGAAAACTAGGGCTTCCTGTTCAGAGAGCTTCCCTCCACTGTTTTCAGAAAATGAGTACATTGGACAGCTCCATTTGAAGAGATCTATCTTTCTATCCAATCATATCTGAAAGATTCCAAGTTTTGAAAATTAGGGTTTCTCTAACAAACCCTAGATCAGCCAGCTCCGGAAGCAGGACAGACACCTCAAATCGGTAAGATCTAATCTTTTGCTATTTGCATTTGAGGTTCTCATTTCAAAGTGATCTATCACATCAGCTTGATGATAAGCTTGGTGAAGTTGACAACTTCCGAGTATGGAAGTATTTGATCTCTCTGAAGAAAATGAATTGGACACTTATATGAGTAGAGAGGTTCCAGTTCTAGAGGGAGATGAGCCTCAAAGCCTTACACCAAAAGAACTTGGTCAAGGCCAAGAAGATCATTGTTGATTCAGTCACAAATCAACTTGTACCACAAGTGTCTTCCCTAAAGACACCGAAAGAGATGTTTGATTCCTTGACCAAGCTATTTGAAGGAAAGAACATACATCAAAAGATGACCTTAAGAAACAGGTAAAAGAAGAAGTGAAGAATGCAGGAGTGGTGATAGCCACCTTGAATAGCCTTCCAGGATCATGGGATTCATTCATGCGAGGAATGTGTGCCAGAAGGAAATGATTACTTTCAGTCGACTCATAAGAAGAGAAGAGAAGATGGGAGCAACTGAAGATCAAGCTCTCACCATTCAAAAAAGATCTCTCAAGCGATGAGGAATGTAAAGAACTCAATTCTTGAAGAATCTCTTATCCATCTTATCATTTGGATAAGAAATGATGATGTCATGAATGAAAAAGATGATGAAGTAGAAGGATTAAGAAGGAGTCTACCCACGAAACGAATAAAAGATAAGTATTCAATTGTCATTGCATGATATTGTTTTGTTATGCATTTGATTATATTTTGTTGATGTGTTATGCATGATAGACTGTTTGCATTAATGACAGTATATTATTAATATGCATGTGATGGGTAAGTAGCTCATGGTGCTATACATCTCTCCATTGCTACTTATCTAGAATGAAACCTCTTTATTGGATTAGTGCACAATCTCAATGATGTCATGGTAAAGATGGAATGCATCTAGAAAGTTTTCGTGAGATATGGATGAATGTTGTATTGACTAAACAGTTGCATGATGCATAAGAATTTGTCGTTATGCATATGTTTTATGAAATAGTCCTAATCATGCAACTGGTGCATTTGAATTATAGGAAAGGTCATGTACAACCTCCTATAAGAAAAGAAGGATGAGACTTGTTCCGAAGAACAAGTGATGACAATTCAAGATTCACTCCAATAAACATGAATCTGAAGCTCCCATGTTCAGAGACACCATGACGAAAGAAAGAGCTTCAGAGAGCGGTAGATCCACCTCAAAGGATGAAGACCACCATGGGTACGAAAGATAACTCAAGATGAAGAAAAGAATGCCATGAAAGAAGCTATGATCAAAGAATAACAGTTGATCATGGGGAATGATGTATACGATATGATTTCGAGACATAAAGGGAAGTACGTAGTATCTATGGATCTACAAGAACAAGTGTACAAAGCAAGGTTCGTGATTTGCCTCTGAAAAAATAGACTATGACATAACATACTCTATTGACCAGACCTACTAGAAGTATATATCAAGCATAGAACCACCTGTACATAATGAAGAAGGAAGATGATACTCCACTTCAGGGGGGGTGACTACAGAAGATATCTGAGTTCGACATGATATGACATGATGGATGGAGACTTTACCAATACGGACTCATGGAAGATGTTATGATGAAAGAATACTAGAATGATGTTTGGGATATAGTACTCAAACCAGAAAGCAAGAATGTGGTATCTTCCAAATGGATTTGCAAGATAAAATATGTTGCTGATAGAAGAAACAAGGTACACTTCTTTCAGAACTATCATGGTAGTTTCTTCCATGATGAAGTAAAGACAAGCCTTCCTTAATGGTATGATTGAGGAAGAGTTTTACATCGAATAGTCACGAGGATTTGAAGTTGAAGACAGATGGAATCACGTATGCAAGTTGAAAAAGGCCCTCTATGGCCTGAAGCAAGCCCCCAGAGCTTGGTATGGAAGAATAGATAGTTTCCTGTAAATTATGGGCTTTACCAAGAGTAAAAGATGATCCTAACCTTTACCTCAAGGTTGTAGAAGATGAACCTGTCATCTTGTTATTATATGTGGATGACTTATTCTTGACAGGGAATGAGAAACAAATTATGGAAAACAAGAAGAAACTAGCAGAAGAATTTGAGATGAAAGACCTTGGGTTAATGCATTATTTTCTAGGTCTGGAAGTATGGCAAAGTTCAGAAGGAATCTTTCTCGACTAGGGAAAGTATGTGGTAGAGATTTTAAGAGATTCAATATGTTGGAATGCAAAGCCGTGGCCACACCCATGGACTCCAACCTGAAGCTGTTAGCTGATGACCCATCGGAGTTAGTGGATGTGACTCACTACAGACGGATCATTGGGTCATTGATGTACCTAACAAATACCAGACCAGACATTTGTTTTGCTGTGAACACCTTGAGTCAATATCTTGTTCAACCAAGACAGGTTCACTTAATAGCTGCAAAACATGTGATAAGATATCTGAAAGAAACTATAGACTTTGGTCTATACTATGATGGTAGCCATGAGCATAGATTGTATGGCTACA
>LPNX010700575.1:132876-155949 GCA_001517045.1 Pseudotsuga menziesii | reverse complement strand
AGATACAGATGGTGATAGTTCAGTATTCACATACTGAAGATGTAGATGATGATGGTTTAGATGATGATGTGTTGACAAAGCCTCTGTCTCGAGTAAAGTTCGAACACTTTCGAGACAAGCTTGGTGTTGTTTGGAAAGACCTTCCTCGAAAGGGGGAGTAGTGATGTTGTAGTGGGATTGTATCATCCTTGGGCACTTGCCCTAAAGTGATCCGGTGACCTCGGTCCTCGAGAATGAAGCGGGATTGTATCATCCATGGGCACTTGCCCTAAAGTGATCCGGTGACCTTGGTCCTCGAGAATGAAGAGGGATTGTATCATCCTGGGACATCTGTCCAGAATAGATATGGTGACTTCGGTCCTCGAGAATGTAGTGGGGTTGTATCATCCCTGGGCATTTGCCCTAAAGTGATCTGATGACCTCAGTCTTCGAGAATGTAGTGGGATTGCATCATCCTTGAACTTCGGTTCAGAAAGGTATCCGGAGGCTTTGGTCCCCGAGAATGTGGCAGGATTGCATCATCCTTGAACTTCGGTTCAGAAAGGTATCCGGAGGGTTCGGTCTTCGAGAATGTGGCAGGATTGCATCATCCTTGAACTTCGGTTCAGAAAGGTATCCGGAGGCTTCAGTCCCCGAGAATGTGGTAGGATTACATCATCCTTGGACCTAGTCCTAAAGTGATAGGGACTGATTATCCCGTAATCAATCCGATGACTTCGGTTGTCGAGAATGCGGTGGGATTGCATCATCCTTGGACCTAGTCCTAAAGTGATATGGACTGATTATCACGTAATCAATCTAGTGACTTCGGTTGTCGAGAATGTGGTAGGATTGTATCATCCCTGGACTTAGGTCCAAAAGTGATCCGAAGACTTTCGTCTTCATGTTGTGGATTGCAGGTTGTTGCTAATGATGATGACGTACTGATCGAAAGATCAAAGTATGATAATGACGTACTGATCGAAAGATCAGAGTATGATGATGATGATGTTGTTGTTCGAAAGATCAGAGTATGATGATGATGATGTTGCTGTTCGAAGATCAGAATATGATGATGATGATGTTGTTGTTCGAAAGATCAGAATATGATGAAGATGATGTTGCTGATGGAAAGGTCAAAGTGTTGAAGATGTTGTTGTTGATCGAAGCGGTCAAAGTGTTGATGTTGCTGAAGACTGAAGACTGAAGATTGAAGATGAAGACTACATGATGTTGAAAAAGCTTCCAATGATTTATAGATGTGTTACCCTAATGATGTTGATGATGCTCTCTCTCTCTCCTATTATTATTGTTGTTGATGTTGTTGTAGAATACCCTTCTTGTTAAGGGGGAGTGTTGAAATATTGTAACTTCAAAGAATATTCTATATGTATCTTTTGTGGTCCCCGATGGTCTTACCGGGAGAACCACTTGTATTAATTTGTACCCCGATGCTTCTAATCGGAAGAACTAATAAGAGTCATGAGGTAGTCCCCTCTAATTGTGAAGGTGGGTCATTAGCACCCCAGTGTGGTTACTTGAGCCTACATGTGTAACTCAAGCCTACATGATTAACTCTAGCCTACTTGTCGGATGAGTTAATTAAAGTGAACGGATGAATATAAATAGAGGTGTAGCGCTCCTCATTTGAAGCACACACTCTCACTTGTGTAGCGCATTAGTGGAGAAGAGAAGAGTAGCTGGAGAAGGAGGAGGATCAAGCATTGATCTCCTTGTTGGTTTTATCTTTTATCTTTTGGGGCATCTATATTGAGAAAGCTTTTGCTGGGTTTTTCCCTTTAGGGTTTTCCCAGGATAAATCTGTGTGTTCATTTTGTATGGTTGTGCTTGTCTATCTTTCAGTGATCCTATTTATATGTTTTTTTTATGAAAATGAAATGAAATACCGATGTATTAGCTAAGCATATGAAAATTTAACAGAATTGTGTAGTGTAAATGGCAACATGACTTAGGTTGGAGGATAGGCTAGATGGGGCTGAGAAGTTTGTCTCATGGAAAGCCAGATTGGTGCTTATATTAAAGGAAAATGAATTATGGGATGAAGTAGTTCACAATAAAACAATGAATACTATTGTAGTTCCCTCTTCCATCGATGCACAAGCACTTTCTGCCTTCAACAAGAAGGGCATAAAATCCAGAAGGATTATTCTAGATCTAGTTAACGATCATGTCATTCCTCACATTTCTAGTAAAACTCATGCATATCAGATGTGGGATGCTTTGACCAACTTGTTTTAAAGCTCAAATGAGAATAGGAAAATGTTGTTGAGAGAGAAATTGAAGAGTATCAAGACGGTCAAGGCTGAGAGAGTGACTTCCTACCTTACTAGGATATCTCAGGTGAGAGATGAGCTTGCAGTAGTGGGAGAGGTTATTTCTGGCTCTGAGCTAGTGCAAACAACTGTGATGGGGTTGCAAAGCCTTGGGTTGTTTTTGTGGAGGCTATAGTAGCCAAGGAGAACTTGCCTTCTTGGGACAGACTTTGGGATGATTTTGTTCAGGAGGAGACCGAAGAGCTTTTGTGTAGGGGAGCTCTTCTACTAGCAGGGAGGATGAGGAGAATGTGACTTTGATTGCCAAGGGAAAGAAGAAGCTCAAGAAGGGCCCCAAGAAGGGTAGGGCTAAGCAGTAGGATGGACGGAAGAAGGACTTGAGCATTGTAAGTGATTTGCTTGTCAAAAGCTTGGGCACTATCTGGACAGTGCCCACATAAGAAGAAGCAACAGCAGACAACAACTTCAACAAAGGTTGAGGAGTTTACAACTAGATTTGAGAGAGAGTTTTCTCTCTGTGTTAGGCATGTTGATAGAGAGAGAGAGAGAGAGAAAGCATCCATCATCACCAGTGCAGACATTGATATTGAGAGGGAGTACTCCTTGTTGGATGGTCATTCTTTCAGTGCATCCACCACCAACACGTGGTATATTGACAATGGAGCTTCGAGCCACATGACAGGTGCTCGAGAGATGTTCTGTGAGCATTCACAGGAAGGGATAGATGTGGAGGTAGTGTTGGGGGATGACACAGTTGTCAAAGCTGTTGGGCGTGGGACCATTACATTTTAGAGAGTCCATGAGTCCCATGACCTTGAGGGATTTGTTGTTTGTACTTGGGATGAAGAAGAACTTGATATAAGTTTCCATGATCAAGGATAGAAGACATGGGATGACTTTCCTAGCTGGACATGTGCGAGTTTTCCCCAAGACTACAAAACCATCTACCTCTTACACCAATGGCGTCAAATGTGGGAAGTTGTACAAGCTCTTGTTTCAGCCCCAGCATGCTTTGACACATAGTAGCGACAATGAGCTTTGTGAGCTATGGCATAGGAGGATGGATCGTCTGCATCATCTATCTTTAAGGGTGTTAAGGTACATGGTTATCGGTTTTCCTGAGTTCAGCACTGAGCACAGTGATGTATGCAGAGGGTGTGCTTTGGGAAATTACACTAAGACTAATTTTTCGAGCAGTGATAGCAGGTCAGCAGGAGTACTTGATTTGATGCATTCTGATTTGTGTGGTCTTATGTCATTTGTTTCTCTAAGAGTTTTGAGTATTATGTGACATTCATCGATGATCATTCCGGGAAGACTTGGATCTACTTCCTGAGGAGCAAGAAAGTTGAGGTCTTGCAGAGGCTCCAAGAGTTCAAGGCTCTTGTGAAGAACCAGACTGGGAGGAGGATTCAGGCACAAAGATCAGATAATGGGGGTGAGCATACCTCCAAGAATTTCGACGAGTATTGCAGACAAGAGGGCATATAGAGATAGTTGACAATACCATACGCTCCTAAGCATAATGGAGTGGCGGAAAGGAAGAACTGTTCTATTGTTGGAGCAGCAAGATCCATGTTACATGATCAGTCACTTCCTTTCTTTCTTTGGGTGGAGACATGTAGTATAGTTGTATACCTTCAGAACAAGATTCCCCATCGTGCCTTGAGGAACAAGACTCCTGAGGAGATGTTCATAGGCAAGAAGCCTGAGGTGAGTGTTTTTTCGTATATTTGGTTGCCTAACTTTTTCACATGTCCCTTCTGAGAATAGGACAAAGCTTAAGCCCACAACAGAGAGAGGCATCTTTGTGGGGTATGATGAGACTTCAAAGGCCTTCTGCATTTATCTTCCTTCCTTGAGGAATGTTGTTGTGAGGCAAGAAGTGAGATTTTAGGAGGAGCGAGCCTTTAGGAAGTCCAGAGAGTCAGTGTAGGGAGAGCAGCAGGTTCTCACACCTCAGGAAACTTCACAGGTACCTTCAGTACATAGTACAGGTTCACGGGTTTGCCACATGTTACAAGCACATGATCTTCAGGTTCAATGGTTCAGCTATTAAGTTCTTCAGGAACAGGTTTTGGTTCTTAGGCCACAGGTTCACCATACAGAGCTATTGGATCACAAATTTCACCAGTTGTTGGTTCACCAGCTCCTGATACATAGGTTACTGGGGCTTCTACTTCTGGGATTTCTTCAGATGATGACAAATCAATTTGGGAGCAACCTTCAAGGAAGAGTAAGCCTAAATGGATTCGGGAGACCCCTAAGGAATCTAAGGATTTTGGAGCGCCCAAGGAACCAATGAGGACTATAGTGATGCCAAATAGGTTGGGTATGGCCTTGGTAGCTAGTCTTCGTGATTCAGAGCCGACTACTTTTGAGGAGGCCTCTCAACGTCATGTTTGGAGAGATGTCATGATGGAAGACTACCATTCCATCATGAAGAACGATGTTTGGGAGATTGTTTCAAGGCTTGAGGGGAAGTCAATGGTGACTTCTCGATGGCTTTACAAGGTAAAGCATGTTGCATATGGCAGTGTGGAGAAATACAAGGCTCAGATTGTGGCACGGGGGGTTTCACAGGTGGAGGGAATTGATTATGATCAAACATCTGCACTGGTTGCTCGTTATACTTCTATCAAATCATTGATTTCCATTGTTGCGGAAATGGGTTGGAAGATCCATTAGATGGATGTGAAGACTGCATTTCTCAATGGAATCATACATGAGGAGGCTTATGTGGAGCAGTTACAGGGATTTGAGATTCATGGGAGAGAGTCTCATGTTTGCAGACTGAAGAAAGCCTTGTATGGGCTGAAGCAAGCTCCTCGAGCTTGGTATTCCATGATAGACTCTTGTTGTCGATGGGTTTTCAGAAGAGTGAGCCTGATCTGAATCTCTACTTCATCATGGTTGCAGATGATCCGCTCATTCTTTTGTTGTATGTGGATGATTTGTTTCTCACAGGTGATGAGAGACCTATTGCAGTTTGCAAGAGAGAGCTTACTCCAGAGTATGAGATGACCAACATTGGGTTGATGCATTATATTTTGGGAATAGAGGTTTGGCAGGAGCCTGGTCATATTTTCCTGGGACAATGAAAGTATGCAGCGGATATTATGAGGAGATTTCAGATGGAGGATTGCAGATCAATGTCTACACCTATGATCAGTCACCAACTGGAAGAAGTTTCATGCTTTTGAGGGAGAGTTGGTGGATCCTGCCTTATATCGTCAGCTCATAGGTTTGTTGATGTATCTGGTCAACTCTAGGCCATATTTGTATTTTGTGGTGAACACTCAGTCAGCTCATGGTGGAGCCTAGGAGAGTGCACTGGGTTGTCGCAAAACATGTGTTGAGATACTTTGTAGTTACAATGGATTATGGTCTACATTATAGATCATATGGGGTTAGTTTGATTGGTTTCACGGATTCAGATTAGGTAGGCAGTGTCACGGACCGAAAGAGCACTTTCAGATGTTGTTTCAGTTTGGGCTCAGCAGTAGTGTCGTGGTTAAGTCAGAAGCAAAATTCTGTTGCTTTGAGTTCTGCAGAGGCTGAGTACATGGCAACCAGCCAGGCTAGTTGCGAAGCACTATGGCTTCGGAAGTTATTGGTGGATTTATTTGATCAGGAGCTGAGGCCTACGGTGATTTATTGTGACAATCAGAGATGCATCCAACTCTCTAAGAATCTTGTATTTCACGTCAGGTCAAAGCATATTGAGATCAGGTACCATTTCATCTATGATTATGTTCAGAGAGGAGTTGTGGAGTTGCAGTACATTTCCACTGATGAGCAAGTTGCAATTATCCTAAGGAAGTCACTTGGAAGAGGCAAGTTCATTCATTTCATAGACAAGTTGGGTGTGGTGCAGAACACCTTCCTTCGTAAAAGGGAGTGTTGATTTTTGTACCTAGGAAAGTGTTCCCCTAATGACCCTTGCAATTAATAACTTGAGATGAGCTTTAATTTTCACTTTAGAGAATAAAGTGACTTTCATAAATTTAATGAGGTGAGTGAAATTAATTTTGGAGAGAATTAAAAGCGCATTTAATCTCATCCATCCATCTAATTCACTTTAGGGCCTTGGATTAGATAACTATTCAGCGTCCTCATTTAGACACCAAAAATGCAAGGGAAGGCATTTGAGTCTCATTCTTTTTTTTCCATGAGATTTGGAGAGAAGAGGAGAAAAAATTGCAGGTTGAGAGAGCAGCATTGGGCACATTTCCCAAGACCATATAGCAGTAGTAATTGCATTTTTGTACAACATGCTTTTCAAGGCAATTTTTGGGCACGAATTTTGAGACATTCTGCACAGTTTTTTGGGCATGAATTCTGAGGCAGACTGCATTATTTTTTGGGCACGAAATTTGAGGTGGTTCATACAATCCATACAAGTATGTATAGTACAACAGGTGGGCATGGAAATAGAGGTACGTATAGTTCGTACGGTACAATAGTGGGCAGAAAAATTGAGATAGTCTATACAGTCATTTTGGCATGTTTTTCGAGGCAGCTGATTGGCAGAAAATTTGACTATGAAATTTTTTAAATTATTCAACTTGTTGAGCACTGTGGTGGAGATAAGTTCATCTTTGATTTTTGTTGTACTTTATTTTTACTAAAGAAAATAAAATTCTCTCTTAAGCACAGGTTTTCCCCAAAAGTTGGGGTTTTTCCTGGGTCATTTGACCAAAATTCCGAGTCTAATTTTTTATGTGTGACTGTGTTTTTATTACTGCAATTTAAAAGTTGTAAAAATTATTCATGTGTTTTAGTCATATTTGTTTATGAGAAATAACTTAATTTGCAGCAGAAAGTAAATTGGGTTGGGCATTTTATGAGAAATATAACTTAATTTGCAGTAGAAAGTAAATTGGGTTGGGCATTAAACAATGAGAATATGAAAATGGTGGCTTGAAACTAGGTTGGGGGAATGAGATAAAAATTTACAGGTGATTGCATATGATCCTTCCTAGAAGACAAATTCAGTCACATGGTTAGAAACATTTCATATTTTTCAAAACATATTAATAATGACAAGTTCTTATGCACAAAGACATATGTAACACAATCATTCAATTATGTTAGCCAATGCTACCACATTCATCATATATGGTAACTTTCTAGATGCCTTCCATCTCTACCAGAACATTATTAAGAGTGTGCACTACTCCCAATATGTCAGCAAAGAGGTTGTATTTTAAATAAGTAGCAATGGAATGGTGTACAATACCATAGGCCACTTACCCATCACATGCATATTAGTAGTATATTGTTCTGGAATACACACATTCTAACATGCATAATACATTTCCTACATCTAAGAACATAAATATGTACACAACTGAACAATATTATTTAAGTAACTAAATATACAAGAAATGACAATTAAACACTTATCTTTGTTTGTTTGGTAGACTCCCTCTTGATCCTTGTCTCCTTGCAGGAATTACTGGAGCCTTTGACACTCTACTCTACTTCTATTGTCTGATTTTGAGGCCATGTGTCTTTCTTGCTCATGATCGACAATGTTGATCAATTCTTCTACCATATACCACATGGAATTTGTCCCTTCTTTTTCATCAATTACAACTGCATCCCTTCTTATCCAATGCTGAGATGGATAAGAGATTCTTCTTCATTATGGGTTGAATCCTTATGGATCAAATTACATGTTCCTTATTACTTAAGGAATCTGCCCTTGCTCTCTTCTTAGCTAGTTTAATGCATTGAACATCTCCTTGGAATTCTGCAATAATCTTCTTGGCTTTAATTAGGTCCTTCTTATGCTTAGCTTTGTACTTGTCTCCCTCTAGATCTTTAGCTTTTTATTTGATATAGTTCTCCAAGTCATGCCTTTCTAGTATGAGAAGTACTTTATACTTCCATGCTGGAAAGTTCTCAGGTCCTTCAAGCTTCAATGAGATTGCTTCAACTTGATGCTTGTTTCAAAGCTTTTTTGGAAGACTGCTTCTAGTGGACCTAGGGTTTGACAAGAAACCATAACTTTTCAACTTTGGTGTTTTGCAACTCTGATTGGATAGAAATATGTGTCTCCCAAAGGCGAGCTGAGCAATCTACTCCTTTTTCCAAAACTATGGAGGGAAACTCCAAAAACTTGATGCCCCAGTTTCTTCGATTTCTTCTATATAATTGCCATGTCTTAATTTTGATGTATATCTGAAATTTATGCTCAAGGTATAAAACTTCGTCCTAAGGTATCATGATCTGCCTTCTTTCGAACCCCATGGGTTAGAGCAAGATTGGATTCACCAAGTGGAACTTACACTAAGATTCTCAAGGTGACCTATTTATGGATTGGTTCAGTATAGCGAACTTGTACTGATTGCCATGTGTCATTGTTTCAACTTTGGGGTCTAAAACTTGCACCACAAAAACTACAGTTTGTGCTCTATCTGCAACATTTGGCGAAATTTGATTTGGATCTTCCTAGAAACTACAGTTTGTGCTCATAGTTGGGAAGAAAAAGAAGAATGAAAAATTAGAGCTTGTGCATACAAATGTATGGGTACTAGCTCAGGTATCATACCTTGGTGGTTCTCATTATTATGTTACTTTTATTGGTGATGCAACTAGAACAACTTGGGTTTATTGCATTAAAAAAATATGATGTTTTTTATACTTTAAGAAATGGAGAGCTTTGGTTGAGAACGAAACATGAAAAATGTTGAAGTCTCTCAGATCAAGTAATGGAGGTGAATATTGCATCAAGGAGTTTGATAGTTACTTTTCATACCATGGGATTCATAGAGAGAGCATTATTCCATGAACAAGAAAATTGTGTGTCATAAATGATGAGCATGAAAATCATGGAGCATGCAAGGAGTATGAGATCACATGTAGGGTTTCTCTTACTATTTTGGGCAGATGTCATAGATATTGATGTTTGCTTAATAAATAGAGGGCCTTCAATATCTTTGGATGGTGGCATTCCATAGGAGGCATGGACATGTAAAAAGGTAAACCACTCATATATGAATACTTTCGGTTATGAAGCATTTGTCCACATTGATAAAGAAAATTGAACAAAGATTGAGGCAAAATACAAGAAGTGTATCTTTATTGGATACAAAGTTAATGGTTTTGGTTATCGTTAATGGGATTATGAAAATCACAAAATAATTAGGAGTAGATATGTGGTGTTCAATGAAAACTTTTGTGTACAAAGATTAGTTGCAAGGAAAGAAATAGGAAAAAAAACACATAGAATACACATTGCTTGATGAAATCAAAGAAAATGGAATTCCAAAGGTACCATAACATCAAAATGCACAACAAAAAAGCAACAGGTACCTCAGACTCCTGCAAGTGTTGTTAGAATATCTACTTGGTTAAGTAGAGTCCATGAGTGATAATCTCATTGTATTGTGTATTGTTGACTAATTTAAGTGAACCAAAAAATTATGAAGAGGCAATGTAGGTAGACACTAGAAAGAAGTGTGGGAGAAACGCATAAAAGAGGAGATGGAATCCTTGGTAAGTAACTGTACTTGGGACTTGGTTCAATTGCCTGCAAGTAAAAGAGCATTGCAAAATAAATGAGTTTATGGGTTGAAGGAATAATATGGAGGAAAAAACATCTACAAGGCCATACTTTTGTAAAGGGGTTTGCACATAAGAAAGGTATATATTTTGATGAAATATGTTCTCCTTTTGTTAGAATGACTTCAATCGGGACTATTATAAGTATAGTGGCAATAGAAGATTTACACCTTAAACAATTAGATGTAAAATCAACTTTTTTCCATGTGGATTTGGAGGAAGAGATTTATATCCAGCATCCACAGGGATATGAGGTCAAAGGAAAGGAGAATTAAATATGTAGGTTGAAGAAGAGCTTGTATGGCCTAAAGAAATATCCAAGGTAGTGGTATTTGAAATTCAATAGGTTTATGATGAAACAAGGTTATAGTAGATGCCATTCTGACCACTGTGTTTATTTTAAGAGGCTAGACAATGGAAGCTATATTATCTTACTATTGTATGTAGAAGACATGCTTGTTGTAGGGTCTAACATGCATGATATAAATGTGCTCAAAAGAAAATTATCTAATTCATTTGTGATAAAGGATTTGAGTGCTACAAAGCAAATCGTTGGTATGAGAATAACAAGATATAGGAAAAATCACAAATTGGCATTGTCTCGGGGTGAGTACATAGAGAAGGTATTGGAAAATTTTCAGAATGTAGGATGCAAAACCAGTTAGTACACCTTTGGCCATCCATTTCAAACTAACTAAGGAAATGTGTCCCAAGACATGGGAGTAGATAAAATACATGTCCAAGGTCCCTTATTCATAATTAGTTTGCAACTTGATGTATACGATGATGTGCACAAGACCAAATATTGCACATGCAGTGAGAGTTGTGAGAAGGTATATGAGCAATCCAGGTAAAGAGAATTGGGGAACAGTAAAATGGATTATCAGGTATTTGAGAGGTATTATTATTCATGCATTATGTTTTTGAGGTTCAAACAGTGTTTTATAGGGATATATTGATTCAGATGTGGTTGATAAACATATAGGGAGCACCACAGGGTATGTTTTTATTATAGGTAGAAAAAAAGTAAGTTGTATTTCAGAACTCCAAAAGGTTGTTGCACGTTTAACAACATGAGTAGAGTATGATTTTGCTGCAAAGGCTAATAAAGAGACGGTTTAGCTACAGAGGTTCATGGAGGAATTGGGTAAGAAGAAGGAGAATAACATGTTGTATAGTGACATCCAAAGTGCTATTCGTCTTGCAAAGAACTAAATATTCCATTCTAAGACTAAACATATACAACTCAAGTACCATTTCATACGATCCATTTTGGAAAATGGACAGTTGAAGTTGGAAAATACACATACTATCAAGAATCCTACAGACATGTTAACAAAGGCAGTAAGTAACCAAGGAGAAATTGAGTTCATGTTCAGTTTCAATTGGCTTTCAAGCATGAAGTTGAAGATGTGAAACTTTCCAGGTCCAAAATGGATCATATTCCATTAGGTACAGCAGTGATGGTGTTGTTATGATCAGACTCCAAATGGGAGATTGTTGGTTGTGGAGCTTGATTATCATCCTAAGTCAAAGTATTTTTTCAGCGGTGTTTGGATCCCAAAATAAACCAATAATCTATAGGATGGTATGGGGGATCAACCACCTGCTCCCTTAGCCTGAAGGTTCAGATGGTTCAAAGGTGAGCCCTTAAGGAAATTTTTTTGATATGTTTTCGGCCATTAAATGTGGCAAAAAATAAGACGATTGAAAATAATGTAATTTCGTAGTCAATTTGGATCATTCATTATTAGGTTACATATCCGACAGTAGAGATTATGTTTGGTTATTTTTCCCCTAGAAGGTAACCCTCTTTTAAAGAGGCCATTGTATTACGACTATGTAGCAATGTGTGTGAGAGACTGTGAGAGAGTGAAGAGAAGGTTGTGATGGATGTGTTGTGGGTTGTAACCCTTCATTTTGCTCGATGGAATAAAATAAATGATTGGTTGTTTCTCCGTATATGTATCCCATATTAGGTGAACCAAATATATTGGTGTCTCTCTTGTATTTTGTTCTTAGGTGTTTTATTTTTGCGCCTATTTTATTTTATTTCTTTGTGATCATGCTTTTTCTGACACAACTACAAATAGCTCATTTGTTTGATATAGTGCATATTAGGAAGAATATAACAGAAACATTATGGGGAATCTTAGATGGTAGGAGTGACAAAGAATTGTTTTTGCAAAATTTGTGGTGACATTCATGAAGTTGACCATGGAATGCAAAGTGTGATTCATTCAAATAGAAATGGAGACTGAGATACCCTTCTATGGTTATTGATAGAGAAGAAAAGCAACAATATGAAAGAGGTCATTCAAGAAATCAAAATTCCCACAAGATTTTCTTCAAACATAAATAATATCTAAACAAAGAAGAGTGAATTTGGTGGGGTGAAAACTAATGATTGGCATACCTTCTTTAGATTAATTATTTCAGTATATAGATTTCTATATTGGTAAAGATATTCTAGTATGGTTTTCTACTTTGGAAACAAATAATGATTCATTTTTATTGTTACAGTATGTTCTACCTCTATCTCTCCCATACAACTTTGACAAAAATGTCAAACAAGTTATATATTATATTGGCAAGTACATGGGGTGAGTACCGAATTATATGCAAAATGTTTGTTCAATTTGTTGTCTAACTTAATGACATGTGTTTTACTTGTAATGTATATACATTTTTGTTGAAACCTGTGATTTAATTGCATCATTTGTAGATGGTTTTCATATAAAGAAATCCATAAAGAAGATATAAACTATCGAAGGAGAGAAATACCTCGATTAATGTGTGAAATGAAAAGTATTTACCTCTGACGTTTTTCAATACACAAGAACACTACCTCATACACTAAGTTGATGAAATTGAAATATGTGGACCTGTAGACACAAGGTCAATGTGGATGTTGGAGGGGCACTTAAAATAATTGAAGGATTTTGTTAGACAAAAAACACGTCCTAAGGGTTATATAGTGGAGGAATACATGGTGTATATTAATCAATACCTTCTTAAATTAGCAACAAATTTGTAGTTGGATCTCATTTGGGATGTGAACTTCGTCAATAAATTAGAAGGTGAGTACTTGTTAGGGAAAGGTGTAATGAGGACACTGAAAGGTAAATAGATTGTGGATATTTATAATACATTTGAATTTTCATTTTTATGTATCATATTAATGATGATATTATATATCAAGAATGACGTTGATGACAATGATGATATGGTCGCCAATCCTCTTAAAACTTATTCAGAATCGAATGATATAGATATTGATTTGGATGAATAATAAGATCAATGATATTGAAATGTATGACCTATGTGATTATAATGTTTCTATGATTTATTGATATAAGTATTTATTTATATGGGTTAATTGTGTGTTTTTATGTTTTATGCCAATTTCTATGTCGTATGTTAAATCTTATTTTAATTGCTTTCATTTATTTTCGATTAGATATAGTAACTGGATTAGGGAATTATCGTCATCGTCGTCATCATCATATAATAACCTTATCTTCAATTTCATAGTCATTTCCTTCATCATCATCGTCATCACCACTGTCATTATCAACATTAACATCTTTAAAATCATTGTCATCATCATCATTCATGAAATGTCCATCATCATCAGGGTCGTCTTCATCATCATCATTGCCACCATCTTCATCAATATATGGGTCTTCAACATCATCATTAACAACAACAAAAAACATCATCGTCGTTGATGTCGTCATCATCACCACCTTTGTCGTCATCGTCGTCATCATCGTCATCGTCATAAGCATAATCAACATCGCCATATTCTTTGCCATGTTCACCATCGTCATCAACATTGTCGTCGTCGTCATTTTTGTCATCTTCGTCATCATAAACATCATCATCTTCAACATGATCACATCGGCGGCGGCGTTGTCATCATCGGCGTCATCACCATTGTCATCATTGCAAGTCCGAAAGAATGATGAATATCAATAAAATCACTCCATAAAAGTAAAGAAAGGGACCTCTAAGACTCTTGAAGCTAAGAGTGATTTGACAAGTATCATATAAAATCAAGACTATCTAATATCAACAAGAGTACTACCACAAAACTAAGAATTTTAAGTGGACCAAAAAGTTTGATTTCCTCAAAATTGTAGTTGGTTGTCTCAAGAACAAGTCAAAAGACAAGTCCCCACATCAAATAAATGAGATGTTGGAGATCTATAATCCTTTAAAGAGGATTCATGAGCATCCATGAGATAAATTTCTAGACTTGAAGAGAAAAGTTTCCTAAGTCCCAAGACCACAATTTCACATTATGTCAATGAGATTGTCGACATTTGCTAAGAACAATTGTACTAAAAAAATATTGCAATACTCTATAAACCACTAGTATACACAACATGTGCAAATTAACATCATAGTCAATAATTAGTCTTTGACCAAAGAATGGTGGTGATATTATTGTGCAGTTTTGCAACATTTCATATTGTTCAATTTTTTTCATTAGTGTCTAAGCCACACAACCTATTGTGAAATGAAAAATTTTATAACAATGTAAAGTCATATTATCGAGTTGTAATTTGAGTCACATGTATTTCCACCTTGGTAGAGAGGGTTGGTACAATTTTAGGTGAGACAACAAACAACCTTCGTGCTCTTTACTCGTGCATATTCTCCCTTATAAATTAATTCTACAGTGGAAGGAAGTTGACTAGACAAGCATAGAAGTCCTTCAACTTCCTTTGCATTAATATAAATTCCATATATCTCATCTTATGATGCTTCCATATATTTAGTGTTGGCCTCCACAAAATTATTATTTTAGAAACAATGCACATTATCTTCATGTAATTCAGACAACTTTTATTACCACATCACTAAAACATGATCATGCAATGTGGTGACTATGGATGAAATGTACAACCTTGATATATTTAGTCTAACACTATCCCAACTATGTTTTCCTCGCCACTTGAATGTGTAACTTAGTTGATACTATGCCCTCTCAATATCTCATGGTATAGATGCTAGAGGAGGGTTCCAATAAATAAATTGAAGGTTGTTATCATTGATTGATCTCTATGTCCATCTTTCAAAATATTACTTGTATATGATATCATGGGATGTCTACCAACATCTCTCTATCGTATCCCAATTATGTTGTATTCACCATTTGACTGTGAAAGTTAGTTGAGACTATGTGCTCCCAATATCCCGTGGCATAAATGCTAGATGAGGATTCCAATAAATAAATTGAAGTTGGTTGTCATTGATTGATCTATGTGTCCATTTTTTAAATAATACTTGTATATTATATTATGTGATGTTTATCAACATCTCTCTATCATATCATATGGTTTTTGTCAGAACAAAACATAATTATATTCATTTTGGTAAAAAGAACCATTGCTTTCCTACCCTTTAAAACTTAAAAAGCAACCATTTTTTGTTATAATCAAGGTGCACATAACCTAAAATGTGTTACTATGTTATTTGACCCCATTCAAAATGAGATGAAAATGGAGATTTGACTAAAGGCATGGCATTGCTACTATTTTAATGTAAGAAGGAATATGTAATGTCCTTCCCTTATAGTTGGAGACAACCCCTCACTAACTCAACCATCAATAAACTCGCTTGTATGGGAAATCAACATGCCCAAAATGACCAAGGCATGATCACTACATTTGGGAACATCTAGGAGCAAAAAAGGCAGTTGTAAGAAGTGATGGATCATGTATGGGAATGAATATTTCAACAGTAAACCATGCGACCAAGGGGCTTCAATAGTCAACAAGAGGCTTTGAAAAAAGGGGTCAACAAGAGGCTTCAATAAAGAAGGATTCAATCTGCAATAAGCAGTAAAGAGGAAATAGCACCATCAAGTCAACTTAATTAATGTGTGGTGGTAAGACACCCCTAGAGGGGGGAAATGATTGCACAACACGACGAGCACATGTGGACACCATCAGGCACAAAATTCAGGTCCAATATGGAAGAAAGGAACTCAAGCATAGGGAAAAGAATGGGCAAAATAGTCAACAAAGGGATAATTTGATGAAGGTGCACCCAAGAGAAGGCATCAGAAAAAGTTCCCAAGTGATGGAAACATGGGTTAGGAAAGATACCAAAGGGCCTCCATGGGGCCTTCGAAAGGGTGCCCACTTTCATTGGAGTATCCAAGGGACACATCAATTAGAAGATGTGCCGACCAATAAAAGCTTGGGAACCCACTTATGAGGAGGAATGATTTGAATCCTCATATATATAAGTTGGTTGCACAAGTAGAAAATGCAACCAAGGAAATAAGAAGATACCAAGTAGTACGAAGTCAACCACCAAAGAGTTCAAGCAAGGAGTTGTGGTTATGAGGGTTGTTGAGGTAGAGTGCCCAAGTGGAAACATAGGTTATGGAGGAAGGATTTCAGGAGAGGGGTAGAGAATTGGAAAACAAATTGTAGTGTTGGGAAGGCATTTCCATAGGGTTTTGTTTGTTGTATTTCCTATCACAGGTTGCAGGTTGCACCCTCATTGTATTTGAGTTTTCAGTCATTTCCCAAACCCACCGACTGTAACTTGTTCACTTTAATAAATACTTTTCGAGTGCCTAGCTTCGGCACCCACCTGATATGTTATCTTTTGGATTGGTTTCTTTGTTGTCTAACTATTAATTTGGCCTTTGTTGTCTAACTATTAATTTGGCTAAGTGAAGAACACGCATAATAATCTAAGTCCAAGTGTAGGTTGGGAAAGGTTGTTGGGAATATTTAGCCTAAATTATGGGTAGCTCAGGGTAGAATGTATGGGCGTGTCATGAGTAAAGAGGTGTATTCCACCGAAGATTAACCTCAAGTGACCGACTCCTCATGACAAAATCCAGGTGGTGTCGCATGCTTGTTAATGTTTAGGAAATACTATGACACTAAATATTTGGGGTTGTGACAGTTAGTATCATAGCTAAAATAAGTTAGAAGCAATATCATTGAAGGTTTCAGTACCAACAAGAAAAGGGTGTGAATACGACCTTGCACAGGTAAAAAACTAGGCATGTGCAACATTCATTGATAAAGTGCTCCGAAGATAGTGTGGCCAGAATACATGATGGTTAGAAGATAGATAGTCCAAAAATTAGGGTGCTTGGAAGATAGTGTGTCTAGAAAACATAGCATCAAGAAGACATGGCACCCAAAAGACATAAATCCAAGGAAGTAGATCACCGAGAAAATAGAGTGCATCAGTATAGATGCACCAAAAAAATAGTGTATGTTGTAAGAGGCACGCCCAAGAGATAGGGCGCTTTGAAAAATACATGCAAATCAAAAGAATAGCGTGACAATAGAGACACGTTGATCAGAATAATAGGATCTATTAGGAGAAACACATTTATAGGATAACGCTTGTTGGCATAGCGCCTAGAATTCAAAACTAAGGGTGACAAAGTCTATAGTAAAGGATGATTTAACGAGACTGTTTGGATGTACTAAGAGTTGAACCATTTCCAAATTGTAGCATGAACGATGCCAAAGAGTCACAGAAGACCAAGATGGGATATTCGTTCAAGAGATAAGAACACCAACATTGGGTGACACTCGAGTTGTGCCTTGCAAATAAGAGGAAACTAGAGCATACCAGTGCGAAAGTCAAAGTCTTGTATGAGAAAGTGAAGGCTCTGACATAGAGGTTGGATACATTTGGAAGAGAGAAGACTAGCTTTGCAGCATCGATGCAACCAAATCCCAAGGGTGAGTTTGTTTCATGCTTTCTTTGTTCACATAGCCACTTTGCTAGAAATTGACCTTTGAAGTTGTGGTTAGAGAAGATATTAGAAGAAGCATGATCAACATTGTCTACAAAGATGAAAGGCCTAGGAATGTATCAAGTAAAAGAGACTTTGAAGGAAATGAAGCAGGTTATGGGTTCCTTTCCCATAAGTCTTGGCAATTTTGTTATCGATCATTGACAACATATAGAAGAAGGAAGCCCAAATGACCTCAGTTTTGCTTTTTTGATTGTGAGTAGATTAAAGGTATAAAATCCGATTGACTATAGTGTGATGCACAGTTTTGTGAATGAGAAAACCACTATAACACTTCACTTTAATCCCAACGCAATCTTGGATGCATTCAAGGCAATGAACTTAGTTGTGAAGTCGATAATAGGGTGATTCAATCTACACTGTTGATGGTTGGGGAGTGGTTTGGCAGTTTGAAATTGACTATGATTCTTATGGATGACCATGAAATCATCCTAGGGTAGGAATTCTTTAATCTTGCAAAATCCATTACATTTCCCCATGCAAATTGCTTGATGTTCTTCAACAAAGATGGGACTCGCAGAGTGTTGATGATCGGGAGGAAGATGGGGAGAATGCCTAGGATGTCTTCCATTTGATTGGCCAAGGAAAACAATTAGCCCACTAGCTTGGCTATTTGCATCACACAACAACAAGAGAAGCACAATTCAGATAGAGAAACCATAGGTGCACACATGGGTAGATATCAAAACGAGTAAAGTTGAGAGCATTGGATATCTTGGTAGATTCAAGATTAGAGAATATTGAACCATTGAGTGCTTTGGATGAACAGAAGTAGGGAATTAGAGGCATGGAGGTGTTTGTGAAGGTTGGTAATAAAGACACTTTCCAAGGAGGAAGAAAATCAAGTGTTAGGTTGCAGTAGCGTGGGAAAGCATGTACCTAGATGATAAAAAACTATAGATATTCCACCGGATCGATTCATCACAACAGATCTTACAACTTAGTTCATTGTGTTAATTTAATTTTATAAAATATTGAATACAATGAAACTGAAAAAGTAAATCACAAGAGTAAATAAGTACACAATCCACACACTGACACAAGATATACCCAAGGAAATCCCAACCACAAATGAGGACTATGCATTACTCTTTTTGTCAAATTGAAAATACAAAGGAAAGGGTACCCTTTATGGAGTTACCTATGACTATGCAGCCATAATGGCTACTATGCAATCTCTTATCTTCTTTGTTATGCTCTAACATTCACCCTATGTTGTTTCCTCATCTATGGAACAGTACAATACATTAATAGAATATAACCCCCTTCTTCTCTTGATGTAATGAACAAAATATTATAATAAATAAACATTGATAAATATTAATAATGATAATAAATGAATGATTAAATAATTAATTGAAGAGACACTGGAGCATCTGCATTATTTGCACTGGTTATTCTAGTAAGAGACTATTTGTATCGTTTCAATGATAATAGAGCGACATTATAGTCTAGATTTTAGCTGAAAAATCATACCTTAAATGAGCAATTTCATAGTTTCTCTAAGTTTGTGAGGTCCTTGACCTTAAACCACACACTTTTCTTGTCCTTGCTTGCCTCCTCTCACATCGTATGCACACCACCCACATCGCAATCCCTTCCACTCACCACATTCCCCTTCCGGTCACCACTTCTCCCTGCTCGGTCTCAACCCTCTTCTTCACTGTGTCCCCTCCCCTACACACTCTCTATGTTTCCTCACCCTCGAGTTCCCTCACTTCCTCTTCCCCGTCAAGTACATTGGCACTCCATTCAACCGCACCTACAACCCTTCTCTCCCACTACTCAAACACGCCCTCACTTCCCATCCCTCTCACTGTTCCCTTACGCGCACCACACAACCATCCTACATGTGTTCTCTCCCGCACACATTTTTACATCCTCCACCCCACTCTGTGCTACACTACACAGTCCTACAGCTCTACCCCCCTCCTTTCCCAAGGCTCATGCACCACCACACTTGTGCATCCCCCAAGCATGCTCAATCCTTCTCTCCCTCAACCTCGGCCTGCAACCAACCTCCACCCCTCTCCTCCACTCTCCACTCCCCATGCTCTTCCTTCTCTCGACTCCACCTGCAACGTGACATGCCACACTACGTCCCCTCTCCCATACATCGTCGCTCCTCCATGATCATGTGATCTTCCTCCTCTGGACTGCTACATCATCCTCATGCGACACCACTCCAACATCAGTCGTAGTACCCTCCCCATCTACTCCACTCCCCTCCTTCCTTGCACGTTACCCCACCTCCTCGGGTCTACATCCTTGCATATCCATCATACCAATAATCCTAGTTTTAAACCCTAATTTATCTCATTCAAACAAAAATTCAATAATAATATCATTATTAAAAATAATTATTATTATTATAAAAAAACAATATTATTATATTATTATTTGAGAAAATAATAATAATAATAAATATATAATTTGATTCTATAAAATATAATATATAGAATGGGGCTACAAAAGAGAAGTCAAAGCTAAAAGAAGAGTTCCTTCCAAGGGAACTACATTAGGGGTTATTATGCTCTTGGTTATACCTCTTATCAAAGGATTTAAAGACAAATTATCGACAAAAGAGCCAAGTCAAAGGGTGACCATTGACCGTTGAAATCGTTGAAGACCAAATTGTCGATATGTCAACTTGCGGGAGGCATAACTTCTTCATATGAACTCCATTTGAGATGATTTTTGGACCGTTGGAAAGGTATCGGTGTGTAGAATATGAAATATTGGTTTATTGTAAGATTTGAATGAAGAAGAAAAAAATTCATTTAAGCCCTCAAAATGGACTTGGAAGTTTTCAGACAATTTTTTACCCCAAATAAGAAAAAAGAGACATGCCCATAAAATGGGCCCTACAAGCCAATTCACCCAAGATTCTAACCTCAAAAGATCCAAGTATGTGAAAAAATCATATACTGATCCATTTTATACCACTAGAAAAAAACATTTTTCATAATACAATGGCATGGACAATGAATTGGGTCACATGCCAATACACAAGACGGGCGCCCTTCATTTCCATGACTACTAGCAAGATGAGGGCACCATTATTTCTATTGAGGATGTTAAGGAATCCTAACTTATCGATAAGGATTTTAGCAAGGAAACGTAGGAACAACAAGTTGCAAAGAAGGAAGAGGCCCATTTGCACATCATGGAGGCAGTGGTAAAAGAAGACATCATGGACAAAGTTGCGAACGTAGAGCAAGTATTTTTGCACATCAAAGAAACGAGTTAAGAATCTAAGTTAGATGTGGTAGTGGAGAAATAATACTTCCATGAAAAGGACCTCATATCCATTGTGGAGTTTCACATTATGCGATGGGCATTTATGACTACCATCTTGCTCCCAACTTATTAAAATAACCGTGGTTGCAAACCATTAAAAAAATGCAATTTTGAGGTATTTGTGCACAGAGCACATGTCAGACACTTGGTTTGGAATTGGTGTTGATATCCACTTATCGAACTATCTTCCTAGATCAGAGCTTGAGGTTGGATCAGTAGCTAGGAGAAAGCAATGAATCCTTGGATGCCTTATAAAGTTTACTCAAGTGAAATAGTAGGCAAAGGTAACTGGGTGGCTTTTCCTTAGCTTGGGAATATTTGTGTAGGTTGATCAAGATGAAAAGGGAAGGATCGGTTTTGGCATGAGGACGTGCATTCTTGTCAGAAGGACACAACGGTTAGATTGATCACCAAACTAGTCCAGATCATAGGGAACACCAATGTGTGGATGCATGGCAGGAATGGACCAAGTAAATATGTGGTAAAAGGTCAGAAGGATGCAACATTTTTAGGCACTTAGATAGCCTTCATGCGAATATTGAGTTGCTGCAACAAGTAAAATTCAATGGTAATAGTAGTTGGTTGTGATTGAAGAGAAGGTGGAAGCCTCAACATTTTACATCCTAGAGACATTAAGGGTAGACTTGGGCATTTTGATTCATTAGAGTAAGGCATCGGGTGCATAAGTGTTTTGACCAAAGACAGTGTAGAGTACTGGTTGGAAGTGACCATGGATGGGTGCATGAATATGAACAATAGGCATGTGAGGACAACATGAGTTCTTGTGATGTTGTCGAGGATGAAAACAAAGTTGGGTGGGGGAGGATGTAACACCCCTCCCTTACAACAAGTGATGACCCCTCACTAATTCTACCATTGACATACTTAGGCACATGGGAAACTAACACCCTTAACACGACCAAAGCATGATTAATGCATTTGACCACATCAGGGAGCAGGCAAGGAAATCGTAAGAAGTGATGGATTGGGCATGGGTGTGAATATTTCAGCAATAAGGCATGCAACCAAGGGGCTTTAGTAGATAACAAGGGGATTCGACAAAAGGAGAATCGACAAGGGGACTTGGTATTTAACAAGAGGCTTCGACACAAAAGGATTGGGTAAGCAACAAAGAGGAAGGATGTTACGAAGAGAAATTCCTATGGTTTGGGGTACCACAACAAACAGCTTGACTCCAGAAATCAATCATTTCCAATATGCAATAGAAATTAAATATCTAACACTAAAGGATCAAACTTTGTACCTTATTCCAGACGGTTGAAGTAGATCCCCGTTGAGCTTTCCAACTTCAGCTTGAATTGATAGATTACTTCCTCAACAACAAGTAAACAATACAAGCATACTATATATATTGGTGTTAGATCTATTCTAGCATATATAATCAACAATGTATAAACACTTGAAATCACCCATGGATGAAATATTCATTCAAACATACATTATTGGACAGGAAAATATATTTCTATTTGTCACGTCCCCAGCCCTCAACCAGCGAAGAGGACGCGACGAACGCATCAAACACAGCCGGGGCAAAATGCCCAATGGACATAAACAGAAAATCAAATGAAATCAATGCTGGAATTAAGCATACACAGATGCATTTATTTTCATTCATACAGCGGAAGCAACACACACATTCCAGCAATCTCCATGTTCATTACATAAACAGAATTCAAATGCTGAAATTGAAACTTACAAGCATACACAGATGCATTTATCTTCAATCATGCAGCGGAAGCACACATACTCATAAACCAGCATTCAACAAGATCATTACAGTTCATTTAACATCATTATAAATTGCAGAGATGCAGTATAGACAGCAGACTTATCTTTTGATGGAGAATTCACCCGCAACCAGCTACGTCGCTGCAACGTTCCACCCAACCATAGGCCAGCTTGCTCATCAATCTCTTAGCAACGCTGCCACCCCCGAGCTGGGCATGATTCCTTCAGGATAAGGGTCAATTGCAGGCTTACACATAGCCAAGGGGACACAGTCAGCCAACCCAAACACTGTTGGGTTTAACAGGCCATCAACAGCAGCCAAGCCAGCACATCCCAAGGGGACAACCACTGCATACCAGCAGCTAAACCACC